>QEPC01011807.1:1480964-1498312 GCA_003113815.1 Sphenodon punctatus | reverse complement strand
ATGAGCTTACTCATATTTTCCTAAGCATTAACTAACAAGGTTAAAAGTTAAGCAGGGGAAAAGTTACCGGAAGACCAAATATGTCCAGGCCTTTATGTCCAAACTAAAGCCAATATGTTCAGACTATAGTCAATCTGTTAAACGTATCTCACATAGGTCAAAACTGAAGGTAACACTTCACAACATTCAGTTAATAGACCCAGGGAAAAGAGGCAGAGGAAGAAAGACTATGTGGGAATCCCCTCCCCGTCCCCCTCGAAGTCTACATGAAACTGCAAGCACCGACCATGTTAGTACAGGGACCCAGACTGAATAGAAGGTTGGTGCCCCTGGAGGCGGTTGCTATTTGTGAGCAGGAGCATGGAGACAGAGTATCATTGGATATTTCATTCAGAGATTCTACAGTGTTTCAAACCTCCCTTAAGGAGACTATAATTGAAGTAAGGACCTCTGAAATTCTGGAAAGAACCTTGGTGGATATTGGTGATGGAAATAGGCAGTCAGATCCTCATGGAGCTGGGTCAGCTCAGCTTAGGGCGAGTGGGCTTTTGCAGCCCCTGGGAACTTCCATAGCAAAGGAGCTGGTCTATAAAACGAAGGATATAAAGGAAAGGGGCAGATGAGGGACTATTTTGGAAGGTACTTTAGGGACCCCTAGTGCTGTACCACCCTCTAGTTTACCAACTTTTGCTGCCCAAGAGAAATCCTTGGACTCCCGCCCTCAGGAGGTGGTAAAATCTCCTCTTTGACAGGAGTACCGGCCTCGGGCTTTATCTTTCATCTCCTGGAACGTGCATGGATGGAAACCATGCTTGGATGGTGGTGGGGAAAGTGTTTTGTCAATGCACGGCATCATCTGTGTACAAGAAACATGGGTAGAAAATGTGGAAAGTCTGGAATTAGAGGGATATCGGATTTGGGCTATTCCAGCCACCAGAGTGGTCAGGCATGGAAGAGTGGCAGGGGGGCTGGCTGTCCTGTTAAAATTGGGCCTTAGGATAGAGGGGGAGGTGATGCCTAATTCCCCTCAGTATACTATGGCAGTTAAGTTCACTGGAGACCAGCGTGTTGGAATAATTGTGATTAACATCTATATCCCATGCTCTAAGGGCACTGCAGAGAGAGATGCCATCTGGTCCGACTTAGAAAATTATATCTTGGATTGCGAATTAAAATATCCCAACTTCATCCCCATTTTGGCTGGGATGAACTGGGAACTGGGAATTCGGATTCTAAATTTTTTTGAAATACTGAGCCTAGAGAGGACCAGGGTCATGGGGAAAATGATCACACTTCTCGGGATTCTATTTGTAACTCTAAAGGAATCCAATTTCAGAAATGTCTATTTAAAATGAACTGGTGTCCCCTAAATGGGAGAGGGAGTGTGGATGAATTAGGTGCATTCACCTATATAGGGGGAGCAGGGGCTAGTGTCCTTGACTACATTTGTGTTCCTAATACCCATCTCAATAATTTTTTAGATTTTGCAGTTATCCCGTCCGGGATTAGTGACCACCTCCCAATAAAAGTGGAAATAAATCTAGCAGGTTTCGGCTGTAATTCCTTGGTAAGCAATCCTGATGATAGGTCACAAAATCTCCCTGGTAGGAAGAGCAGAAAATGGAACCAGAGGCTGGCTGCTGTGGTTTTGGGGGAACTGATGGATTCTAAATGTTTGCAATTAAAAGCTAAAATCAGAGACATGGGGTCTAGTGAGGATGAAGTTATCGCCTCTTATAATGCCCTTATTAGGAAACTGTGGGATATAATGGACTCTTTCCCTCAAGATGGGGTGTTTTCAGACGTTACGAGATCACGGTGAACCACACTGAACCACGCTCAACCCCCCCGCGGGGCCAAAGGGCCCGGAACGTCTGAACGGCGTGCGCCAGATGTTCATCACGCTCAATACCCACATGGGGTCAGTTTCAACCACGCTTCCCGGGCTAGCCGGGGGAAGGTCTCGGGAAGCGTGGTCAAACCAACCCCCACAGGGAACCAAGCAAAAGTAACGTCTGGACGCCAATCCCCCAGCGGAACCAAAAAAATGGAGCCCCGGCCGGGGACGAGGCACGCAGCGTCGCTGCCAGGCAACCAGCACCAACACAAACACCGGAGGGAGATTTAAAGCGAGAGCAGCAGCAAGCAAGCGTGGCGGGATGGAGCGAGGAGGGAAGCGGAAGAGAGCGGAGGCACGAACAGCGACAGCGGCGGGACAGGAGGCGGAGGACGTGCAGCCAGGCCCAGCGATGCAGGCGGAGGGGGCACAGGTGCAGGAAGGGGGCACACGGGAGCACCCGACCAGGGAGGCGCCCCGGGAACACCAACCACAGCTGCAGCCGGGTCGCGCCGCCCCGGGGACAGCGGCCGGAACAGGCCCACAGGAGGCACCCAGGAAACGGGTAAGGGCACCCACTGGGAGGGGAACAGGGGGCACAGGGGAACCCCCTGTGGAGGGGGCCGGGGGGACCCCGGGCGGAAGGC
This sequence comes from Sphenodon punctatus, assembly GCA_003113815.1. Lineage (NCBI taxonomy): Eukaryota > Metazoa > Chordata > Lepidosauria > Sphenodontia > Sphenodontidae > Sphenodon > Sphenodon punctatus. The sequence continues at coordinate 1,495,828 of QEPC01011807.1, read as the reverse complement.
AGGGGGGCAGGGGGACCCCGGGCGGAGGGCAGGGGGGCAGGGGGCCCCCGAGAGGGCCCACACCCTCACCCAGCAACCAACCACCCCCCTTCCCCCCCCCAGACACGAAAGTCGGCCCGGGCGGACGAGCCCCAGGAGGAGCCCGGCCCCCGGCCCCCGGAGGCGCACCCCCAGGAGGAGGTGGAGGAGGAGCAGAGGCAGGTGCAGCATGAGCTGCACCGGGAGGAGGAACAGCAGGGGCCCAGCCGGAGGAAGGCCTATCACAGAGGGGGACAGTGGGGCCTCCAGGAGACCCGGGACTTCATACGGATCTGGGGGACCCTCGAGTACCAGGTGGAGCTCGCAATAAACCAGCGCAACGAGCATGTCTACCGGGACATCGTGCGCGACATGGAGGCGGCGGGGCACGAGCGCACTGTCAACCAGTGTCGCTCGAAGGCCAAGGAGCTCAAGAGGGGGTACAAGGCCCTCAAGGACAATAACAGCCGCTCCGGCCACGGGGCCCGCACCGCCCCCTACTACGATGCCCTGGACCGCATCCTTCACATGAAGGGCTCCATCGTTGCCCCACGCCTGGTGGGCAGCGCTGTGGTCCAGGGCAGGGAGCGGGCCGAGGTACCCCCTCCCCTCGCCGCCCGCCCGGTAGACACGAGCTCAGGGGACCCCCACCCCCAGGAGGACCACCCGGGACCCGCAGAAGCCCCAAGGCCCCCCCCCAGCAGCAGCCCGGAGACATCCCAACGCCGGGCCGGCCAGGCGGAGTCGGAGGTCGGCACCTTCACCACCCTCAGCCAGTGGTCCCAGGGGGAGCACTCCCAGGGTGAGGCGCCGGGCTCCGAAGGCTCGGAGACGGACATAGAGGGTAAGCGGGCCCCCAGGGCAGGGGGGGGGCATGACCAGGGGGCCGGTGGCAGGGGTGGGGGCCCTGCTGCAGGGGCCACAACCAGCCCCCTTCACCCGCTCCCCCCTCTCCCGCCCGCAGGACATGGGGAGCCCCAGGACCGGGCCAGCGAGACGGTGCAGGCCCCCGCGGAGGGCACAGGAGAGCAGGTGCCGGACCCAGGTAAGGCGGGAGGGCTGGGATGGCGGGAGGGCCCCCCGGGCGCCAGCCCAGGGGGGCCTCCGGCCTCAGTGGGGGAGGGGGGGCAGGGGGCCCCGGGACCCGACCCCGCTAGGGGACAGGGCCCTGCACTGACCCACCCGCCCATTTCCACAGGGCAGCCCCCGCGCGCGGCGCCTCCGCCGGCCGCGGCCCCAGCCCAGCGGATGCGGGAGTACCGGGCGCGGGTCCGCAGGCGCAGGGAGGAGCAAGCGGAGGACATCGTCCGCAGGGCGGAGGAACAGGGGGAGCGCATGATCGCCTCCGTGGACCGCATGGAGGCGGCCATAGAGCGGTCCATGGAGAAGGCCCTGGAGACAGACCGCCGGCTGGAGGCGGAGGTGCGCCTGGAGCGGAGGCGGGAGCGCCGGGAGCACCAGCGGCAGCAGGGGCTGCTCAGGGGCCTCCGGCAGGACATACAGGGCATGGTGCGGGAGCACAGTGCAAAGATGGACAGGTCCCACGACATTGGGACCTCCCTGCTCCTGCATGCGGGCACCATGTGTGCCTACGTGATGGCCGGCGCACCTCCGGGCGCCCTGCCCGCCCAGGTCCCCATGCCGGGCCCCTCGGCGCCCCCGGGCCCAGCCCTGCCGCCCCTGGCGCCCCCCCGGCCCCAGGGCCCTCGCATGCGCCTCCCAGTGCCCCCGGGCCTCCGGAGGGTCCAGCCCCCCCGGGGCGCGACCGGGGCACCGGGCACAGCTGCCCATCCGCCGCCCGGCCCCCTGCCGGGGCCGGGACCGGCCCAGGACACGGCAGGGGACACGGACAGTGGGGGGGAGGGGAGCTCCCAGAGCTCGGTGGGCCCAAGCGGCCGCACGAGGGGTCGGCCCAGGAAACGCGGGGGGATGGTGGGAAGGGGGGGGAGGGGGAGGGCCACATGAGGGCGGGTGGTGGACGGGGTCACGGGCACGGGGGTGGGGAGGGGGCACAGGGTGATTGTGTGAACTGTGTGGGCAATAAAGTGTTGTAAAGAGACAGTTGTCCCCGGCCCGTTTGTGGGGGGGACAGGGCTGTGGGACCGCGTGTACAGGGGCATGGGCACGGAACGGGGGGTGGGGCCCCCAGGGGCGGGAAGGCCCTCACAGCGGGCCCCCCCGGGCGATGTGGGTTGCAAGGGCGTTCCGGATCCTTTTGGCATACCGGTACTCCCGGGGGTTCCCTGCGTTCACGTACAGGGGAACAGGACCGGGGGGCCGGTGGGGCTCGGGGTACTCCAGGGCCGCCCCCTCGGTCTCGCACACATTGTGCAGAACGCAGCAGGCACCGATCACCAGGGCGGAGGTGGGGACGGTGAAGTCCAGGCGGCCAGCTATACTCCTCCAGCGCTGCTTCAGGGCCCCGAAGGCACGCTCCACCACGGTCCGGCTCGCACACAGGCGGGTATTGTATACCTGCTCCGCAGGGGTGCTCGGGACAGGGTAGACCTTCATCAGCCAGCGGGTCAGGGGGTAGGCGGGGTCCCCCAGGATGCAGGGGGGCATGGGAACACCCTCGATCCACCTCATGCCCATGTCCGCGAAGTCCCCCCGGTACATGCGGGCATAGAAGGGGGAGATGGTCATGATCCTGGCGTCGTGACTCCGGCCGGAGTTGCCCGTGTAGATGTCTATGAAGCGGGCCCGGTGGTCCACCACCCCCTGCAGGTGCAGGGAGTAGTATCCGTGCCGGTTCACATACTCCAGGGCCTCCCCCGCGGCCGGGCGCAGGATCTCGATGTGTGTGCCGTCCACGGCTCCGATGCAGTTCGGGAAGCCCCCGGCCGCGAAGCCAGCCATCACAGCGCCCTGGTCCAGGAGCTGGATGGTCCTGTCGAGGAGCACGCCCTCCACAGCCTCGCACACATCCCGCACGATGCAGGCGACCGTGCTGAGCCCCACCCCGAAGTGCTGGGACACGGAGCGGCAGGAGTCGGGCGTTGCGAGGGCCCAGACCCCTATGGCCACCCGCTGGACCATGGGGATGGGCTCCCGCATGGAGGTGTGCTGCCGCTCCAGCCAGGGCGTGAGGAGCTCCGCTAGGCGCAGCAGGGTGGCCTTGCCCATCCGGAAGTGGGACCCCCACTCGGCCTCCCCCCAGTGGGCCTGGGCCCGCTCCCACCAGGCCTGGGGCCGCTCCGTGACCCATAGGCTCCGCGCTATGGGCATAGCCAGCAGCGCTGCCCGGCGGAGGGTCTGCGTTGCCCAGCGGAACCGCCTCGCGGCCCCTCGGAGCGCAGCGGGCCGGGTGAGGCTCCGGCAGGCGGCCAGCCACGCCCCCCAGGCCCGGCGCCGAGCCCTGAGCCGGGCACGGACTCTCCTGCGGGCCTGCTGGCCCCGGAGGCGCACGCCAGCCCGCAGGGCCAGGACATAGCGCAGGCGGACGGCCAGGTGCACCCTCTCGGTCAGGAGGCACAGCTGCTCAGTGTGGTCACGGTGCCACTCAGCCGCGAGCGCGAGGAACATCCAGTTCCCACCTGCCCTATCGCGCTCCATGGTGCTGGGGCCCCGGTGGGGGCTGGGAGCGCTTATGGCGGCCCGGTGCTGGTGGCTCCGCCCGGGGGTCGGCCTCGCGGGCCTGCGCGCGCCCTGTGCCGGTGCGTTCCGGCTGCTCCCGCCCCCAGCACCCCGGGCCCCCTCCCCTCGCTGTTTGTAGCGGGATGGCCTTGAAGGTGCGATTAGGCAGACAGAGAGCTCGCTGTTGTTCTCTGCAGCTGTGCCGGGCCCGCACCCCACGCCTCGCTCTGTTGTGCTACAATGTTGCGGTGCGGGCCCGTGTTCCCTGTCCCGGGGGCCGGGCCGAGCCTCTCCCGGCCCTGGGCAGTCTGTGTGCCCTCCGGGCTCCGTGTCCCATTCCCTGTTGTGCTGGACCATGGCTGGCTGCCCATCCATGGGGCTCCCGCTGTCCGGCCCCCAAGGGGCCCCCCATATCTGGGCCTTCCGCGAGACCATGTCTCTGTGCGACCTGTGGCACACCCCTGCCGTGCAGCTGCTCCTGGCCGGGCCGGGGAGCCGTGCAGGTGCCTACGAGAGCCTGAGCTCCGGGCTCCGTTACTTTGGCCATGTGGTGAGCGCCCGTGATTGCCGGCTGCATGCGGAGGCCCTGGGGCTGGCTCGTTTCCCCGAGGGGCGCATCCCGGAGGTGCTGTGCGCCCATGTGCCCTGGAGCGCCTCGGAGACCGTGTCAGCGCTGGTGGTGTGTGGTCTGGGCGCCTACTCGGAGTGCCTGGCCGAGGGTGGCCCTGCCTTGGCCGTGAGCTACTTCTCCTGTGTTCACGGGGCCCGTGGGTACCAGCGCACCCGTGGGGCGGCGTTCCAGCGGCTTCTGGAGCTGGGGCATCTTCCGTGGCCCCCTTCTGCTGCCTGCTGTGTGCCGGAGCCCTCCGCGGTGGAGATGTCATCCCTGTTGGCGGTGTGGGCGCGTGTGGATGTGCAGCTGGCCCTCACCATGCCCGATCCCTTCGAGGCCTACTACCTGATCGCCCACTACATGTCCTTGCAGGGGTACCGCCGGGGCATGCTGCACTGGCCCCACCTGGTCCACCGGGCGGGCCACCCGGGCCCTGGGGCCAGCGGGGCCCCCGGCAGCGGCCCGTGAGCCCCGCGTCGCTGGCCTGCCCCCCCCCGCGTGGTGCCCCCGTGTGGGCTCCCGCCCCGGCCCGGGGGGGGGCCTGGTCCCCGCTGGCCGCTCCCGACCTGCGGACCCCACCTCGGTGAGCTCCCGCCCGCCTCGCTGCTTGCTGCTGCCCCTGGCCGTGGTCCTGGGCCCCCTCCATCCCCGTGACTCCGTGGGTGCTGCCTGAGCGTCGCTGGTGCTGCGGAGGAGCACCGCTGGACCCGGCTGCCCTGCCTGTGCCAGCCTTTGACTGTGGGGCCCCCTTCCTCCTCCTCCTGGCGCCCCTCCGCCGGCCTCGCTGTGCTTTGGGGGCCCCCAACGTGCCTTGCTCCGGGGGTCCGCCCCCCCCCCCCGAGACTGCCTCTGTTCCTGTGGGGGCACCTCCTTGGACTGGACTGGACTGGGGTGGTGTGGGGGTGGGGGTTGCTGCTGTCTGTGCCTTGCCCCGTGGTGGTGCCCCCCCCTCCCTGCCGGTGTTCCGGGTGGGGTGTTCCGGGCGCCCCTTCCCCCCTTCCCGGCCTTTCCCTGGTGTGTGTGTGTGTGTGTGTGTGTGTGTGTGTGTGCCCGGGCGTGTGGCCGTGCATTGTGCCCCGCTGCGGGACCGCTGTGTGAGCCGGCTGTCAGCCTGTTCTCGCTCTTCCCCCCTCCCTTCCCGTTTCCCTTGTGTGGGCGTTCCCTTGTGTGCCTTGTGGCTTCGTTTGCCCTCAGTCGGCCATGTCTGTGTCCCGCCCCTGCCCGGTGCCTTGTGGGGGTTTAGCGCCCGCCGGGGGTTCGGCTGCACGTCTGTTGTGCTGCCACGGGCCGTGATGGTGCGGCCCGGTTCCGGGCCGTGGTCCCGTTCCCGGCACGTCTGTTTGGGTCGTTTTCCAACCCCCGGGCGTGGTTGCGCTGTTCGCCCCCCCTGGTGGTTCACTGTGGTGAACCGGCCGCCCGTAACGTCTGAAAGTACCCATAGTAGCAGGAATAATGGGCACACTTGGTTTGATGGGGAATGTGTTGCCCTTCAGCGATTGGTAAATCAGGCAGCACGGAAGTTTAAGCAGAGCCCTGTAAGACAGAACTTGGATAAATTGCAGGCTGCTAGGGCCGATTTCAAAAGAAGGGTTAAGGAAAAGAAAAAGAGATATCAAATGTTCCAATGGGAAAAATTAGGGCTGGCAGTCCAACAGAGGGATGGCATTAAATTCTGGAACTTAGTCAAAATTGGGTGTTTCAAGGAATGACTTGTACCGTGTTCTGAAATCCCCGCGTATGCATGGGTACAGCACTTCCAGGAAACTTTCGCACCCACTACCAATAATTATTCTAGCCCTATGATACCTTTTGGCTTAGTGGATTGCCCAGTGTGGCCCCCAGTTGAGGAGACTGAAATTTGTGCCCTAGTTGCAGCTATACCGTTCCGAAAGGCCCCCGGTGAGGATGGGATTTCGAGAGAACTCTTTAGAGAGAATATTGGCTGGTGGACACTCGTTATTGCTAGATTGTTTGATAGCATAAATGCCACAGGGATTTTCCCGGCTGGGTGGAACAAGAGTATAGTGGTTCCCATATATAAGAAAGGCCCTAAAAATGACCCTGCACATTTTAGACCCATCGGGCTGCTGGATGTTATGGCCAAATTATACGGCAAATATCTCTTGGGCAAGTTGGAGGCTTGGGCAGAAAGAGATAATATTTTCCATGAGGAACAGGTTGGGTTTCGTTCAGGCAGAGCGACAGTGGACCATTGTTATGTTTTGGACCACCTAATAAATAAATATTCCCATATCAGGAAAGGTAACATTTTTGTGGCCTTCGTTGACCTTAAATCAGTGTTTGACTTAATCGATCGAGATTGGCTTTGGGCCAAGTTAGCTTCTACAAATTTGGACAGGCGTCTTCTATTTCTAATATGGGGACTACACATACAAACTTATATGAAAGTTCTCTTAACTAGTAAAGGCCATCTGACTGATGACATTCCAGTTCACTTAGGTGTCAAGCAGGGATGCGTACTGGCATATTATCGATGCCTATAAAGATGAGCTGATATGTATAGGGAGGAGGGTTTTGCCAATTCTCCTTTATGCGGACGATATGGCACTTTTGTCAGTAGCTGAGCGTGGGATGAGAAGGGCCCTTGTGGTACTTAGCGCCTATTGTAAGACAGAAAAGCTAAAAATAAACTATGGCAAAACCAAAATTGTAGTTTTTGCCAGGACTCGTACATGCAGATGGGAGTTCGATGGAAGTAAAATTGACTAAGTGCCACATTTTAGATATTTGGGGATAAATTTTGCCACTTCCGGGTCCTGGTCACACCATCTGGCGGCAGCCAAAATAAAGGCTCAACAAACAGCAGGGGGAATCATCAAGTTTTGGGCTACGAGTGGGGGTAAATTAGTTGAACCAGCCATCCAATTGTTATTGTATAAATTACTGCCCCAAATGCTCTACGGAGCCAAACTGTGGGGGTTTGATATTCCATCCCTTGAGCCAGTACAAAATTCCTTTCCTAGAAGGATCCTGGGCATTCCACTCTATACTCCTGTGCCTTTCTTGAGGGCTGAAACAGGCATCCTCTTGGTAAATTACAGAGCTCAAGTGACTATCTGCAGGTTCTGGATTAGATTAATGTATATGGCTAAAGATAGTCTCCCATATGCTTGTTGGGAGGAACAGGAACATTTTAGGGACAAGCATACATGGAGGTCCCGATTTATAAACCTTTTGAGGGCAATGGGTTTCTTTCTGGGGGCTTTGGAGGAACTCCCAAGGCCCGCTTTGAAGCGCTTGCTAGAATTGAGATTATCTGATATTTCAAAGCAACAGGATACGGCACGGGTGGCTGCATCGGCAATTGCTCCCCAGTATGGGAGGATTAAAAGGATTCATCATTTAGAGCCTTATTAAAGCCATATATCAAGCTTTGTTTTAAGGAAAGCATTAACATTGGGCAGATTTCAGCTAATGCCTACGAAAGTATTAGAAGGCTGACTGAGAGGTATTCCTTATCTCCATAGGATATGTGATTGCTCCGCCTGCATTGAGAACCTAAATCATTATCTTCATGAATGTTAGATCCCTTGTCTCTCCCTCTGTTCCCCTTCCTAAGTCTCTCCCCCAGCTCCTGTCTCTCAGATTGTAAGCCCTAGTGGCAGGGACCGTGTCTATTTTATTACATTGTAAAGTGTCAGGTACACTGCTGGCGCTATATAAATGTTTGTTAATAATAATAATAATAATAATAATCTCTTTGAATGTCCATTATCTGCCAAGGTTCGTTTTCAGTTCAGGGAGTCGATTGGACAGGAGAATTGGTAACCTACCTTTGGTGAATTCCTTTCTTCCCTAGTCTCTGCAGACTCCTCCTGCTGGGTAGATCTACCGTTGACCACTAGGAGGCAGATCATTTAAAAAAAATAATAATTCCCCACTGCTCTGTGTCACCGGAGCTACCCAGCTCTCCAGTCCGTTCCCAAGCCAAAACATCTGTCCTCCATCTCCGGATGAAAGCTAGACACAATCTTTGTGAGAACAGGATCCCCCTTCACATCCAACCAACCAAAAAACCTAAACAATTGTACCTAACCTTTAACTACTAGTTTTTGCTAACAGCCGACAAAAGAAAACACCGGCAACGAAAACTGTGGTACTGGTCCCAACTTCCTGTTTCCTGAATGGACCTCGACCCTCCCTGGTGATTGATATAGGCTTTCGCCGTCACACTGTCTGTGTACACCAGGTGATGGGAGGAGAACGACGGGTACAGCTGTTGGAGGGCGAGGCGAATGGCCTTCAGTTCGAGGCAGTTGATCTTCCTACCTGCATCCCTCTGTGACCATAGCCCCTGGGCTGAATGGGGCCCTGCGTGCGCTCCCCAGCCCCTGAGGCTGGCGTCTGTTGTTAGAATCGCTCTTGATGGCTCTGTGAGCGGAACTCCTTCCTGGAATGTTGTTGGCCTTAACCACCAACACATGGAGTCTCTTAAACTTCTTGGTATGGGGACCCAGGGATTGAGCCCAAGCGTGAGCTCTCTCTGGAAACCCCTTAGCTGTCTCTGTAAGTGTTGCAGGTAGAAGCGGCCCCAGGTCACCTGCCCTATGCAGGATGTCAGCAGTCCCAGTAGTCTCGCCAGTTGTTTGAGTCTCATCTGGTCGCGGAGCCTCAGCAGCTGGACTAGCATCTGGATCTTGCTCTGTCGCTCTGGTGGGACGAACGCGAGGTCGGAGGTGGTATCTATCAGGATCCCCAGATGTTCTAACCTCCTGCTTGGGATGAGGTGACTTTTCTCCCTGTTTATCAAGAAGCCATGCCTCTCAAGGTATTCAATGGTCTTGCTCAGGTCTGCCATTACTTTGGTGTGGGAGCTGCTGCGAATCAGGAGGTCGTCTAGATAGGGATAGACGTGAATCCCCTCGCTGCGCAGGCTGGCAATGAGTGGCACCACGTCTTCCCGCCCTTGGTCTGGGAGAGTTCTTTTAATGAGGCCATTATTTCCCCCATCGTTTGGGCTATAGAGGCGAGGGAGGGTACCTGAGCGTCCTGGCTCCCTCCTTCTGCTGCCACCGCCTCTGACCCGCCAGCAGGGGGGGGGAACCGGATCGTTGCCGGCAGTGCTAATTTTACTTCATTCTCCCTCAGCTTTTTTTTTTAAGCCTGAGGCGTGTGCTGATTGAGCAGAGACAGGGCCCAGCTGCACTGTCCCTGTCTCTAGGTGGGGGGAGCGCCGATAAGAAACTTCCCCGCTAAGCGGGAAACTGATGGCCTCCCCCGCTCCCAGGTGCAATGCAAAGGAGCCGGCAGGGGTTCAAGATAAATGGCCTTGCCTGGCGAACCCCGAGACAGCGTCCGGGATTGTTCCCCTTCAGTGCCCTGCCAATTTAAAGTCTCTTGTCCTGAGGATCCCGAAGGCGCGTCCTAGTAGTCTGAAGGCAGACGACGGACTGGAGAGCCGGGTAGGTCCGGTGACACAGGGCAGTGGGGGGGGGGGGGAAAAGATCATCTACCTCCAGTGGTCAACGGTAGATCTACCCAGCAGGAGGAGGCTGCAGAGCTAGGGGACAACAGGGATTTCCTGGGGGAATTTGACCATAAATTAAATTTCATCTTGGCTAACGCAAATTGAAAGATTATGTACAGGGCTGCCAACTTCCTTTTCCTTCTTGCTAAGAGGAGAGAGCTGGCTTTGGTGGCTGGTAAATGAGAGTATTACTTGGAGGACTTATTTGGGATATTGTTTTGGAGATAGCCGGGGAGTCTTCTTTTACTTTTATTTTACACGAGTGATTATTTTAGTATAGTCTTGTTCCTTTTACTTTGTATAGTTTATGTTTATTTTATATGTATTGGTATGTTGTATCGGCCAATGGGTCGTATTAATAAAGATTACTTTACATGAAGTTGAGAAGTCACAGGTGCACGTGCTTAACTTAGTTACAGGGAAGAGGAGGACTCAGTCTATGGCCCTTTTTACAAGGGATGTACCCATGTATGCTCTTGTAAGTCAGCTGCATGGGCATGCGTTGGTGCCTCCCCTGTTAATGCCATGGTGGGTGGGAAGGCGTTTGTATGTGCTCCTGTGACCCACCCATCTCCACCCATGGAGCAATTGGCCACAACGGTGGTTGCTCCGTGCATGGAGGTTGGTGGAGATGGGTGTGGATCCGCGTACGCATGCACACACGTGCTGCTGCCTCACAAGTGTACACACCAATCCCCCCCGCAGCCACGGCTTGTTTAAAAAGGGTTTCCAAGGGTGCAGCCAGACGAGCTGCAGTGGCTCAATCCCCGCACGGCCTCATGGTGGGCAATCGCTGCTGCCACAATGCAGGGCCAGTGTGGGGAGCCGGGCAGATGGTTGCAGGGAAGATGGGGGGCCAGCTGCTGCCAGAGCTGCTGCCACATCTGGGGTGGGCTGTGACACTGGCCACACAAGTGGGCATGTGGCTCTGCCCTGCCTCCCTCCCCTGACCTGACTGAGGTCCTGCCCCGCCCCCTGGCTGTGATGTGGCTGCGTGTGATGGGCAAGAGCACCCGCTGCTCAAAGCCCCACAGTAGTGGTGGGGTAAGCATGGCCAGGGAACGTGAGATGCCCTGCCCTGGGCAGCCTTACTCCAGTTGGGGTAAGGCTGCTCCACAATGCATCCTTGGAATTTTTTCTGAGTACACATCATGTAGCAGCCAGCTGCTCTCCCTGTCCAGCATCTGTCAGGTACTGGCCACACAATGCACTCGATTGTGTGGCCCGGCTGCCCAGACTGGTATAAGGCTACCGAAGGCGTGGTAGTCTCCCCAGTCAGTTTCGTGTGGCTTCACTCTGATTGAAGGAGGGAAGAGAATGCATCTGTGATGAGTCTATGGGAATAAGGAGCATGGGAAAGCCTGACAGAAGAGATAGGTTTTCAGGAGGGATTTGAAGGTTGGGAAGGATGGAGCAGAATGCATGTATTCAGGGAGGGAGTTTCAGGCATTGGGGCAGCAAGGGAGAAGGGGCAAACACTTTAAAATAAATGTTTCCAGGAGAACTCATCTCCAGCTAGAGAAAAGGCATGTGTTTATGCTAAAGACTTGATCAAGGTAGGGAGTAAATAGAAAATGATAAACTAACTCAAATTCCTGACTCCCAGTGGTGATATGGAACACCAACTTCCGCTTCTCGCTGTATTCAAAGGCAGTCAGGAATCCAGGTTCCTAGGGTACGTATAAAAGAAATATGTTGGTGTTATTCAGTTTGTCTTGACCCCTGATGAAAAACATGGTGCCTTCAAGCCAAGTCCTATTTCTCTCCTTGGCTGAACCTGCTAGGGGCTGCCATACTTGTACTGACTCTGCAGTAACACTTCAGGTTTTAGACTAAAGAGTACAGTCATGCACAACTGTTCTGCTGCCTGCAGTAGAAAATGCTGCAAAGGATCCTCAAGGGGTCATTCTAAGCTTAGAGTATTAGGAGTAGGTTTTGCTTACAACAAGTTTGTTGGCTGCGTCTTTAATCTTGTCCACTTTGGCCTCTGAAAGCCCTTTCACATTGCACAGTGCCCGCCTTGTCGTCATCTGAATCCCTTTGATGGTACAGATTCCTACTGACTTCAGCTTTTTTATATCAGCCACATTCTGGGAAGAAAGTTCACATGCTTTGAATTCTAGTCCATTAAATGCTGAAGCTGGAAGGTTACATTACTCCATCCTGTTGTCTGGTTTATTGTGCATAAACAAGCACATTAAGAAACAATTAATTTAGATATTTTGCACCTGTGAAGTTTCTAAGTATGTCCAGGTGGAAACATGAGTATTATGCTGCTAAGTTCTATAGATATTTCTCAGTGGGAATGCCCTAGTTCTTTTTCTGAACATAACTGGGGCTGCTTTCACACATGACAAAAATGGGATATTATAATTGCTTGAGATAATACCGGGTATTATAACTGCTGGAGTTTTGTAATGTGTGAATGCAGTATTCCCCTTTTATGCTGCGAGATCTTGGGTCATTGCAAGAGCTACCAAATGTGGCTTTTACAACGACCCAAGATCTCGCAGCATAAAAGGGGAATAGTGCATTCACACATTACAAAAAACTGCAGAATTATAATACCCGGTATTATCTCGTTATTACAATAGCCCATTTTGTAAGGTGTGAAAACAGCCTGGTGTACTGCTACTTCAGTGGAAACTTAATGGGACAAAGGCAATATGATACATTACTCAAAGTAAACCATTAATGGAAGGTCTAATGGGTATTATTTCAAAATGTCACCTTCAGCCAAATCCCTTCTTTGTGTGAAAACTATTTAACTGAATGTCTCCCACTATTTATTTATATGTATATTGATTTATTTCAAACTTTTACTACCCCGCTCCTCCTGGCACAGGCAGCTCGGAGCGGCTTACAATTCATAAAAAACATTAGAACAACAATTAAAACAACTAAAAGGAGGAAAAGAAAACAGCCCCATACCCAAAAACCCCTCTACCCTCTCACCCATCTCCCCCACCATGCCTGGCGGAACAGCCAGGTCTTACAACTTCTCTGAAAAGAAGGGAGATCTGGGGTCAACTGGGCCTCCACCGGAAGGAAGTTCCACAGCTGTGGTGTGGCCACTGAGAACGCCCTTCCCTGCATGGCCTCCTAGAAGACTCGGGGGACCTTGAGCAGGGCGCCCCCAGATGTCGATCCAGCACCCAGGGAGTGAGGCGGTCCTGCAGATAGGTAGGACCTAGGTCATTTAGGGCTTCATAGGCCAAAACTAACACCTTGAATCGGGCCCGGAAAATCACTGGCAGCCAGTGCAGAGAGCGGAACACTGGTGTAATATGCTCCCGGCGGCCCAGTCCTACCAGAAGACGGGCCACCGCATTTGCACCAGCTGCAGTTTCCGAGCCGTCACCATGAGTAGCCCCACATAGAAAGCGTTACAATAGTCCAATCTGGAGGTGATGAAAGCATGGATGATGGTGGCCAGGTCAGAGCCTGAGACAAACGACCGAAGCCGTGGCACGAGATGTAATTGGTGAAAGGTACTCCTTGCCACAGCCTCCACCTGAGCTGCGCGTCGAGGAGCACCACCAGACTCTGTACCTGGGATACCAATGGAGGGCAGACCCTGCCAATAACGGAGGCCACCATCTCTATCACCTTACCCACCAACATCACCTCCGTCTTGTCAGGATTCAGCCTCAGTCGGTTAGTCCTCATCCAGTCCCCCACAGCCGCCAAACACTGAGTACGCACCGAGACTGCAGGGCCTTCGTCTGTTGAAAAAGAGAGATACAGCTGGGTGTCATCAGCCTATTGATGACACCGCACACCGAACCTCCTGATCACATCACCGAGTGGCTGCATGTATACATTGAACAGGAGAGGGGACAAAACCGAACCCTGCAGGACTCCACACGAGAGGTCTCGGTATGATAAAAAAGACTCCCCAAGAACCACTCGCTGCGTTCTACCGGTCAGAAAAGAGCGGAACCATTCAAGAACAGTCCCGCCCACCCCCGCATCCCGTGATCAACTGTATCAAATGCAGCCGAAAGAACTAATAGAACTAACAGGGTCAAACGACCTCGGTCCATTTCCCGGTGCAGATCATCCACCAAAGACATAAGCGCAGTCTCGGTGCCATAACCCAGATGAAATCCCGACTGAAAGGGGTCCAGATAACTGATGTGGTCAAGATGTCCAACCTTCCCTAAAGAGTGCCGGGCTGTCTCAAAGAGGCAGTGGTTCGCCCTCTGCTCAAGAAACCATAACTTGATGTTGACTCCCTTGCCAGCTATCGGCCTGTCTGTAACCTAAAGAGGGAAGGTTACAGACAGGCCGATAGTTGGCAAGGGAGTCAACATCAAGTAATGGTTTCTTGAGCAGAGGCCGAACCACTGCCTCTTTGAGACAGCCCGGCACTCTGCCCTCCTGAAGGGAGGTGTTGACCACCCGAGCCAGCAACGGCCCCATTGTCTCCCGGCAAGATTTAATCAGCCAGGACGGGCAAGGATCTAATTCACAAGATGTGGCCCTAACAGCCCCAAGAACACCAACCGCATCGGTGGGTGTCACCATCTGAAATTGATCCCACAAAACCGGACAGGACAGGGCTTCCATAACCATGGAGGTGGGGTTTGGGAGGGAGGGTGTGTTTTTATTACTTGTTTAAAAATGTGTAGATTTATTTTTAAATGTTTTATTGTTGAATTTATTTATTTTTGTGCATGCTGTTCACCGCCCCGCGCTGCCTTTGGGCAGGAGGGGCGAGATATAAGTTTTGAATAAATAATAATAATTTAAAAAATAACCTATTGTGTACAGGCGCTTGGGTCCATCGGATATCCTCCCTCTTCTCTCTGCGCTCAGGATCTTGCTCTCTTTTTCACCTCTAAAATTGACAAGTTCCACCTGGATATCGCTTCCAAGTCCTCTCCCCCTACCCTTCACTCCCGCCCTCCTCCCCCCACCTCTCTCCTGTCCTCCTTCCTTCCCGCCTCCCTTGAGGAAATCTCCTCCCTGCTCTCCTCCTCCAACCCCTCCACTTGCTTCCTGGACCCCATTCCTTTCCACCTCCTGACCTCCATTGCTTCCAGTCGCCCCTCGCCTCCTGCACATCACCAACCTCTCCCTCTCTACCGATTCCTTCCCCTCTGCCTTTAAACACACCACTGTCTCCCCCATCCTCAAAAAGTCCACTCTGGATCCCTCTGAACC
>QEPC01011807.1:1449307-1471093 GCA_003113815.1 Sphenodon punctatus | reverse complement strand
GAAAAAAACAGACTGAAACAACTAAAAAGAAATAATTATTTATTGAAGGAAAACAAAAATAAAGAACATCGCCAGATAAAACAGTTTAAATTAAGTTTGAAATCAAATAAATTTTGTAAACTAATAAAGGAACATAGTAACGGTCACACAGTCACCCACGGCGTCTCGGCGGCACAAATCAAAGTGCACAGCGGGATGGAACGGGCTGTAGTAGGAAAGCACAGTGGAGGAACCAATGGAGCGGACATCATGGAGGATCCGGGACGGGCAGTGAGTGTGACCCACTGACTCAAAATTAAAGGCACAGCCAGCTGCAGGGGGCGGTGACAGGTTCGGAGAAGTGGAGGGACTCCCCCGCACCCTCCCTTCTTGTTACCTGTGCCCACAGGGATAGGCAGTCGAGGGGGAAGCAGGAGCAGGTCAGCAACCCCAAACTAACTAAAAGCCCTGCTTGGGCTTGATACTGAGTCCTAAGACACTGTCTAAACCCTGGGTTAAGCCCAGAGCCTAGACTGGATGTAATTGCCAAAATGTGCACGGAGCGCACCTGATCCACCTCCGCTCCTAGCTGTTGTGAGGTAGAAATCCAACTGGGGACAAAATGGAAGGAACGGTCCCTCTGAGCATGCCCAGGGGAAAATCATTGAAGTTTTCTGCCTCCTGGTGGTGATGGGCGGAACTGCTTCCCAGCATTAAGAATACTTATTCTATAGTCAGGAGTCCTGTTTAGGGTGCCCCATACGCCCTGGCTTTGTCTTGTTGGGGAACTTTCGCTGTTGCTGCAATTTTCATTTAAATTTTTGTTCTCTAGACTCACTTGGGTGATTGTATCCCCTTTGAAAAGTAGCAGAGGTTCCCACATATCTGTATGGGGGACGAAAACTTTTCTTTTTAGTCCCAAACTGCTGAAGGGTCTATCTTTTAACTTTGTCAGTGCTGTCTGCCAGGACCTTATTGAGGCATGTGCCAAAAAGCTTGTGACCCTGGTAAGGCCCTGCTATCAACAGATTCTTAGCCACTGAGTCCCCATTCCAGGATCTGAGCCATAAGCGCCACCTAGCCGCTACACTAGCTGCCACAGCTCTGGATGCCCATGATAGGGTATCTGTGGAAGCATCAGCCATAAAGGCAATAGCTAATAATATGCCTGACATCATGACCTTGGATCTCTTGTCAGTGATATTGGGGTTCTGTATGTCTTGGAACCAGCTTATGAGGGCTTTGGCTGGCTCCGTAAAAGGTGACAGTAGCCATACGCAGCACATTGGAAGAAACTTCAAAATCTTGCCTCAGGGCGGATTTAATGCCCTTATCTGTGGCGTCTTTTGGGAAGCAGTCTCCTTCTGTGGGGAAGATTGTCATGCTAAAGATGCTGCAGCAGCATCCACTTTAGGAGTTTGGAACAAGGATTCTTTTCGCCTGGAGAAAGAGTATAATGCATCTTGTGTTTTGTTCATTCATAGGGCTCTCCCTGGCTGTTTCCACTCAGAGATTATCAGTTTTTCAAAGGCTTTATCAAGTGGAATGCCCGTGTCCCTCCCATGTCAAATACTATATAGAAACATAGTAATAATAAATATACAAAATCTATAAAAGCCAAGCCTGATACATTTCAAGCATCAATTCTTCTTTAGGAAGTCATTTTCAAAGTCATTATATAAAACAATATTGAATGCCAAATAATTTATCTGGTCAATAAATAGCCCCAGTAGAAATCCTCAGAGGTTCCAAATTGTCTATTACACAAAAATGGCCACTTCTATTTTCAAAATATCAGTCTGTAAGGAAACCTTCAAAAACTCAAAATGGCAGTTTTTACTTTTAAAAAAAACAAAACAAAATAGAAGTGGCAGCTTGAAATGCATCAGGATTGTTTTTATATATTTTGTATATCTATTATTATGTTTCTATATAGTATTTGTATTGTTATCCATTGTATATATCATTTTCTGTAGTAAATTATGATTAGTATACTTCCCAGTAACATTTTGTGTGTTGTTTTGTTGTTGTTATTGGTTTTACCCCTCATTTGTGCTTGTTGAATCCTAAACCAAGCCAAAATATGAATACAGGGCACCCAGGCCCCAGGTTCTGTGCCTTTTCCACCGGATCATACTCACGATGAACACACTTTTCCTTGGGTAACTGACTCTGCCTTACCTCTGCTTCAGTGAGGAGCATTTTATTCCAGGTAAAAACACTTCAGAAGTGCTTGTGCATCATCTGAACACCACAGCATAGATCACGCTGCTACCTCAGGATCATCCCAGGTTAGCCATTTTGTCCAAACAAGCCCTCTGATTTATGAGGAGGAAATTAAGTTTTGCACATCATTATAGATAAGTGCAATGCCCCTAAATAACTTTACCTGGATAGTTTATCATTGTGCATTTAGTATATATACTTACAATTCCATGCTTCTGCAACAGGTCAACGTCCTGGAAAAAGGATTCCTAAAGGAGTTGAAGGAAAGGCAGTCATGATCATTCTTGTAATCACCCATATGATTGTCAATCATCTAATTCAACTATGTGTGTCAGTATTAAATTCATAGACCTAGATTGCTTTTCATAGTAGTACAAAATGTACTATTACCTACCAGCACAGACACAGCAAAGGGAGAGCCAGGAACATTTATGGGTTTTCTGTTGCTTAGAAAAACACAGCCATCACAGATGCTGAAAACCCTACTCAACAAGCCTATTTTTCCAGAAGCCATTTGTACCTCATCATCCTGGTACCCTGGTTCTTCCTGCACCACTTGATCCTCCAGGGCTTTCATAGTGGAAGAGCAGGCAACAGGATGTCAGACAGCACTGCAGAGGGCACACAGACACATAATCAGAATGAAAACAGGTGAAATAGCCGGGAAAGCGTTCGCTTGCAGGGATGAGGAAGTTCAATAGTGACATTTCATTGTGCTGTCCCATAAGGTTCTAAGTCTGATCCCACATTGCCTGAATGAATGGTCGCAATGTAAAAAAAACCACACACCCCCCCCCCACTTTCCCTCCCCAGTCCAGACTGTGCGAGTGGAAGGGGGGGACACCCCCCCACCCAACCTGCCCAGTCTGGCTTTAAAAAACGTATATTTTCCCCCGAAGTCCCGACTCCCTGCTAGTGCGGGCTCTGGGTTGCCGCCGGCGACCCAGAGCCCGCACTAGCAGGTAGGTACGCGTAGGTTCGGTTGTACTAGGGTGATCCCTGGGGTGGGGGTGGTTTAACACCCCCCCACTCCAGGGATCACCTACCTCCCCACCCAGGGATCGCCTACCTTGCGCTCTGGGCGGCGGCGGCGGTCTGACTCCGGCAGCTTCAGCACTGGCTGTGGCTGCCGGCTTCAGTGCTACTAGGCCTTCCGGTGAACTTCCGGGTTTCCCCAGAAGGCCTAGTAGCGCTGAAGCCGGCAGCCACAGCCAGCGCTGAAGCCGCTGGAGTTGGACCGCCGCCCCCCAGAGCACAAGGTAGGCGATCTCTGGGTGGGGAGGTAGGGTGATCCCTGGGGTGGTGTGTGTGTTAAACCACCCCCCCACCCCAGGGATCACCCTACTACCTGCTGGTGCGGGCTCCGGGTCGCCGGCAGCGGCCCGGAGCTCACACTAGTAGGGACTTAGGGTTAAAACAAAAAAAATTAATCCAGGCTGGGCAGGGGGTGCCCCCCCTTCCACTCGCACAGTCTGGGAGGGGGAGGGGGGAGGTTTTTTATTTTTTCCCCCATTGATTTCAATGGGGACAGTTCCCCATTGAAATCAATGGAACAAATCTGGTACCGGTAAACCGGTACAAATCCGGCAATCCATTTTTTTTTAATCCGGTAGCCGGTAATTGCCCTGATGTCCCACCCCTAGTTTTTAGACGTGCACTGGGATCAGGTGCGGGAGCGGCGAAACAGCCATGGGGCTGTTTTACATGAACCGGAAGCAGAAGTTATGCGCGTGATTGGCGGCCGCGCATTCTTTTCCGGCCGCGTACGTCCCCCCAGAGAAATTAGGCCGGTTCGATCATGGTCGGCAAAGAATGTGCGGCTGCTGATCATGTGCACAACTTCTGCTTCCGGTTCGTGTAAAAACAGCGCCGTGGCTGTTTCGCCGCTCCCGCGCCTGATCCCTGCTGCACGTCTAAAAACGGCCTTAGTTTCTAATGAAAGTAATTTGTTTCTGGTACATCACAGCATTGCATCATAATCAGGGACTGCATTTTCCCCATTGGCAGCAATGGGGAAAACACAGTGAGCATGGGTCCCTGATCATAATGCACTTTTACTCTCAAGATCCAGGTGGAATATCCATAGTGTTATAGGGGGACTTGGTATAGCCCAGACTCAGGGAGAATAGACACACCTTGGGCCTGGAGGGGCGTGGTACAGTCCAGCCTTGGGGGAGGGCTTTTCCCTGTCTCTCTGCTCACCCTCCCCCTGGCTCGGACCTTCTCTCCCAGCCAGGCGGCCAAGCTAGCCACAGCGGCAACTAGTAATGGATTGCTCTTCATTTAACCTCTAACAATAAACGAGAAATTTAAATAAACCCCCGGGACGCCAAGTCTTATTGTTACATGGTGGCAGCGGTGCTAGAACAGCCCACAGAGAGACTGGGAGCTGCAGAGCAGAGATGGCTCACTCATTAAAGCCTCCAGCTCCCCTGGAGTTCAGAAGCACAAACCTGGCAGAGGAATGGAGCCGATGGAAGCAGGAATTCGAACTCTACACTGATCTGGCCATGACGACAACCGAAGAAGGAGATAAGGTAAAACTTCTACTTTGCCTTGTGGGGGCCCAGGGCAGGAAAATATGCGAAGGTTTAAAGCTGTCCCAGGAATCTCCACTCTCCACAGTATTGGCTGCCTTAGAGGCTCACTGTATGCCCAGGCGCAATGAAACAGTGGAACGTTTTAACTTTTTCAAGAGGGACCAAAAGGAAAATGAAGGTCTGCCCACCTATGTGGCTGAACTGAGGTCGCTGACTAGCACATGCAAATTCAGGGAGTTGGAGGACTCCCTAATCAGGGACAGGATTGTCTGTGGGACCTCAAACAAAAAACTACAGGAGCGCTTGCTCCAGGAAGGGGAACTGACCCTAACAACATGTATAGACTTGGCGCGAGCAGCGGAGGCTGCCAGAGATTGAGTGAAAATTCTGGAGCCCCAGGGGGCAGACACTATTCTGAAGGTGGGGAAGAGCAAGCCCAAAGGTGATAGCAGACAGAAGCTGGCAGAGGTCCCACGAGGCAGGATATCAATAGAGCCCTGGAGGGATGGGACACCATCAGAGCCGCAGCTGGGGAGAAAATGCAGTTTTTGTGGGAGAAGGCACGAGAGGAATAGAGACAAATGCCCAGCGTATGGGCAGAGATGCAACACACGTGGAAAACCTAACCATTTCAGCACCGTGTGTAAGGCAGGCAGAAGGCCACAACGAGTAAAACTGGTACAAGAAGGGGGTGAAAACTCCTCCATAGAATCAGGAGATGAGGAAGACAGGGTGATGTCCATAACTGTCATTCCCCAGCCCCACCAGGTGAGGACGGTAGGTGCAAAAAAGTAGGCTGCCATTTTTGCCTCAATGCTAGTAGGTGACAAGAAAGTGCGATTTCAATTGGATTGTGGAGCCACGTGCAACATAATCACAAAAAAAGATCTAAGACCCAACACAGTGATCAGGAGAGCTTCAAGAACACTGGTGATGTACAACCACACCACAGTGCAGCCAGTAGGGAAGTGCAACTTGACAAGAAGAAACCCCAAGAATGGAAAGAAATACAACTTTAAATTTGTGGTAGTAGATGAGGAGGGACTACACCCTCTGTTGGGGTCCCTAGTCATCCAAAGGATGGACCTGGTGAGAGTACAGCATCACAATTTTGTGCACAGTGTCACCCAGCCAACAGTCATGCTGAGTTGCCAGGAAAAAGGGACAGTAGGTGAGGAAAAAATAACAGAAAAACAAGAGAGTGTAGGCAAAGCAAACCCCAGTAGAATGACAAGGAACTCTGTAGTAATGGAATCTGAGAATGTTTTATTTTTTTATTATTATTATTTTATTTTTTCAATTTGTATCCCGCCCCTCCTGCGAATAGCTCGGGAGATGGATGCCTAAAGGGCACAGAATGCCTGGAAGTCAATGAAACCATACCACCGGTATGCCTACCCAGGCAAAGATCCCCGTGGCACTCAACAAGGCTGTGAAGGAAACGCTGACAAGCCTGACGGAGCAAGCCATCATTAAGCCAGTAGAAGCCAACACACCATGGGTGAGCAAAATGCTGGTGGTCTGAAAGCCATCAGGTAAGCTCTGCATTTGTATTGACCCTAGGCCACTTAACAAAGCACTCAAGAGGGCACACTACCCACTTCCCACAATAGAGGACACACTACCTGACCTAGCCAGGGCACGTTTCTTCACAGTGTGTGACGTGAAGGATGGTTTTTGGCACGTCCCACTAGACAAGGTCTCGAGCAGACTAACCACCTTTTCTACACCATTTGGAAGGTACAGGTGGTTACACATGCCCATGGACATCTCCCCGATACCTGAGATCTTCCAAAGGAGGCTACATCAAGACCTGTAAGGGCTGACGGGCATGAAGGTAACTGCAGACAATGTTCTAATTTATGGAGAAGGGGCCACCAATGACAAAGCAGAGACAGATCACGATTACAACCTACGTCATTTCCTAGAGATGCAGGAAACAAAACATCAAGCTCAGTGCAGAAAAGATGAAACTTAAACGTCAGGTGGCTTACATGGGACACATACTTTCAGTCGAGGGATTGAAGGCAGACCCCAAGAAAATAGAGGCCATTGTGGACATGCCACTGCCCAGGGATGTGAAAGGCATACAAAGACTTATTGGGATGGTGAACTACCTCTCCAAATACTGCCCCAACTTGGTGTCAGAGGCTGAACCTCTATGACAACTGACATGACAACACATAGCATGGGACTGGGGACACCCACAAGAACAGGCCCTACTAAGAATAAAAGAGTGGCTGGCCAAGGCTCCGATCCTACAATACTACCAGCTGGGACAGCAACTCATCCTCCAGTGCGATGCTTCCGAGAAGGGACTTGGTGTAGTGTTGTTACAGGACAGGCCCATTGAATATGCCAGCAGGGCACTGTCAGAAACTGAACAAGGGTACGCACAAATAGAGAAGGAACTCTTGACAGTGGTGTTTGGAGTGGAACACTTTTCACCAATATACATTTGGCCACCAGGTGGTAGTACTGTGAGAACACAAGTCACTGGAGACCATCATGCGCAAACCCCTGCTGGAAGCACCTAACCGCCTACAGTGCATGCTGATGAGACTGCAGAATACGACATTGAGATCAGATACTGCCCAGGGAAGAACATGGTCCTAGCAGACACACTAAGCACAGCCTTCCTTAAGCACGAGGGCGACAAGGGAAATGAGGACATCGAATCCATCAACATGCTCCTCTCTGTTCCCACGCGCAAGGACAAGCTCAAGAAAATAGAGGTTACTTACCAGTAACTCTGTTCTTCGAGAGAGCTCTGCGTATTCTCACTATTGGGATTCACTTCCTGCTTCGCAGGTACTGGAAAACCTTCTGTCAGCAGTATCCAGGCAGAAGATAGCCTGGAAAAATCTAGAACAAGGTGAGGGCTCCGTCCCTCCCTTCCCCCTCCCACTCGGAGGAAAGCACGGGCTCCAGATTGCGCGAGAGCAGTAGTCTATAAAAGGGGGCAGAGCCCTTGCTGCCTCAGTTCCTTCCAATCCCGTCCCAGGAAGACTCAACGACAGGTACCTCCGAGACAGAGGGGAAGGCGGGTGGGACGTGAGAATACGCGGAGCTCTCTCGAAGAACAGAGTTACTGGTAAGTAACCTCTATTTCTTCTTCGAGGATCTCCTTGATTCTCACTATTGGGAGAGTGAGTAGCAGTAAAGTAACCTATCTCTAGGAGGAGGGAGACGAGGAGGTCAGTCAAAGAGAGAGTGCAGGATTGCTCTTCCCACATTTGAGTCCAATCTGGCCGCCAGGTCTAAGGAGTAGTGCTTGGTAAAGGTGTGCACTGAGGACCAAGTGACAGCTTTGCAGATGTCCAGGATAGGGACCCCACGGAGACTGGCTAGAGAGGAGGCCACTGCCCTGGTGGAATGCGCCCTAAGAGGGGAAGGGGGAGGTTTCCTCGCTAGTTCGTAGCACCTCTAAATGCAGAGGAGGATCCATTTGGATAATCTTTGCGAAGTGAGGCGCACGCTGATTCGTCGTCCACCATACAAGATGAACAGAGCGTCTGACACTCTGATTAGGCGGGTACGATCAATGTAGAAGGCGAGAGCTCGTTTGACGTCTAGTGTATGCAACGTCCGTTGTGCTCGGGAGGCATGAGGTTTAGGGAAGAAAACAGGTAAGGAGATAGTCTGGTTCAGGTGAAAAGGGGTAATCACCTTAGGGACAAACGAGGGGTCTGTCCTGAGGTCCACTTCATCAGGGTGGAAGCGAGCGTTCGGTGGGGATGCTCGGAGAGCGGAGAGTTCTGAGACCCTTCTGGCCAAGGTGATGGCAAGCAAGAAGGCTGTCTTTAGGGACAAAAGTTCCAACGAACAGGTAGCCATAGGCTCAAAGGGGGGTTCCATGAGCCTAGTCAAGACCAGGTTGAGGTCCCACTGAGGGGCGGGCTGTGAAACCGGTGGAAACGAGTTAACCAGTCCCCTCCAGAAAGTTCTAGTGAGGGGGTGAGAGAAAATAGTGTCTGGTCCCTCTGGTTGCAGGCGAGAGGAGATTGCTGCTAAGTGTACTTTGAGGGAAGCAATGGAGAGTCCAGAGCCGTGTAGTTGTAGCAAGTACCTGAAGACGTGGAGGCTAGAGAGAGATGCCATAGAGAGCGACCTACACCAAGCTGAGAAACGAGACCATTTCGCAGCATAGCAGGCACGTGTCGAAGGCCTACAGGAGTTGAGTAGGACCTCAGCGACCTCAAGAGGAGAATCTCGGATCAGGACTGGATCAATCAGGCGGAGAGATGGAGTGCTCGCAGGTCGTGGTGTAGAATTGTGCCCTGTTGGCGAGAGAGGAGGTCGGGTAACAGCGGGAGGAGAATGGAGTCCACTGCCAGATTCTGTAGGGTCTAGAACCACGGTTGGCGAGGCCAGGCTGGAGCTATGAGGATTACGTGAGCGCGATCCCTCTGGGCCTTGTGGAGAAACTTGTAGAGCAGGGGGACAGGAGGGAATGCATAAAGAAAGTGCCCTTTCCAGGAGATGGCGAAGGCGTCGGAGATCGAGCCCGGGGCTTTGCCTGCCCTGCTGCAAAACCTCTGAAGTTTCATATTCTCTTGTGTAGCGCATAGGTCTATTGTATGGGTGCCCAATGTGTCGAAGATATCGTCTAGTACCTCGTCTTTGAGCGTCCATTCGTGTTGATCGGAGCTCCTGCGGCTGAGGTGATCTGCAATGGTATTGTCCTGGCCCGCTAGATGAATAGCCTGAATGTGAATGTTTCGCTCGATGCACCATGCCCAAATCGTCTGGGCCTCGACGGAGAGGCGAGTGGATCTGGCGCCGCCCTGCTTGTTGACATACCACATAGCTGCGGTGCTGTCTGTGAGGATCAGAACATTCTGACCCTCGATGTGGTTGACAAGGGCTCTGAGTGCCCAGAGAATTGCCCTGAGCTCCAGCAAGTTGATATGCAGGAGGGTCTCCTCATGAGACCAGAGGCCGTGGACCTCTATGTGATCCATATGGGCCCCCCACCCTGTAAGTGATGCGTCGGTAGTGATGGACATGTCTGGTTATGGTGGGTCGAATGGCATACCCGACAGTAGGTGGGTTGGGTCGGTCCACCACTGTAGTTCTGCAAGAGTTTGAAGTGGAATGGTTACTTTTAGGGACAGAGGATGGTGGCTTGGGGTATATACCTTCGCAAGCCAATGTTGCAACGGTCGGAGGTGGGGACGGGCGTGCGGTGTCACCGCCGTGGTGGCTGCCATGAGGCCCTGAAGGCGAAGGAAAAAGCGGGCTGTTCTGGTGGCCCGGGTCGACATGGCGGAAAAGGTGGACAGTATGTCGCGGTATCTTTCTGTAGGCAGGTAAGCTCTTGAGTGTACGGTGTCCAGCACTGCACCGATAAACTGGAGCCGTTGAGGTAGGGGAAGACCCTCACTTTCATAGTTCTTAGGTGAGCCGCTACCACTGACACACATTTGGTGAAGACCCTCGGGGCTGTGGAGAGGCCAAACCGGAGGACCGAGTATTGAAAGTGACGGTTTCCTACAAGAAAACGCAAGTATCTCCTGTGAGCAGCGTTAATGGAAATATGGAAGTATGCGTCCTTAAGATCAAGGGAGGCCAACCAGTCTCCTTGTTGGAGGTCGAGGAAGATGATAGGGAGGGAGGTCATACGAAATGTATATTTCTTTATGAAATTGTTGAGTCGGCGTAGGTCTAAAATGGGTCTGAAACCCTTGTCCTTCTTGGGAACCAGGAAGTAACTAGAGTAGAAACCTGAGTTTTGTTCAGGAAGGGGGACCTCCTCAATGGCCCCTTTGGCTAGAAGCGCCTGTATCTCTAGTAGTATTTGAGTATTGAGGGGGGGAACCCCAAGAGGGGTGGGGAGGGAAGTCTGGGGGGAGAGTGTGGAACTGGATAGAATAGCCACAATCTATTATCTCCCTAGCCCAGCGGTCAAAGGTGAGGGAAGCCCATAGATGGTAGAAGGGCCGGAGACGGTTGCAAAAGGTAGGGGGATGCTCCAGTTCTCCCTTGATCTCAGGATCTCTAAAAACGCTGTTTGGCTGAAGGTCCCACCGATGAGGTGGAAGAGGATCTACCCTTGCCCTTTTGCTTAGAGAACCTCCTCTGAGGTTAAGAAGCGGAGGTCTGAGATTGCTGGTACTGGGGGGAGTACCTTCTATTTGAGGAATAGGGAAAGAGTGGGCGTTGTCTGGCCTGATAAGAGTAGGGGGTAGAGGTCTGGTAGAAAGGCCTCTTCTTATTAGACCTGATTACATCTGTGGACCTGGCAGTTTGACACATCTCCTTGACCTTTTTCAAGGTCTCATCGATAGAGGCTGCAAAGAGCCCTTCCCCATCGAAGGGGAGGTCCTCAATGCAGGTCTTGTTCTCTGGAGCGAGGGCAGTGGAGCGCAGCCGTGCATGTCGTCTGAGGGTGATGGCCGAAGCCATGCCCCTTATGTTGGAGTCGGCAATGTGCATGTTTGCTGTCAACTGGAACTGCGCTATTTGCATGCCCTCTCTCTCTGTAAGGCCAGGACCTGGGCAGGGTCAGAAGCTCTGCCTAACTGTGACCACAAACAGTGTTGGTAGCTGCAGAGGGCAGAACCATAGTTGACAGCTCGCAGGGAGAGTGTCTCCGAAGAGAAGATTTTCCTGCCCAAAACATCTAGGCGTCTCCCTTCTTTATCTGCGGGGGATGTCTGGATACCGCCGGCCCTAGATTTTAGAGAGGCCGCTGCAATGACCAAGGAGTTTGGGGCCGGGTGCTTGTAGAACATGGATGCCCCCTCCCTGGGAATTGCGTACAAGAAGTTTGCTAGCTTGTTTGTGGGTTGGGTGGAGGAGGGGTTGGCCCAAACGCCTTAGCAGGTTCGAGGAGCTGATCCAGCATGGGGATCATGATTTGGCCTGAGTCTCCAGGCCCCAGGATGCTGAAGACTGGCCCTGACTGGGCTTTCTTGATGACCCTAGTCGGTAGTTTAGGCAGGGCCACGACCAGGCGCTGTAGCATGGCCTGAAAGGCCTTGTTGTCCTCAGTGGAGAGGCTACACCCAGGGTCAGTAATGGTGTCAGGGGGTGGAGGGGTCCCATCCTCGCCAGTTTGGGAGGATGAGGAAGAGACGGAGGCCGAGCGTTCCAATAGGGCCTCAGCTTCAGAAGGGGCAGCAGGGGTAGTCGGTGCCCCGGTGTTAGCCCTAGGTGACTGGGGGATGCCCAGGAGCACGTTCAGCAGGTAAGGTTCAGCGGGTGGATCTAACCTTGCTTCCGCGCCGATTCGCTGTAGTGACCCCCTCTGTGGCTCCGGTACCGCTGGTGCCGGCGATGTGCGGCGTTCTTCCCGAGGCTGGTCCACCTGTACCCTCGAGTGGGAGGCCTGGTCTTGGGGTGACTCAGGGGGCCTGGACACCGTTGCCGACGGCGGCATTTTCAGTGGTGCGGGAGGTCTATACTGCATGGCCCGGGCCTGCTCTTGCTCCAGGAGGAAGAAGTCCCTAGTGGAAGGGTAGGGGGATCTACTCCGAGAACAATACGGAGAACCCCAGCGTTCATACCCCTGGTATCGGAAGTCCTGGTGGTACCGTGCCTCTCTGTGCGGGGAGCAGCAGGAGCAGGAAGATCGGGAACATAGACCCCTGTAGGCGCGGGGGCGACTGTGGGCAGAGAGAACGCCTTCCCTATGCTCCCGTCCTGGCGATCTTGAGCGGGATCAGTGCATCCACTGGGAGCGCATATGCGGTGAGGCATAGACTAGTCCCTCGCGCTCCAACGGTCTCGGGCTTCTGGCACTAGGTGGCGGTACTGGGGTCCGGTCCCGTTGATGCGGTACTGGACTTTGTTCTCTTGGCTGGGGTATGGGGCTAAGGCTCCTTGGGTGCAGTACCGGGCTTCGCTGTGGTAGCGGGAGTCTATCCCCTGGCTGCGGTACCAGGCTGTGGGCCCTTGGTGAGCTTTGGGGCTCCAGCTGAACTGGGCCTATTGGATGCGTCATGACCGGTTCCGAGAAGACTGTCTGTACCTCTAGGGTCCGGGAGACGGTTGCATTGGCGCTGAGGGAGCGCTTTTTCTTCTTGCGGTGCTCCCCCTGGTGCTTGGAGCGCCTTTCCTTGGTGCTTGGGGCCACGGTATCGCTGGCGGTACGGGTGGCGGTTGCGTCTAGTACCCCTGATGCAGGCTGGGGTACAGGCATCGTGGGGACCATCTCTGTTGGACACGGAGACACGGCCTATGACGAGGCCGGTAAATCCATGGGGCGGTGCCCGGTCGGGAGGGACATAGGCCCTTCCTCACCCCCCCCCCCCGAAGTACCCTCTTGGTGAGGAGTTCTTGTAACCTCAGGGCTCGTGCCTTTCTCGTTTGGGAGGAGAGGATTGCACAGTGCGAGCAAGTCCTCATGATATGTCCCTCTCCCAGCCAGGATAGACAGAGGTCGTGGGTATCGCTCACCGAGAGCGTGGCAGGGCAGGAGGCGCACCGCTTAAAGTCCGGTTGTTTGGGCATGCTTTGTTGAGTTGACGGAAAGTCCTGGAGGGGGAAAACCTCTCGGTGTGGGACAGGTCGCACTCAATCCGACTTTTCTTTTTCTTCTTTTTCGTTGAAGGTTTTCTTTTTTTTTTAAGTTATGAAATTTACCAGAGAAGAAGTTCTCCTCTGTATGGTAAATGTGCTGAGCTTGTGCTGAATAGTACAGAAGGTCTTCCAAGCGTGACACGGTTGGAAGGAACTGAGGCGGCAAGGGCTCCGCCCCCTTTTATAGATTCCCGTTCTCGTGCAATCTGCAACCCGCGCTTTCCTCTGAGTGTGAGGGGGGAGGGAGGGACGGAGCCCTCACCTTGTTCTAGATTTTTCCAGGCTATCTTCTGCCTGGATACTGCTGACAGAAGGTTTTCCGGTACCTGCGAAGCAGAAAGTGAATCCCAATAGTGAGAATCGCGGAGATCCTCGAAGAAGAACTAAAGGATGCCACGGAAAATGACACCACACTGCAAACGCTCAAGACCACCATTCTTAACAGATGGCCAGTGGACAAGGCTAGGGTCCCTAGAGGAACAGAAGCATACTACCATTGCAAATCAGATGGACTAATATTTAGAGGATCAACAATTATGATCCCAACATTGCTTCGACAGAAACTATTAGAAACGATACACGCTTCACACATGGGGGTAGAAAACTGCATAAGGCTTGCCCGAGACTGCATGTATTGGCCTGGCATGGGAGCACAAATATGGGCATTCTGCGAAAGGTGTGAGACCTGCAGAGCAGACAGTACGCAACAGCAAAAAGAGATGCTGTGGCCACATGACCCACGTACGAGACCCTGGGAGAAAGTGGGTATCGACCTCTTCGGAGGGACAGTACCTGATGGTGATTGACTACTACTCCAACTTCTGGGAAGTTGACAAGCTAGAAGACACCCGGTCCAGAGTTGTCATTGAAAAGCTGAGAGCTCATTTCGCCAGACATGGCATACCGGCCCAGCTGATGAGCAACAATGACCCTCAGTTCACATCAATGAGTTCCAGGAATTCGCCCGGAACTGGGAGTTTGAACACGTCACCTTGTCCCCTGCCTACCCACAGAGCAACGGCAAAGTAGAATCAGCAGTAAAGACAGCAAAGAGACTCCTCAGTCGAGCAACAAAGAATGGTACAGACCCCTACCTCGCCTTCCTAGCTCATCGCAACACACCCACTCAGGATTGTAGCAGCAGCCCGGCGCAGGCACTGTTGGGCCGCAGGACAAGAACACTGATTCCCATGTCAAACAACCAACTTGAACCAAAAACAGAAAGATACCATCACCAGGAACTGCTCACAGCCCAACACAAGCAAGCCAAATACTACAACAGGTCAGCACGAGACCTCCCCCCTCTGGAAACAGGCACATGTGTGGATCCAACCAGCAGAAGGCACCAACAACACGTGGGTCAAGGGGATCATAGAGAAAACAGTAGCCCCCAGATCATATGAAGTGACCGCCCGAGAGGGACGCTCTATACGGCGAAATAGGAAACACCTACGAGTGAGACACAGCCAAGGGAGGCAGCCGGAGACCCAACTGCTGCGACAAAAGGCACAACCTGGACTGACCAGGACAGGAGGGGGTGAGGAGGATGATTACAGCCAGCAGCATTTAAATGAGGAGCCAGAGTGGGTCCAGGGACTAGTAAAGGAAAATCCACCAACACAAAGAAACACAGCAGACGACACAGGAGACATCGAGATGCCCCCCCTAGAAGGTGAGGAGGAGGACCCAAACAGAGAACCAGACTCCCCAGTGACAGAGCGGAAGGGAATCCAGAACAGACAGTCCAGGGTGGGCTGCCTGCTGAGGGTGCCTGGTACCTAAAGGACTATGTAACTGATTAGAGCCCATGGTAAAGATGAGGCTCCAGCGGTGGCCAAGTGCTAGCAACCTCTGGCCACACACACACACATTACCCTGAGGTGATAAAACGTGAGGACTCAGGCCCAGCGGGTCACTAGAAACTTCATTTCGTTCCCCCCCCCCACCTTCTTTCTTTTTTCTTCTTCTTCTTCTGTCCTTTGTGTTAATTTTGTTGATGTAGAACAAGGGAACATTTTCGGGGGGAGGGAGGAAAGGTGTTATAGGGGGGCTTGGTATAGCCCAGACTCAGTGAGAGTGGACACACCTCGAGCCTGGAGGGGCGTAGTACAGTCCAGTCTTGGGGGAGGGCTTTTTCCTGTCTATCTGCTCGCCCTCCCCCCGGCTCGGCTCTTCTCTCCCGGCCAGGCGGGCAAGCTAGCCACAGCAGCAACTAGCAATGGATTGCTCTTCATTTAACCTCTAACAATAAACAAGACATTTAATCTTCTTGTTACACATAGCTATGGAATGAGAATAATCACTTTCAATTTTCAACTTCACTTTAGTGAGAACTTGTTGGCATGACAAGTTATATAACCGTTCCCTCAAAATTGGGGAAAGAGAAAATCTAGTCATTTGTATTCAAGTTTGATTTAAACTATAAGGCAAAATATTTTTTCTGAGGTAAGTTAGCAACCCTTAGATACTGGAAGAATACGCTGAATAAAAGAAGCAAAAGGCATGTTACAATCCCCACCCCATCTTTTCAAAATCTTCCTTTTCCCAAGTCATCCCTTGCACACAGCTCCCTCACTATTCCTCTTTGGTCACGTGATGCTCCAAATAGGAAACATTAAATGGAGCTGTGCCTATGTCCCTGGGATGGCTATTGTGGGGGACAATACAGCATGCAGGGCCCCATGTTCACTGCATTTTCCTCATTGGTGGCAATGAGGAAAAGATTGTGAACATGGGGCCCTTACATGTCAAGAAGTGCAGTAGTATATGCTTTCCCTGTCCACTTAAAATTCTCTCAGTGCTGCTCTTCCCTACTCAAATGCAGACTCCAGTTTAATCAGACAAAATAACACATCCAGAGGATTCTTTCTTTCTTTCTTTGTATGGGTTTTTAAAAAATCTTTAAATGGTGTATAACATGGGGTTATTGTCTGCCTGATGCATTCATGGAGTTCCAAGCTTAGAGTTCAACACAAAACAAGGTGTGGAGACAGGAGCAGTTGAAGGAAGTGTAGAGATGGGATGTGTGGGGAGAGAACGGAAGGAGAGTGAATCCCTCTGTATTTTATTTATTCCCATTTATTCTCTTTTAAGATATATAAAGGGGCAATTTCTGCTTGCCTTACTCATATGAACTGAATGGAAGTCAAGGACACTACTTATGAGTACAGAAAACAGAATTTGACTCAAAAACAGTAATAGTGGACCTGACCCAAGTCTGGCTGAACACAATGGAAGCTTTGCCACTGACTTCACTGGAAGCAGGATTGGGACCTTTCTGGCGTGAGATGTATTTTCTCCCGGGAGATCCGCCTGGACGGCCAGTCAAAACAGTGGGGTAGATCCCTGCCACTATCAGTAGGAGGCAGACTTCCTAATTTTGTGGAGCATGCCCAGAGGGATCTATCCTCTGTTCTCCAGTTGTTCGACTGCCTCCACACTGGTAGGAAGCAGATTTGCTGCCTCCCCAAGGGAACAAGTGACAGGCAGCCTACGCGTGGATTCAACCTAAAAGAAAACCTCCTGGTGCCAGGGGAGGAGGAACTCCCCTCCCTGTTCACCCCCCTCCCTGCAGAGGGGTCGGAGGGTTGGAACCAGCTGTTCCCTTCTCTTACGGGCGTGGGAGCCTCTCAAGGGGGCGCTGTCTACCGATCCCTAGGGATCTTTTTCCCCGCTAGAGTCGAGGGCGCGCAGGGCTCAGCCCCTACTACTTCGGCTTGGAGCACAGCAGTGCTGACACCCCTCCTCCCCCACCCCCCCGGGCCTTGAGCTGGCTCGACAAGGCCCGCCCTCAGACAAGACTCCAGCTCCAGTTTTGCCACGCACCGCTAGGAGTTCCACCAGCGCAGCAGTTTTTCAACACAGGGAGGAGACAGAGACGGTGCGCGCTAGGCAGCTTCCCGCCCGCCACACTCACAACTCCAGCAGAGTCGTGGAGCTTCAGTGCTAGACCCTAGTAACTGAGGGGATCCGGACCCACAGGCCGGCCCGCAACCTCGGCTGAGCGCACAGGCAGAGCCCACCTTCCTCACGGTCTCCCTCCCCTTTATCCCACTCAAGTAAATAGCGGCAGGGAAAGACAAAAAAAGAAAAGAAAAAAAAAAAGATCCAGAATGGCCATGAAGAAAAGGACAGCGGCGGCGGCAGACAGGGCAGCAGTTGCAGTAAGCCCCCCGCGTACCCCACCCAGCCCAGGACCCACACATGGAGGTCCTCAAGGAAATCCTCTCCGAGCTCAAACGTAAGAGATCTCCTCCTAGAGTCAAGAGGGCGGATTCATTCAAGGGCCGGTCCAAGGGAGCAGGCAAAGGAAAACTCCCCTTGCCCTAGACTCCCCAGTCTCCTCAGGGGCAGCCTCGGAGGAGGTCATGTCCACCCCATCCTCTGATGAGGAACAACCCTATAAGGGAAAAGGAAAGAAAAGGCAGGGGAAAAAGAGCCCTCTCACAGTTGCGAGTGAAGGGGAGGAGGAGGGGTCCGAGACCCACGCCTCAGAGGAACAGCATGTCTCTGAGGGGGAGAGCGGGGGTTCCTCCCTGGAAGAGATAGATGAACCAGGGATCGAGGCCTCGTCAGACCCCGACAGACAATTCCCTGTAAAATACAGAGACCAGATCTATGACCTGGTCATAAAGGCGCTACACCTCCAACAAAGGAAGGACAAGCAGGCCTCCTCAGAATCCTCGCAAGAGAGGGAGTATATCCCAAGGTCTAGAGCCAAAGACAGAGGGATGGTGTTAGATAAGGCCTATGAAAAGATCATAAAGAGGGAATGGCAACAACCTAAAAAAGTATGCAAAATGAACAAAACGCAGCTATCCCTTTACTCCCTCTCTAAGCAAAAAGAGACCCTCCTGGCCATTCCCAAGGAAGATGCTGCAGCAGCTTCCCTCGCCAGAAACTCGGTGTTCCCAACAGAAGGGGACTGCTATCCCCAGGATCCCACAGACAAGGGAATAGAATGCAACCTAAGACAAAATTTTGAGGAGGTGGCATCGATCATAAAGATGGCCACAGTCACGTCCTACTTCTCCAGGGCCCCAATAACCTGGATCAAGTGGGCCAGAGACCTGCGGGTCTCTATGAAAATGACTATTATACTGTCTACCAGAATCCAGCTGGCATACGTATTCATAGTGGACTCATCCACGGATATGCTCCACTGGGCGTTGTGAGCAGCGGCCTCTAACGTAGCAGCCCGGTGCCGCCTCTGGCTCAGGTCCTGGAAAGGGGACAGCACAGCCAAGAATACCCTAGTAAGGGGTCCTTTCCAGGGGGCTAAACTGTTTGGAGTCTGCCTGGATAAAGTCCTTACAGACGCAGCAGACAAATAAAAAAAAACAAAAACCCTGCAAAGCGTGGGGATCTCAAAAAAACCTTTTTGTCCCTTTGGCTCGTACCAACCAGCAGGGTCCTCCAGATGACCCTTCTACCCGCACAGAGGGAATCAACAGAAGTACAGACCGAGATGGCACAAACAGAGGGGAACCGGCAACAGACCCAAACATCCCCAGGCAGCCAGTCATCCCAAAGCAGATGCATGACTGGGGGTCTGCTCACCTCCAAGACCAGACCTCTATAGGGGGCAGGCTCCAGCGCTATGCAGAAAAATGGGCAACATCCACTTCAGACGCCTGGGTCTTACGCACCGTCCAGAGAGGGTACGCTATCGAATTCGCTCACTACCCTCGACACTCCTTCTGTGTCTCACCAGCATCCAGCAATCCAAACAAGCACCGCACAATGCAAACAGAAATAGACAGGCTCCAAGTCATCGGAGCCATAGAGCTGGTACCCACACACGAGAAAGGAACGGATCTCTACTCAATTCTGTTTCTAGTGCCAAAAAACCCAGAGGAATGGAGGGCAGTGCTTGACCTCAAGCTGCTAAATTGATCAGTCAACACTTGAAAATTCAAGATGGAAACTCTCTCATCCATACGGGTAGCGATTTCGCAATGCGAGTGGCTGACTTCCCTTGACCTCAAGGAAGCATACCTACACGTACCCATCCTTCCCTCGCACAGACAGTGGCTCAGGTTCTCATGTGCCCATCAACACTGGCAATACAAGGCACTTCCCTTTGGCCTTGCCACAGCACCCAGGGCATTCACGAAGGTCCTGATACTCTGGTGGCGAACCTGTGGGGAGAAGGCATCAAGATTCACCCTTACCTGGACAACATCCTCATTCGATCACCGACCTATGAGAAAGCGGTGTTGGATGTTCACAGATCCATACAATACCTGCAGGAACACGGCTTCTTGGCCAACTTCAAGAAGAGCCAGTTCATCCCCTCCCAGTCTCTAAAAAATCTGGGGGTCATCATGGACACCCTCAACTACAAACTTTTCCTGACACGGCAGAGACAACAGAACCTCCTACTTCTGATCAAAAAAATCTCCAAAGCCCACAAGGCCAGACTCAAATCTCTCACCAGCCTGCTGGGCAGCATGGTCTCCTGCCTGGGACTCATCCATTGGGCCAGATTCCATGCCAGACCACTACAGAGATTTCTGCGGCCATGGCAGGACATCCTGACTCAGGGAGGGAATCCGTGGATCACCGTCCCTGCCTCTGTCAAGAGATCTTTCCACTGGTGGACACAGAAAGACAGATTCAGAACCGGGATCCTGATCTCAGACCCAGACAGGACACCGGTGACCACGGACGCGAGCCTCTCCGGTTGGGGAGCACACTCACAAGGCAGGTCCACTCAAGGCAAGTGGCTTAAATGGGAGAAGAAACATCACATCAACTAGCTGGAACTGCAAGTAACATACCTGGCCCTTCGGATCCTGGCCCCGATTCTTCAAGGAAAACACATACTGGTGTATACGGACCACACAGTTGCAAAGACTTACAACAACCACCAAGGGGGCTCGCGATCCGAAGCCCTTCACCAACAGGCTTCCGCGCTTATCAGCCAGTCGGAGGCCAACCTAAAATCCATCAGGACGATACACATCATGGGGAAAAAGAACGCACAAGTGGACAGGCTAAGCCAGGAAAAGATCGACCCAGGGGAGTGGTCCCTCCACCCATCAGCATTTGAGAGTATAATCAACGTCTTCAGGCGGCCGGAGATGGACGCTTTCGCATCTTCATTCAATGCGAAAACACTGGATATCCCACTGGATATCCCACTGTTCATATCCCACTTCCCGGACCACTGAGTGGTGTTCGACGCACTGAACCTAAACTGGCCTCCAGATCTACTGTATGCCTTCCCTACATTTCTGCTCATACACAGAATAGTGGCAAAAATAAAAAAAGAACGTTCTCACGTAATTCTGGTGGCCCCCTACTGACCTCGACGCCCATGGTTCGCGGACATACTAGACATGGCCTCAGAACCGCCTCTCCAACTTCAGAACAAGCCCGACCTCCTGCATCAGGGTCCCATTGTTCACGACAATCCAGAAACCCTGAAACTAACTGCATGGAAATTGAGAGGAGGGAGGCGTCTGGGCATGCGTGAGCAGTAGCCGCTTAAGCAAGACGCTCCAGACGGCCCAGCACGATTTCGCATAAAATAAAAGGTAAAAACATGGTGTTGATCCCCTCAATGGGGAAAAATATAAAGAAGAACCCCCCCACCCCCCAAGGACCCGCAAATAAAGGGCTGAGAGGGACGGAAAGCAGAGAAAAACTGCGGAGAAGTGAAAGAGGTGGGGGAGGGGACCCGGAGCTACCTCGGGCAGACAGTATGGCGGAGGCATGTGGGTTAGAACATGGAGAGCAAAGAGACCTTACAGCACAGCTTGCAAGCCTGATGGACACAATTAATTCAAACCACGCTGATTCTAAAAAGCAATGGGGTCTCTTAAATGAAAATATACAGAAAGTCACCTCAGCAGTGGATTGTCTTAACAAAAAATTTGATGGCATGGCGGAGAGAGTCACCAGCCTGGAACAGAGACTTGAAAAGGGAGAGACTCAGCAGCAAAGGTGGGAGGATAAGGTACAAGAAATGGAAAGAGCCCTGGGGGGAGTGCAGAGAAAAATGGAGGATCTGGAAAACCGGGGGAGGAGGAATAATTTGAGGATACAAGGAATCCCCAAGGGCATAGAGGCCCAGGGGGGCAGGGACTTAATAAAAAAAATCCTGAAAGAAATCCTCCCAGAGAGCCCCCAACTCCATGAAGTAGAGATTGACAGAGCTCATAGGACTCTCCGCCCCAGGCCAAAAGACGGAGACCCCCCACGTGCAGTAATATTCAGATGTCTCAGATACTCTGATAAGGAGCAAATTCTATGGGAAGCTCAAAAACTTAAAGATCTTAAATACCAGAGCCATAGAATTAATATACAGCCATACTTAGCAGCAGCAACGGTGGCGCGGAGAAGGGGATGGTACAGAATACAAGAAAAATTTACAGCACAGGGAATAAAAACACAAATTAGATACCCTGCTACCTTCTCCTTCATGCACGAGAACCGCAGAAGGAACTTCTATGATACAAAGGCGCTAGAGAAATATATAGCCGCAAAGATGCCAGAGATGCAGAGAGAG
>QEPC01011807.1:1429161-1442508 GCA_003113815.1 Sphenodon punctatus | reverse complement strand
GGCAGGCATGGCTCCACAGACTATGGCATTGCCTTTCAATGGAAAGGATCACTGCCAGCCTAGAAGACAACCTAGACAAATTTTATAAAGACTGGGACCAATGCTGGACAGTATTAACAAAGAAGATAAAGATGGAACAGTTCACACACGTGACTTGCTTAAGAGAAATATATTAAAATTGGGGGGGGGGGAGAGGTTTCAGGGAGGTGGGAGGAGGGGGGGAGTAACTGGGGAAGGGAACATACATGTAAATTTTGGTTTGTTTGAGGTTATGTATTAGAAGCTAAAATAAAAAGACATATTAAAAAAAAAAAAAGAAACTGAGAGGAGGGCCCT
This sequence comes from Sphenodon punctatus, assembly GCA_003113815.1. Taxonomy (NCBI): domain Eukaryota; kingdom Metazoa; phylum Chordata; class Lepidosauria; order Sphenodontia; family Sphenodontidae; genus Sphenodon; species Sphenodon punctatus. The sequence continues at coordinate 1,442,172 of QEPC01011807.1, read as the reverse complement.
GAGAAAGTTAGGCTACTCCCAGCAGGTGCTGGACACCATCCTACAATCTAGGCGTCCAGCTACTAAATGAATATACCAGAGTACTTGGGCTTACTTTGCGAAGTGGTGAGAGGGCAAGGGAGTTAGACCAGCAAAGGCCCCCATTAGGGTTGTTTTAGACTTCCCCCAGGAGGGTCTAGACAAAGGGCTAAGACCCAACATCCTACACAGACAGGTAGCAGCCTTAAATAGCATGCTGTGCATGGTTAAAGATCGCAGAGTAGCAAGATACCCTCACATAGTCCGTTTCCTCAGGGCATCTAGAATTATCTCCTCTCCGGTGGCTCACCATTTTCCTTCGTGGAGCCTTAATTTAGTTCTCAAGGCTCTAACAGGGATTCCCTTTGAGCCTCTAAAGGAAACCTCTATGTATTACCTGTCCCTCAAAATTGCCTTTCTCATAGGCATTACTTCAGCTCGTAGAGTCTCAGAGCTGAGCGCCCTATGGAACTAGGTCTCTGTTCCTTTAGGGAGTCCTCAGCAAGCTTGAAACTAGACCTGGCCTTTTGCCTAAAGATTGACACTTGTTTTCATAGGGAACAGGAGGTTATCCTGCCCTCCTTTTGTCCCAACCTGACTCACCCACAGGAGCGAGTCTGGCATACCCTGGGTGTTACTAGAGCTCTACGGATTTATCTGGACCATACTGCTCCATTCAGAAAGTCCTCAGCCCTTTTTGTGTCATACAGCCCACAGAGGAAGGGTATGAGGGAGTCCAAAGCGGTAATTGCACGCTGGATCTCTCTCTGCATTTCAGAGGCCTATAAAGCGCAGGGCAAAACCCTGTCTCAGGGGATTTTCGCTCATTCCCTGAGAGGGGCAGCTACTTCTCAGGCCTTTAGAAATTCGGCTTCTTATGGGGAAATTTGTCGGGCAGCAACACAGTCTTCTGTGCACTCCTTCACGAGGCACTACAAGATCCTGCTGCACGAATCAGCTGAAGCGGCATTCAGGAGGCAGGTGTTGCAGGTGGTATTATAGGGGATTGTTCTATCCTGGATCCGCCTGGCACCTCTACTGGTTATCCTCCTCCCCCCCCCCCATAGATCATAGGGTTGGGACACAGCTATGGAACGTCCCTACTGTTTTGACTGGCCATCCAGGAGGATCTCCCGGGAGAAAGGAAAATTGGGCTCTTACCTTCTGAATTTTCCTTCTACGGGAGATCCTCCTGGACAGCCAGCCCCACCCGGAGTGAGGAGTAACTCTGAGGTGTCTGGAACACGGACTCTTAATGTAGTCCCGGTTAGACCCGGCAATCTCTCCCCATTGGGAGAGAGTACAGGGAGTTTTTAGTTCAGTTGTTAGGAAAGGATAGGATGCTCGTTCAAGTTAGATTACAAGTTTTAATGATAAAAAAAATAATTTTGCACCATAAATTGAGCAGGTGGAGTATAGCTCAAAAAGACTGGAGAACTGAGAATATATTCCTCTGGGCATGCTCCACAAAATTAGGAAGTCCGCCTCCTACTGATAGTGGCAGGGATCTACCCTACTGTTTTGACTGGCCGTCCAGGAGGATCTCCCGTAGAAGGAAAATTCAGAAGGTAAGAGCCCAATTTTCTTTTCTTCCTTCCTCTCCTCTGAGAAGAGCTGAACTGACATTTACTGGTTACCAATTCACAAAGATATTAATGATTAATCTTTATGCAGCAAAAGTTGTTTGCACAACTTTTAATTTCCAGACAAGGTTATTCTTTCTATAATTCAGGTTGGATGCTTCTGCCTTACTCTCCCTCCCACCACCTTTGCAATTAATATTTCAAATTGATTGTATAATAACTAAAAATAAATTTACCACCCCTGCTCCCTACCCTGTGTCCCCATGGTGTAATGATCATCTCATTGACAGGAATATCAGGGTGCAGGGGATTATTACCGTGGCCCCTCAGACATGCCATACTGGCACAAGCTAATGTGTGCCGGGGCTCACTCTCAGCGCCTCTTCTAGAAGCTGTTCTGCAATACCCCAGCCATGGCTGGATGCAGAAGCACCAGCCTCAGGCCCAGTCTCTCCCCCTGAAAGAGCTGGGAATAGCACTGTTGTGGGTGGGCAGAGAGGGTACTACTGCTGTTGCTGCTACCCATCAGCTGGCCAGCAGGAAAAGCATTTCCCCACCAAACTGTTGGAATGGTGACAATGCCAGTCTCAGTCCTGGCCCCCATCAACTTAATCAAGAGCTGGCAAAGAAAGGGGGAAGGATAGTGGAGTCATAGGGACTAGTAGGGCAGTTACATCAGCCCCTCTGAATCTGGGATCAAGGGCAGGTTTGAGCCCTGAGACCTTTTTCTTTATAAATTAAGAATTACTTGCTGATAGAGAAGCCCCACAGCTCCCACTTCAACACCTTCCCCTCTGTTTCAGCTCCCCCTCCCTAGGATCCTCCCTTTGTTTTCTCCCTCCCCTCCATCATGCCCGCTTGCCCTTTACTCTTTCCCCTGGCTGTTCATTTTATGACTCACTTTTATTTTAAACTGAGCAGGAAAAATTGCTCCCACTAAAGGGACTGGTGAGACTTGAAACCAAATGAGTGCCTCTCTCACTCCACTTCCTCCAGCTATGAACACCTCTGGGACTTACAGGCTGAGGAGGTGAAGCCACTGAGAGGCTGTTATCTCATCTTCTATCCTGTACAGTCTCCTGCGTATACAGCCCCCCTTCTCTCACCACAGGACCTTACTAGGGCCCACCCTTGAGGGGACTGTCTCTACTCCCATTCTGCACTAGTCTGTGTCCCTAGCAAGCACTAGCCTGCAGCAAATCAGCAGGGAGCAGCAAATTGCCAGTGAGCTGTTCTTCCTCTAATAAAAAGTGTTGGCTGTAGGGTTGCCAGACACGATACCCCAGGATCCTCCTCTACACTGGAATTCCACAGCTCCTAAGTGCCCCTTGGGCAGGCCTGAACCCAGAATAGTGCAGACTACAAGACCACACAATGGCCCCCTATACACAGGGTCTATGAATAAACTTGAAATGACAACACACGAGAAGCATAAAATATAGGCTTACATAGTCTCACATGCAGTAAGCCTTAGCCTGTGGAGGCCCCTGGGTGACTCAGGAGGAGTCCTCAACACAAGGGGCCCTTAAATAAACTAGAAATAACAATACGTGTGCATTTCTAGTTTGTGGGAAATAATCAATGCCACAGCAGCACTGAGGGGATGGTTACCTGAAGGGGATGTTGTGTTTAATTGAACACCAAAAAATAATGGTAACATTTCCGTTTTTAAGATGGAAGTCAATGTGTGTCTGTCAAACATTCCTATGTTAAGAGGGGGCCCACATGACCATTTTGCACAGGGCCCCAATCTCCCTGAATCCAGCACTGCCCTTATGTCTGAAACGTGTGTATGAAATGCATGTAGGAACATGTGCTGAGCTAGAATTGGAAGAGGCAGCCTCAGTGCTGCTGTGGCACTGATTATTTCCCACAAACAACAGCCTAGATCTAGCCCATGGCTCTCAAGTTTTGTAGACAGCACCCCCATCTCCTTTTGCCTGCAGCACCTGAAACGCCCCCCCCTCACCACACACGTACACAGAGAGTCCCTCCCTTTCCTTCTCTCCACTGCTCTGCCCTTGCCCACTCTGCCCATTCCTTGCTCCCTCACTCTACACACCTCTGTTGTTGCTGCTGCTGCTGCTACCACAAGACCACACTAGCTCAGTGGCTGAGGTGAGGTTTCCAAAATGGTGTCAGATTGCCCACTTCTGGAACATGGATTTCAACTGGTGGCTGCAGAACCAATCAGAATTATTGTTACATAAGTGGGTGGGGATGCTTTCATTTTGGAAGTTTCCTACAGTTCAGGCAGTGGGGCAGGGGTGTGTGATGACAGCTGTACTTATTCTCTCTTTCTCAACCCTCTCTCATTCACACACATATATGCTTGTGCTGCAACCCCTAATTTGAAAAACCAATGGTCTTGGTGACACAGCAAGTTTAATGCTGGATTCCTTTTTGCCCTTTATTTAATTTATTTATCACAACCCTGCTTTTCTGCCAGAGGCAGCACTCAAAGCAGCTTACAAAATACAGAATAAAACATCTGTAAAACCAAGATTCCATTTTTTAAACAATACAAAAAGATACTATTATATAAACAAATTCAGCAGCATAAAACCAACCCTGAGCAGGAGCAATAACCAACCTTCACCCTCCCTACCCATCCCCTCTGCCAAAAGCCTGGCAGAACAGCCAGGTCCCACACCTACAACGAAAAGTCAGGGGATCTGGGGCTATTTGAGCCTCCTCCGGGAGGGAGTTCCAGAGCTGCGGTACATGTCTGTTTTCACCCAGAGCATTCTATCCTGGCAGGGTCTTCCCTTTTCTTCCCAGGCTCTCCCTTCTCATACTTTCCTGTGCTTTTCAGAGTTTTACACTGAGTGAGGTTGACAGGATTCAGCCTACAGAATGTAGGAATGGGGTGATGGGAGTCTGGCCAGCTCTTACAATTTTATCACAAGTCTTGTGACTTTAGTTAATTTAAAAATCTAAAAGTCATTGTGATCATCTTCACTGTTTGTATGTTTTTAAAATGTTAATTTCTAGTCTCATGGTTAGTTTGGAAATCTTGAAAACATGACAGTAGTGGGCCCTAAAAGCTCAGAAACCAATAGGCAAATAAACAGACACACACCCCTTAAAAAAAAAATTAAAAATGGCTTTTCTCATGATTCTTAGGGTCTGACTCATGATTTTTGACCCTTTGGCCTTGACAACCTTGTACGTGATGTACAGATGTTAGGCGTGACAAAGATCTTCCAAGCCCCATATTGTCTGCTTTCCGGTGTAAAGCTTTTATTCAGTTACACTGCTAGATGAGAATGTAAATGCGAAGTATCTCGGTTGTTCCTCCCAAAGGCACAGAAGAGGGAAAGAGCAAGCAGCTGCTGAAGATAATCTCAAGAAACAGGTGACAAAAGCACAGCTGAGCATTGTCTTTTCCAGTTGGTACAAGCCAATTCATTCCTGACGTAAGGCTATTTTTTTACTTCTGTTCTTAGAAGGACTTTCCTTATGCATTTTTGATTGGTGTGTAGGAAATATCTCATTCTGCATCTGTCAATTTTCTACACTCACTGCTGTTCTCCATCTCCTTTAAAAGAAAACAAAAATGGCTTATTTTCAAATAGCACTAAAGAGTCTTGCTGTGTGCTCTTTTGCCAATGAACAGGTCAGCAACAAGACTATCCTTGCAGCAGAAAAAACAAAATAATTTTAAAAGCAACCAGCTTTTATCTGAAGAGACATAAGAGTAAGACACAATCAGATAATAAAGGTCCATGATCTGTGTGATAGCAAGGGATGTGCTGGCAACTTGGAAGAAGCAACAACAGTGGTGGAGAGGGGAAGTGGGAGAGCAGGACTAACGCTTTGAGCTCACAGGGCTCCCAAAATTACAAAAATATTTTTTAAATTACATGATAATTAGGGGAGTTAAATAATTACAAGTAACATCTGTGAAAATAAAGTACCAGCATCTCCAGAAATTGGTTTCAGAAGCTATAAATTCGGTCACGGGGTAAGAGCAATTGGGACAATGGATGGTAGTGTTGGGCTGCCACACAACATGATGTACACAGCCCCAAATTTAGGCTGGAGCACAAGAGGGTAACTGGCACTAACATTTTTTAAAATGCATATTCTACTATATTACATTTCTTACAATTATTGCATTATGCTCTTACAAATATCACACAATTATATTATTGTAATATAATTTAATATTGAATGTAATATATTTAATTGTATATAATACATTGCATATATAAGGTGCTTTTCATCTTTAAAATATAAGCAGTATGATCCTCAGTGTCATTCATGTCAACAGGACACACGCTAGTGGTAAAGCAGGCCCGCCAGAAGGGGTGAGCAAAGAACCTCAAGCTCCTGTTAAAGTTTTGTCCCCACCTACAGTCTCTGCTAAGAAGCAATTCATAAATTGTCTAAAATAAAGGGATTACAATAGTCATGAATACCCACAACTCCAGATCAGGCTTAAGGTATTCTCAACTAACCCATCCAAAACAGCAGCATCCAAAATCAGATATCACTTCTGAAAAATTCATTGTAAGTGAAATATCCAAGAACAGAGAGAAAAACAGTGTGGGTGTTTTTCAAATGAGATGTGTCCACACGTCCAGCTGCTCATGTGACCCACGCAGTGGCCACTCATGGAGCACTCCTGAAAAATTCAGTGTTCCATGCATGACCGGGGTGGCAGTAGCCATGCTGGGAAATGCTCATTTTAAGCGCTCCCCATGCATGATGTGTGCGTGGGCACCCTGCAGCCATGCCACTCAGTGGCCATGGACACATACACACTCACGCTCGTTTAAAAACACCCTTTATGTATGGGCCAGCCCTGTTCTCAGTTCATCAGCTCGCACCGCTCCCTCTATACTGTACATATGCCTACTAGTCAGTGATGCATTTCAACTGCTCTGAACTGAATTTTCTCATTTTTGTTCGTTTTGCTGGCAGGCGATGTTTGGAGAGGGGGACTTAAAACATACCTAATTATGACTTAAACGTGAATGGATATTTATTCCCAATTTATTTCAGGGGAATCTCAAATGCTGGTTTTCTCAGGGCACTGTTTGACTTAAGGCTGTTCTTGGATGGAGACACTTCTGTGACTTACCTGAAGTCTTGTTGGAATTATTAGGAACATCAGGATCAGGAGCCAGCAGCTTTTAAAAAATTTTTGCTTCATTCTTCCTTCTCTTCTCCGCTTGTCTTTCTTTTCTGTGGAGTAGGTGGCAAGAAGAGAGATAAGTAACAAAGGCCGTTTTTACACGGACACCCACACCCACACACCCGCCGCCTCTTGGTGTTTGGCCAGATGTGCGGGGGGGGGCAGTCCGTGTACGGCTGCCGGTAGGTGGGGGATGGGAGTGTGGTGGGTGTGCACTCATGTAAACGCCATGGGTGGCAGGTGTTTGTGCGTGCGCACTCCTGCCACACACCGACCCTCACCCACCTCCACCCACAGAGCCCTCCGACAGAACGGAGGATGCTCCGTGGGTGGAGATGGATGTCGGTAGGTGTGAGTGTGTGTCCATGTAAACGGGCACACCCCCACCTATACCCACCGCGCCAACACTCCCACCCCGGTCCGTGTAAAAACGGTCATATAATATTCAGATGCATTTCAGGTATTAGGGAAATTTTTACTTTATCAGAAGTAGTCAAAAGAAAATGCAATAGTGGATTCTTGTACTACTTTTGAATTGACATTAATCCTGTGCCTCCATAATCACAAACGTCTACAGTCTTGTATTCAATCACCATCCCACTTGCTCCTCTAATGATTTTGTGACTTTGGTACAGAATAATCAACTCCAACTAAAAAACAACAACAAATGTCTACACCCAAGACTCCTCTCAAATGATCAGAAGCAAAACAATACCTCCTAAAGCAATGTCAGGGGGTGTTTTTAAATGAGATGCAACCATGCACAGCCACCCATCAACCACCCACCCAACCGCTAGTGTGAAGGTTATGCTGGGAGATGTTTGTTTGAAGCGCTCCCCATGCTTGTTGCATGCGTGGGCATCCCGCAGCCGCACCACTCAGCCACCACAGACACACAACCCACTCCTGCAGCACTCATTTACAAACGCCCTATATGCATGGCCCTACCAGGAGCACTTAAAGTGGTAATGGCTGTCCGTATGAGTTGCTTTGGGGGCCGGTCCATGGTGGCGAGAGTGCATGGAGGCTGCCTGCATGGTTGCAGTGGCCACCCAGGGAGCCGCCCATTAGAATCCCTCCCCACTCACTCCATGTGCGTGCTCTGTGGCTGTACCACTCAGCAGACATAGACCCCAACCAACCCCTAGCCTTGCTCATTTAAAAACATCCAGGGAAATCCCATGTTGCATTCCTATACTCCACTGGAATGACTGGGTAAAGTTACATGGTGAGACTATCCCTGTCTTTTCCCCATGTCCCAAAACCTCACTAGAATTAAAGTCATATGCAGCAGACAAAAGGGAATCCTCAGCTGAGTTATAATATCAGAAAATATGCTAAAGAGGCACCTATGGGCCCTTGAGGTACCTGAGAAGTTCCTGCTTCTCTTTCCATTGCTGGTCAAACTCCCACATTTCTCTGCATTGTCTCCTGTATGCCTTTCTGAAAGTGTCACCCATCTGGCGAATATTCTTAAAACCGTCTTGGACCATGGCTGCATAAGTTTGGGCACACTCCGTGATTTTAAATGTAAAAGAAAAAGAACCTTGTGTGCTCTTTATTTTCTTTACTAAATGACATTATGACTGGAATAATAGGGGATGCTGCAGTCAGGCTTGAAGTTTGACTGGTAAAGCTGATTGTATGGTTAGAACAGCAGACAGTAGTAAAGGCTGAATTGTGGGGCATAAAGTGAATTAGAATGGGGGAAGGCACAAGACCAGGTAGTCCTGGGGCACCTGATAGATGTGGGATGGAAACACCTAATCCTGCAGAGGGACAGGGGTTCTGGCAGCTCAGCCCAGGGACAAGGGATGTGGAGTGAGGGACTGGGGGTCTCCTCTGGAAATGATGGCAGCGACCCTCTCTGAGTACATTGGAGCCCAAGCCAATGTACCTACGCATGGTTCTCATGTGTTTGCAAGTCTGGTGGAGGGGCAGGGAGGTCAGGCTGGGCGTTGGGATGCCAGGGAGGGATGCAGTTGGGCCCAGCTGCAGAGGGTTCTGGGAAAGGCCCAAGATCTCACCCCATCTCTCCTGAACTTCTCTAGCGTAAACTTCTCTAGCCACTACAGAAAGCTGTAAACATCTGACAGTCTATTGCATATTTAATTTTTGTTATCTACTGTTAACATAGTGCCTCATTACAGCTGTGTACCATTTTCTTTCTACACTAACCATTACTGTATTTTATAAATCTATATCTGTATTTATTTCTGTAACTTTCTTTTGCATTCCCCTTCCCTTTGCACCATATACACCCTCAGTCTTTTTCCCTTCTCCAATCTGACTTTCCCCCTCCTTCTGTTGCTATTGTCTATTACATCCTCCTGTGCTTTGCCTATCTTCAGCTCCACTTAAACCTTATTTCTAGTGCTTATTCACTCCTACCTTCCTGTATCTTTTAATGTACCCCACCCTCCCTTCACACTCGTCCCCTTTGTATTGCTTATCTCCCCATTTTCACCTTCCGATACTATGGTTCATTTATCACCCTTCTCACCCCTCACGCCTGTTACATGATATATAGCCACTGTACTTTGCTCAAATCTTCAGTTCTGACTCCTACTTGCCTGAGGAAGGACCCTGTGAAGTCTTAATGCTTGTACATTTCCACCAAAAATAGTTGGTCCAATAAAAGATATAATTCAAACTACTTTGTCTCCACCTCTGTCACTCGGGAACAGGGGTGGGACTCCAGGGGAAATACCAGATACCATATTTACTGGTATCGGATCTCTCGATACCGAATTTATCGGTATTGGAATACCGGATTTTGAACATTGCGGATTTTACCGGTTTTTTTACACTGTGGCTGTTGTTAAATGGTGGCGATGTCAAAAATTCAGTAAAGCTGGCAATGTTAAAAATCTGGTATTCCGATACCGGTAAGTATCGGTATTATCTGATTAATCTGATACTGGCCATTACTGGTATTATCGGTATTGGCATTAAATCAGTTTCTGGGGCAGAGGCTCAAGAAAGAACTCAGCTCTTAGGGTGGGGGAACCCAGTGAGGTATTGCTGGGGACAAGGGAAGTCCAGGGTGTTGGTATAAAGTTCAAATAAAATGGGGCCCTACTGAGAGGGGACAGGAGAGACTCCAGAGAGCTGTGTAGCAAAGATCATTCTGGCAGGGTCCTCAAGGGTGCTAGGAGGGTGACATGAAGGGAAAGCTAGGGACCCCACAAAGGTAAATGCTCCTTGGTGGCCAAAGATCCCAGCATGGAGGCACATAGGAGTGAGGTACTGGAACAGGAGAGAACCATCTTTCAAGAATGTGACTGTATAGGCTATGCCTCTTAGCCGGAAGCCTGAAGACAAGATAGAGGCCAGTGGTGATACCAGTTGGAGGCACAAGTGAGTCCTTGATGAAACAGTAGCTGGAGTGGTATAATTCCCTCACAAATAATGTGGGATGAAGACAACTGTGACAAATGGTGAGCTACTGAACTGGGAGAGCAGTTCCTATAAATACTTATAGCATGGCTGGCCCACTTTGTGCTACAATGATGTGAAGAATTATTCTGTACTGGTTGGGAATAAACAAAAATGTGACCTGATGGGCTTTTCTTATCTCTAATTTCTCTGGGTATATCGTAAGGATATGGTATTGGCTTGCAGATCTCCCTCCTGGGAATAAGGATGTCCCGTCCTTTCTGTGGCTCAGCATTCTGTATCTGGAGGAAGTATTGAATTAGCGGGCTGTGTCCATTGATGTTAAAGAGATGCCAAGTGAACTCAGGGCCGCGACAGGCTGGGTGTGACTGGAGAGAAGAAAACAGCAGAGAGCAAATGGCTGCTAGTTATAACATAGCTGAGCCCTAAGAATAAAGCAGGTTATTATTTATAGTAATTATTTATACAGCATCAAAAATATGCCTGGTGCTGAGAAGTCATGATTAGAAACAGGTACTTGGCCCAAGGGTCTTATAGTCTAGAATAGACAAGGGGAGGGGCACAGGGGACACAGGATACATTCATGAAGCTGAGAAGTTGCAGGTATATATGTGCTTCACTTAATTACAAAGGGGGAGGGGGATCCTGAGGTTATGCTCATAATAGGCTCATATCCTGAGTGAAAGAGAAAAAAATCTCCAAATATATACCCATTGACAAATAGTAAAACCCGTCAATAATAGCAATTGCTGGTTTTTTTATAGTCATAAAATAACCATAAAGCAGGTAGAATTGGGGTTATAGAGCTATGGAAAATTTACACAAATAAAGTACATCCACATAAAATGAGCAAACACAATTATAACACTCCATTAAACCCTTCTCCTACCCCCCCCCAAAACTGCCATGCAGCAGAGAAAGGAGAAAACATACAAGAAGGTTCTTCTATCTATGAAAACGCACAAGTTATATTAAAAACGGCCGACTTCTGGGCTAAACTCTCCACCCTGATGCGTGGGCAGAGTAGGAGCCAAAGACAGCAAGCTGCAGCTTCCTGATCCAACACCCTCAGCTTCTAGTACAAGGTCCCTCTGGATATTTAAGCCATGATAAGTAAGGCACTGTGGAGATCTGTTGTAGCATGGGTTTCTCCAGTTGCTGACACAGCTATTCACAAAAGTACACAAAGCTCTTGCTTCCTTTACTTTTGACTCCCTAAAAGATCTTAGATTGTTTGCAGCTTGTTTATGCTGAGGTGAAAAAACTGCTGACATCATGTTCTGCTTTGAGCAAAGCTCACTTAGATTTGTGTTTTGAAATAGAGGATTAATCTGTATTGCTCAAGTGGGTACAAGGAGAGACAATAAAAAACAAGAAGGCAATATTTGTCCTACTGAATAGGCATTGGCCTACCTAGTTTAGCCTCTTCATAGGCAGACAATCTTGAATTAGGTAACTATTTACAACAGGGGTAATTTCAGACGTGATGGGCCCGGAGGCCCGCCACGCTGAACCACGGACCGGCATCCATTTTGGATCCCGGTCAGGAATCAGGCCAGCCATCCTTTAGACGTGCCGGCCTGATTCTGGAGGAGGATTGGGGAGGGGCTGTGTGTGGAGGGGGCGGGGCTGCGTGGAATGACGTGCAGCTGCACAGCCCCGCTCTTCCCAGCTGCTTGCCTTCCGGGAGACGGGCGGGCGGGCACAGCGGCCAATCCAGCCGTTGCGCCCGATCCCATCCCGTACTCAGGACCATGATCTGGCAGGGCTGAAGGTAACAGATGTTACCTTTAGCCCTTTCTGGATCGTTGTCAATCCAACCACGGATGGGGCCCGATCCCACCATGATTCTGGACCTCCGGGCGGACCAGAGGTCCAGAATCGTGGTCATTTTGATTCCTGCTGGAGGTTCACTGGGGTGAACATCTGACGGAATGCACAACAGACGTTATGGGAATCACGGCCACCACAGGGGATTCACTGTGGTTGACCGTGATCTCGTAACGTCTGAAATTACCCAGGTATGCAGCTAATCAATTTACGAGAGTTGCTGCAGTGCAGTTTCACTATCTATTTTCTTCAACAGTGGTTTGTGTGCAACCACCTACAGCCCCCTACTAAGTTATTTTTTCCTATCCACTCCAAGGCCCTTTTTACACGAGTGGCATCCACGCATGAACACCCAGAAATCTGAGTGTTCATGCGTGGGTGAGTCTCATGTAAACTCTGCGGTGTGGGTGTGTGCGCATGTGAAAATGGCGGTTGCTCTGTGCGTGTAGATGGGTGTGTGTCCATCTCTACACCCTCCCCCCATCCAACACACACGGACTGCGGCATGCGTGGACCCCCCCACGCTGCGGCCCGTGTAAAAAGGGCCAGAGTCTGAATGGACTCCCATTAGCTTTACGGGCATCATTCGCGGTTCTGGTTTTAACTAGAGTCGAAACAAATATCCGCAAAACCAGGTACGCTCATTGAAACTGCGGTACCTGTCCCAACCTGGTGATGTTGGATACTAGCCAGTACCTGATTAGTGCTCAGTGGGTTACCTGATGGACAGATTGACCATTTTTTGTCCGACTTCCCAACTTATGGTACCGAAATTTTTACTTCCTGTCTCAATTCTCGGTGGTAGGGCCGCGGCTGTGGAACTCCCTTCCGGAGGAAGCTCGCCTGGCCCCAAGCCTTTTAACATTTCGGCGGAATTGTAAGACCTGGCTGTTTGCCCAGGCCTTTGGGAGGGAGGGTGGGGAGGGATAATTTTAATCCCCAACCCATTTAGTTTTTTGGTTATTATGTTTCTAGCCCTGTTTTACATGATATGTTTTATATTTATATTTTAAAATGAATTTTAATGTTTGATGTTGA
>QEPC01011807.1:1374706-1412568 GCA_003113815.1 Sphenodon punctatus | reverse complement strand
AACAACTGCCCTTCACTCTCTCTCACACACACACACACACACACACACACACACACACACACACACACACACACAAGATCTGCTTGCAGCTTTCTTTGCGAAGCCCCAAACTGCCTCTGCTGCTCTAGGCTCCACCTCCCCTTATTGTCTCTTCACATCTCCTTAACAAAGGGGTGAGTCAGAATGTTATATTTCCTGTGGGTGGAGCATACCAACTCGCCATTTCAGAGCATATCAATACTAACACTATTGATCATCTCCTATACCTGCTACAAACATCATCTAACTCTCACAATTTCCCTTCTCCTGAAATCCATTCCTATAGAACCAAAGGGGAAAGGAAGGTGATAATTTGTCCAAGAAATCAGTGTCATTGCTACCCTTTGAATTTAGGAGCTATTTGTTCCCAATCCTACGTTCAGACCACATCTAAGGAGAAAGCATTTTTTTTTTCTCTTGAAAAGAAAACGGAAATAAAAGAAAAAAATGGAGCAGAGAGTAACACGTGAAATAAAAATGAAAAAAGAAAGCAAAAAGAGAAAGATAAAAATGAGACTATGGCAAGGCACTGGCCGAGATGAATCCTGGCAGGATTGGCTCCCTGGCTGGCTGGCACTCAGCCATATAAGGACAGTGACCTGGGAGAGAGCTGATATGGAAAAAATAACTTAGGAGGGGAAAAAAAAAACCAGATGTCAGACATTTAAAAACAGGTATGTTAAAAATTATAGATAATGGTGCTAAAAATCAAGAACCAATAACTAAAAGTAATGCAGATTGAGAACTATGCAAAAGCTAAAGTCCATCAAAAGTCACTGCCTCCTTATATATACCTGTCCCACATTTGACCAGTCTAGTTCTGAATTGTTACATGCCCGAGGAAGAGCCCTGTGTGGCCCAAAAGCTTGCATACTACTCTCACCAACAGAAGTTGGTCCAGTAAGAGATGTCGCCTGAACTACTTTGTCTTTATCTCCTACACATTTGGAACATGGGACCAATATGGCAACCACCATCTCTCTTAGGTGTCATCTCAGATAGTGTCTTGGTCCTGTGGGAACTCACCCACCCCAAGGGCCACCCCATGACAGAAACAAACAATATAAGAAAGACAGAGAAATTAGGATCAGAGGAACAGTTGGAAAGTGGGAAATGCAGTCCCCCTGACTAAACATCACAGAGCCACAACTATCCAGAGAGACTGTGTGGTTGCCATGTTGGTCCCAAGTGACAGAGATGGAGACAAGGGGTATTTTCAGATGTGACGGGGCCTGTATTGGCCCCGTCACGGAATCACCCTTTGATCCCCCACCGGGATCAAACAGGCACGTCCAGCAGATGTGCCGGCGGATCCCGGCGTGGAATCGGGGCGGGGGCAGGGTCGCGTGGTACAACGTGTGGCCGCACGGCCCCGCCCCCCCATGCTCCCTTGCCACCCGCCCTCTGGGGAGACGGGCGGGCACCGCAGCCAATGCAGCCGCAGCGCCCGCCCGAATTGGCCACGGCCCGGAATCCCACCGCCGATTCCGGGCCGTGGTAGCCGTCCAGACAGGACGGGCCCCTTCATCACGGCGGGGAATCGCATTCACCATGCGATCGGGGCCGGCCCCTCCGGGACCTCCGATCACGTGGTGAATGTGATTCCCCGCTGTGATTCACGGGGATGAACATCTGGGGGGGAACTTCTGTTCCCTCCATCAGACGTTACGGTCCCTTGCTCACCATGTGGATATTCAGTGAAGTTGAGCGTGGGATCGTAACGTCTGAAAATACCCAAGGTGGTTTGAATGATATCTTTTATTGGACCAACTGCTGTTGGTGAAAATAAGCAAGATTTGGACCTCACGGGATCCTTCCTCGGGCATGTACCATAGCCAGTAGAAATATATAAACTGAGCAAATTCAGGGCAGGTATATAAGGAAGAAGGAATGGCATATTTATTTTATTTATTTTTATTTATTTATTTTATAGATTTTTATCCCGCCCCATCCTGCAACGCAGCTCGGGGCGGCTAACAGCAATCATAAAAACAATTAAAATCAATTTAAAATATAAATATAAAATACATCAATAAAACAGGGTTAAAGGACAGTAATAAATAAATAAACGGGCGGGGGATTAAAAATCACCCCCCCCACCCCCCTCCCAAAGGCCTGGGCAAACAGCCAGGTCCTTACAGTTCCGCCGAAATGTTAAAAGGCTTGGGGCCAGGCGAGCTTCCTCCGGAAGGGAGTTCCACAGCCGCGGCCCTACCACCGAGAATGCTCGCTCCATCGTGGCCCCCCGCTTAACACGGGGGACCTCCAGGAGGGCACCCCCAGCAGACCGCAGGAGCAGTTCCGGGGCGCGAAGGGCGAGGCGGTCCCTAAGGTAAGAGGGGCCAAGGCCGTATAGGCCGCAGAGATGGCAAGAATTCCTGCCTCCTTATATACCTGCCCTGAATTTGCTCAGTTTATATATATATTTGACTAGCTATGCCACATGTCTGAGGAAGGGCCCTGTGTGGCCCAAAAGCTTGTTTATTTTCCACCAACAGCAGTTGGTCCAATAAAAGATATAATTCAAACTACCTTGTCTCCATTAGAGCCATAACTACACATTCCTGCATCTAGGCAGGACCCCATGCCTTCTGGTCCCCTGAATCAGCAGGGAGAGAGATCAAGGGAAGGGACATGTGTGTGTGTGTGTCACACACAAAGCTGATCAGCAGCAGACCCACCCCAAGCCAGTGACATGGGGCAGCAAAGCTGCCATGGTGGGGATACAACCCAGCCTACCCAGTGGTTGCCTCAGCAGATCAGTTCTGAGGTCTGGAGGCTTCCAGGATGAGTTTGCACCTTCTTCATATTTGTGTCTGGGATACCTGCCCTTGGCTTGGACCCAGTTATGTCTCTGGAACATGTCTGCTCTTTAGGCCAATCTCACCTCCCATCCACTCGGATAATATACTGCAGAGCTGGGTCTTGAATTCAGTTGTGTTAAAGAAGGACCTTGGGAAGCTGGAGCAGAAGCAGGTGTACAGGGCTTGGCTTAGCAATGACGGGAAAACCTAGAGGGTGAGCAAAATGAAAACAGAACTCCATCAATGTGTCCATTTCTGTCTTCCTTAGTACTGCATCATGTACACACACTATTCAAAGCTCTAATCTGATGATCCCCAAACTTTTTTCAGGTGACCCCCATTTTGAGATTTAAATATAACCCCATGACCTTAGACGGGAATAGAGAAAGGACCAGTTTACCAAATATCAATTGGGATCATAACCCCATCTGAGTCACGACCCATAGTAAGGGAACCTTTGCTCTAACCTGTACAGAATCAATGAGAATAGTAATATCGTCCATTTTAAAGGGGGAGTTTTTCCCTCCCGTGGGCCACTTTGAAAATTAGCACAAGTTCCAAGGGCCACAAAGAAGTTGGGAATGGGGAGTGCTTAAGGGGTTTGCTCAGAAAGAGGTGGGTGCAGATCATGGATCTGTCACCTATCATTGTGTGCATGCCGTCATCTCTGCTCCCTTGCCCTGAGCGCATTCTTTCAGCACTTGGGGGTGGAGGACGCTTATGAAAAACAACGGAGAGATGTAAAATGTGGTGTGCCCCAGGGATCTGTATTGGGACTGCTGCTGTTTAATGTAGTCATTAATGATCTGGAAAAGGGCGTTAAGAGTGAGGTGATCAAATTTGCAGATGACACTAAGTTATTCAAGGTAGTTAAAACACGAGCAGACTGTGTAGAACTGAGTGCCTGGGCATCTAAATGGCAGATGAGATTTAATGTGGGCAAGTGCAAAGTGATGCACGTAGGGAAAAATAACCCAAACTATGAGTACACAATGCTGGGTACTAAGCTAGGAGTTACCACTCAGGAAAAGGGTCTGGGTGTCAGCCGCCGCAGCTGCTTCTCGGCGCGACGGCCGCCCCAGAAGTGAGGGGGCCCTGCCCCCTTACCCGCAGCAACAGCCCAACGCCACCTCCGACAAAACCGCCCCCATCCGGAGGCCCGGAGGGTAAAAGGAACATGGCAGACGGCCCCGGGGCTTCCCTGGTGTGCTCGTGCTTGTGTGGCCTCCCTATTCCCCGTGATTCCTCCTGGTGAGTGGGTGATTGAGGAGCCTGCGGGCTCGTGTGGGTGGTTCCCCTCCTCCTTCCTGGGCCCATCCCTGCCTCCCCCCTGAGTGTGCAAGCCCTGTGAACCGCTCCTTCGGTACCCTGGTCCCCTTTGCTGTGGATCCTGCACCCCCCTCACGAACCTTCCTACCCTTTTCCCTACCGTGTGAGACTAGAACGCGTGGGTCCCTTCCCCCGCCATACTGCTCTGCGCCCTATGATGATAGGGGTCCACGTTCAGAGTGCGTAAACACACGGACAGACCCACATACTATCCTGACGGCCTTATTTCCTCCGCAACACGAAAGCAGAGTTGCCTGGTGTGTTAGAGGCGTGAGTGGGTGGCGTTTGTCCCCCTTCCTACCCCTCCCCACTGACAGATTCACCAGCCCGAACACCACCTCAGCTAATTTCAGTATGGACATCGCCCAAGAAATAGGGAAGCTGGTGCTTGCAGTGCAGACCTTGGCCATGCAGATCAAGGATCTGCAGGACCAGCATACGGATTTGGCAGCTGCAGTAGCTCAGCAGCAGGCTGCGGCTCCTCTCATGGCCATGCTGCTGGCACCCCCAGGACCCCCACCTCTGGCGGTGGAAGCGGAGGAAGCAGCAGCAATTGCACCGCCTCCCCCACCGGCACCGGGAAATCCGGTGACCCGGCGTGAACCCCGGGGCCCCCAAATAGACAAATTCCTGGGGGAGTGCAGAGCCTGCCAGGAATTTTTGGCCCTTCGTGACCTTACCTTCACCACGCAGCCTGCCACTTATGATACTCAAGTCCTCAAGGTTGCATTTGTGATTGGGAACCTAGGAGGGGTGGCCCTAGAATGGGCCATCAATCTACTAACAAGCAAGAGCCCCCTTTTGACCGACAATGAGGGGTTCATTCGAGAATTCTGTTTTCTCTTTGACCACCCTCACCGCTGCAGGGATGCGGAAGCTTCCATACTCTCTTTACGACAAGGCCGTATGCCCCTCCTAGAATATACTGCATTGTTCCAGCAGTTAGCCCCGGAGCTACAATGGTCGGAGGATGCCCTCCGGGCCCACTTTTGAAAGGGTCTAGCCGATGAACTAAAGGACCAGCTGGTCTACGTCGCCCTTTCAGAGACCTGGATCGGGGTAGCTGCCCTGGCCCTACAGATCGATGCACGACTAGCAGAAAGGCGAAAAGAGAGGCGGCAGGACAGTAGGGCCTTTCGGGTCCGGTCAGTGCCTGTGTCTTTCCCTAGCCCTACTGCAAGCGGACAGCCCCAACCAGATCCAGAACCCATGCAGCTGGGGGCTTCCCGAGGTCCCCTTACTGTCGAAGAACGGGACCGTCGCCGTCACTCCCAGGCATGCTTCTACTGTGGCCAATCGGGCCATTTCATCCATGAATGCCCCGCGTTACCGCCGTCCCGACATCAGCAGGGAAATGCCAAGGGCCGGGACGAGCAGGGGACTGCCCGACCATAAAGATTGCCCCTTCACTCACGTTGCAGAACCCCCAGCAGTTGTGGGTGCCCATCACCTTGTCCCTTGCCCCACGTCATTCACTGGTGGTATGGGCCTTATTAGACTCTGGAGCATCTGCAAATTTTATAGATGCAACTCTAGTGCATCACCATGTTGTGCCAACATGCTCTAAGGAGCGCCTCAAAGCAGTCCATACCATCGACGGGTCACCTCTCATCTTGGGTCCAGTGATGCAACAGACCACCCCATTATCCTGCGCTATAGGGAACCATCAAGAGCTCCTCGCCTTTGATGTAGTTTGTACTCCTCTTTTCCCTGTCATGTTGGGCCTCCCGTGGCTGACGCTGCACGAGCCCCGAATTCAGTGGGCAAAACGACAGCTGCACTTTATTTCCCCCTATTGCACCCAGAACTGCCTAACTCCGGTCCCCCCAAACCTGGCACCAGGACAGTCGGTTTGCTGGTTGAAAAACCACCGTCGCTCCTTCCTAAAGAGTACCAGGAGTTTCAGGACATGTTTAGCAAGACGTGGGCGGCTCAGTTACCCCTGTACGACTGCCCTATAGATTTAATCCCGGGGATGGAGCCCCCCTTTGGTCAGATCTACGCCCTTTCGAAACCCGAACTTGCAGAGCTCCGGGCATACCTTGAGGAGGCCCTACGAAATGGGTTTATTTGGCATTCAACCAGCGGGGGCCCCTATCTTTTTTGTGCCTAAAAAGATGGGGGATTGAGACCCTGCATAGACTATCGGGGACTGAACAGGATAACAATCAAGAACCGTTACCCCCTACCCTTAATTCCCGAATTGCTTAATTGGCTCCATGGGGCTCATTATTCACGAAACTGGATCTCCACGGAGCCTACAACTTACTACACGCTCGACAAGGGGATGAGTGGAAGACGGCCTTCCATACCCGCTATGGACACTTCGAATATTTGGTAATGCCGTTTGGGTTGGCAAACGCCCCCGCCGCATTCCAACATCTTATTAATGACATCTTATGAGACATTCTGGACACCTTTGTAATAGCATACTTGGATGATATTCTGATATTTTCCACTTCATACGAGCAACATGTAGGCCATGTCCAACAAGTCACACCATCTGTATTGCAAGCAAGAAAAATGTGCATTCCACCTAACCACCACTGAATTCTTGGGATTCTTGTGATCAGCCCAGCAGGAATTCAGATGGACCAAAAGAAAATTCTGGCCATTCAACAATGCCCCCTCCCCCCCAAATTGGTTAAGGCCCTCCAACGATTCCTCGGTAGTATTAACTACTACCGGCAATATGTCCCCCATTATTCATAAGTAACAACCCCCTTAACCCAGCTCGTCAAAAAGAATCATCCCTATGTGTGGGGACAGGAGCAGGAATATAGTTTTCAGTTTTTAAAGGAGGCCTTCACAAAAGTACCTCTCCTCCAGTACCCCGACTTCTCCAAGCCCTTCTACGTAGAGGCAGATGCATCCAGCCTTGCCTTTGGTGCGGTCTTGCTGCAGCAAGCAACCGAAAGGGAGATCCTGCCATGCACCTACTACTCCCGCCAACTCTCCCCCACCGAAAAGAATTATACCATTCTCGACCGAGAACTACTAGCCATTAAGGCCGCCTTTGAAACATGGCGGCACTACCTAGAAGGGGCAACGCACCCCGTCACCGTTACTACTGACCACAAGAATCTAACCTTCCTACAAACTGCCCAGATCACCAATCCTCGACATGCCCGTTGGGCCTTGTTTTTTACCCGGTTTTCATTTACCATTCAGTACCACCCCGGAAAAATGAATTTACTGGCCGATGCCCTTTCCCGGTATCATGAGGGAAAAGAAACGGGGACACCCTTACACAGGCCTATTCTAGAACAGCGGGTATTCACCGCCACCATTCCGTCCCTGGCCCAGCTACGTCAAGTCTCCACACAGAAACTAGCACCGGTCACCTACTCGACGTATACGCAGGAAGATGGGCTACTAAAAAGAGAGCATCAGGTGGTGGTGCCTCCATCCTGTCAATCACAGATTTTATGGGCGCACCACGATGCACCTTTAGCGGGACATCCTGGCACAGCTCGAACCTTGGCCCTCCTTCAGCGTCAATACTGGTGGCCGTCCATGACAAAGGATGTTCAACAATATGTGCAGGCTTGCGCTACATGCGCTTGTACAAAGATCCCAAGGCAGGCCTCAACGGGCCCTCCTGCAACTTTCCCCCATGCCTTCGGGACCCTGGAGAACTATCGGACTTGACTTCATCGTGGAGTTACCCCCGTCTCGAGGATACAACACGGTCCTTGTTATAGTAGACCACTTCACAAAATTTGCCCATTTTGTTGCGTGTAAAGGGCTACCAACAGCACACCGCATAGCCCTCTTGTTTATACGGCATGTCGTAAAGCTCCACGGGTGGCCAGCAGAAATTGTAAGTGACCGGGGAACGCAGTCGTGTCGCACTTCTGGACTGCCCTATTAAAAAACCTTCAAATACAATTGAAACCTACCACAGCATACCATCCGCAGGCTAATGGGCAAGTGGCGAGAGTGAATAAAAATCTAGAACAATACCTTCGACATTACATCGACTATCTCCAAGATGACTGGTACTCCTGGCTGCCCTTGGCAGAGTTTGCGTACAACAATGCACCAAATGCTTCCTTGGGGAACTCCCCCTTTTTCATCACATATGAATACCACCCCCAAATGACCTTTCCAATCCTCCCCTTGCCCATGGTACCAGCAGCAGGAGCTTTAGTGCAACAGTTAAAACAGATACATTCCCTTGCTAAAGCCACGTTAACGAAAGCCCAATAGCAGTATAAAACCTACGCAGACCGTCACCGTAGACCTGCACCCCACTTCCAGCCCGGGGAACTGGTATGGCTCAACTGTCAACATTACCCATCCAAGAGGCCCTCCAAGAAGCTCAACCAGAAGTACATTGGACCTTTTCCGATTCTCCGACAAGTTAATGCAGTGACCTATACCCTCCAACTACCTCCTCGACTGCATATTCACCCCACTTTTCATGTATCTCTCCTGAAACCAGAAACTACCCCCATCGTGACAGACGCATCGAACAACGATGTGGACATTGACACAGGGACAGCAGGGCCCGACTATGAAGTATGTGCCATACTAGACGCAAAGATGTATCGGGGTCGCTTGCACTATCTCATTGACGGGCTAGGATTTGGTCCCGATGAACGATCCTGGGAACCGGTGGCGAACCTTAATGCCCCCCGCCTTGTCCGCCTTTTTCACCGCCGACACCCCAACGAGCCCCACCCGGGGTTCCGGTGGGGGGGGGCTTTGACGGGGGTTACTGTCAGCTGCTGCAGCCGCTTCTCAGCACGGCGACCACCCCAGAAGCGAGGGGGCCCTGCCCCCTTACCCGCAGCAACAGCCCAACGCCGCCTCTGACAAAGCCACCCCCATTCGGAGGCCCGGAGGGCAAAAGGAACATGGCAGATGGCCCCGGGGCTTCCTGGGATGCTGCGGAGCCCCGCCTCACGTTGCGGCGCACCGCACGCCTCCAGGCACGCATGGGGGGCGGAGCCAGCACTATAATGGCCAGCGCTGAGAGATCAGCAGCGCCGGTGAACAGAGCTACAAACCCTGGAGAGACTGGCCCCTCTGAGCTAAGTGTTTGATATTGACTGCCTTCCTTGATTTGAACTGTAGTGTGCATTGTTGTCCCCTAGCCCTTACCCCTTCCTGAACCCTGTCTTGTCGTATGTGTGAGAGTTCCCTGGTGTGCTTGTGCTTGTTTGGACTCCCTGTTCCCCGTGATTCCTCCTGGTGAGTGGGTGATTGAGGAGCCTGCGGGCTCGTGTGGGTGGTTCCCCTCCTCCTTCCTGGGCCCATCCCTGCCTCCCCCCTGAGTGTGCAAGCCCCGTGAACCACTCCTTCGGTACCCTGGTACCCTTCCCTGTGGATCCTGCACCCCTCTCATGAACCTTCCTAGCCTTTTCCCTACCATGTGAGACTAGAACGCGTGGGTCCCTTCCCCCACCATACAGCTCTGCACCCTATGATGATAGGGGTCCACGTTCAGAATGCGTAAGCACACGGACAGACCCACATACTATCCTGACGAGCTTATTTCCTCCGCAACACAAATGCAGAGTTTCCTGGTGTGTTAGAGGCATGAGTGGGTGGTGTTTGTCCCCCTTCCTACCCATCCCCACTGACACTGGGAGTGATTGTGGAGAATACACTGAAATCCTCAACCCAATGTGCAGCGGCAGTCAAAAAAGCAAACAGAATGTTAGGAGTTATTCACAAAGGGATAGAGAATAGAACTGAGGATGTCGTAATGCCTCTATACAAATCAATGGTGCGACCGCACCTGGAATATTGTGTGCAGTTCTGGTTGCCCCATCTCAAAAATGACATAGCTGAACGAGAAAACGTACAGCAAAGGGCAACGAGAACGCTAAAGGGTATGGAACAGCTTCTGTACAAAGAGAGGCTTGACAAGCTGGGTCTCTTCAGCTTAGAGAAGAGAAGACTGAGAGGGGACATGATAGAGGTTTACAAAATCTTGAGTGGTGTGGAACGAGTAGATAGGGAACGGTTATTTACCTATAGAATTTGTTGCCAGAGGACGTTGTCAAGGCCAGTAGTATAGCTGGGTTTAAAAAAGGCCTGGATAAGTTCTTGGAGAGTAGGTCCATTAATGGCCAAGTAGCTTACGGGATGAACTTCTTACTGTCGGGAGCTGAGAGTGAACAACGGGGAATGGATTGCCCATTGTGACTGTTGGTTCTTCTCCCATGCGATCGAGATTGGCCACTGTTAGGAGGACAGGAGGCTTGATGGACAATTGGTCTGACTCAGCATGGCACTTCTTATGTTCTTAAATACATGATGCAGGGCTGCAAGTTCCAGTGCAGCCCTGCACCATGTATTTTTCATAAGCGTCCTTCTTTAAAGGGGAGGTATGGTAACCCCAGGCCTGAGGTTCCCCAACCCAATGTAAATATAGTTATATTTAACAGTATAGAGCTGCAGATCATTTTTCTTGTGCCTTTCATCACTTTATAAACATCACCCTAGCCTCCCCTAGTTTGTCGGGAGATTTCTTGAGAAGTGGGGGGGTCTCAGGAAAGTGTATTGTGAACTCTACCATCTTAACTGTGAGGGGTGCTCAATATTAAAGACACATTTCTGCTAAGTGTTCATTAGGCATTGGAGTTAAAGAGACATTGACATGTATGAGCGGTATCATAAGACAGGTTCCTAAACTGGTGCATCAGTAAATCTCAAGCAAGAGGTGAGGAAGGAAATCCATCCCCCTCACCCATGCCCCACTGGCATTCTGTGTTTTCTTCCTTCTGCTAAAGCATGTGTAGCCATGTCAGTGATCAGGGGATGGTGGCTACAGAGATCAGGCTGGACAAAGGCCTAGAAAATGACAGTTGAAATAGTGAGGCCCATGGAGCATATCAGAAGCAGATGCAAGGCAAAAGAACAAGAGAAAACCAGCTCAGCATCAGGATTTCAGTTCTTGCTGGCATCAATGACTGGCTAAGGACTGGAACCCCTCAGGGGAGCAAACAGATACTTCCTGGATGGACCTTTGACCCTGAAGCCAGCAAGGAACCGCACCGTGTCCGGTCTGCTCCTGCCAAGATCTGGTTCACTTGACTTGGAGAATGGAACATGGTAGCAATGCCGGCTACTTGAACTGAATGGTTCAAATCTGCTTTGGTATAGGTAAGATGCTTTTTTCTTTGTAACTGACTCATCCTATTGGGATTTATAAAGTCATGTCAGTGATCAGGGACTGCGGTTACAAAGATGTATAATTCTTTATAATTCTCATGGCTTTATAATTCTCAGTTGCTGCCTCAGTTTTATGGAATGCCCTTCCCTGGGAGGTTTGCTTGAACCCAAGCCTGAGCATTTTCTGGAGACAGTGTAAAAAAAAAATTATTAGGAAGAGCATTTGGCGGGCAGGGATAAGGGTTGGTTGGGTTATTGGGAAGGGTTGTAGGGAGGGTGGAAATTTTGAGGGGAGTGAGTGAGTGTTTTATTATACAAATTTTTAGTGTTGTTTTATTATCGTAAGCCTCTCTGAGCCCTTGTGGGAAGGGCAGTGGATACATTTTAAATAAATAAATAAATAAATATAAAGTTCTGTTTGCTCAAGGAAACTGCCTAAGCTTACAGGATTCAAATTAACATCCTGTCTCGTTGGCGTTGGCCTGCCTTTGGTGGAAGATTGGCACCCTCTCCCGTCCAAATGTGGTCCCAACCCCGCAAGACACCAACCAAATTTCTAAAGTCTGCTATCACCTTTGCAATTTGGTCTGATCTGGTTGTCCTGTATTAGAAAAGCATAATTCCATGAAAACTAGGGTTTCTAACCAACTAGGAAATTGAAGGTTTTTCCAATGATAGTGTAAAGGACTTCGTAATAGAATGGATTAGGGAAAAGAAAGGCCCAAATGCCTTCCCTAAAGAGGTCCTTAATGGGGGAGGGGGTGGTACGGGAGCAGGAGGAGGAGGTGGGTGGGAGGCAATGTCCCGACAGATCTTGTCAATCTTTGAGGTGAAGAATTATGCAAGATCCTGAGCAGCAAGGGAAGAGGGCAGAGGAGGGCAGGGGGGTTTAAGAAGGGAGTCGAAAGTAGAGAAGAGGCGGTTACATGATAACGATTGGTTGGTTATCACTGAAGGTGTTACAGGGGCTCCCCAAGTTGTGGCACTGTGTTACAATGTGCAGGCTGATATAGGAAAGTCGATGGTGGTTTGTGATTTAGTGGTGGGCACAGGCCAGGAACTCTTGCACGTTTGGCTTACATGTGCCTTTGGACTCATTCTAATCTTGCAACATTCATTCCAATGGCACAAGTTACAAAGCAGCTGGCCCAGTCAACAAGCCCTATACTAGTGCTGCACCACAATGGGTTAAAGTTTTGGCAGATAAGCTCGCCACCTTGTGGGCAAAGAATAAATTGGATTTTGGAAAAATTAAGGCAACAGGCACACTGCAGGGAGGGGACTCCCCCACCTCACATCAATACCCTGTACCCAAAGAGTCAATGCCCAGGAAACCAACGATGCCCTGGTGCAAGGATGGCAGGCTAAGGAAAGGCTCCTCCACATGTAATTCCCAGCATGACCTGTCAGGAAGCCTCACAGAACCTGGAGGCTCCCTATTGATTATAGGGCCGTTAATGCCCTAGCACAGCCAATGGCAAGTGGCTACCTATCCCAAAATGATGGCCAAAGTTTCACCCGTCATGGAAGCCTTTTCATGCTTGGATATCACCAACAGGTTTTTCTCCCTACCCCTCCATCCTAGGTGCCAGTACCACACAGCATTTAACTGGGTAGGAACGCAGTACATTTGGAACATCCTGCCATAGGGTTACAAAAACTCACTCGCCATTTTTCATGTGCATATGAAGCAGGCACTAGAAAAACCTTTCTGCCACCCGGAGTGCATTATCCAGTCTGTAGATGACATTCTTCTCCAGTCCCCCAAACCTACTGAACACGCACAGGATTTGGAGGCCCTGTTCACTTGCCTTTTACAGGCTGGTCTTAAACTCAATCCATCCAAAGTCAGATAATGCTGCTGACTGTGTTGTTCCTCATGGCAACAATCTCTGCTCAGGGCTGCAGCATTTTGGTAGGATGACCCAAACTGCTCTCCTTACTGCCCATCCCCACCAATAAGACTGCCCTACAGTCCTTTATGGGCACAACTGGATTTTGTCGCAATTTCACCTCACTTTATGTGGAACACGCCAGTCCATTCTATGATCTCCTCCAGACTCCTAGCTGGGAATGGGAGTAGGAACACTCACAAGTGCATGCACAACTAAAGCAAATCCTCTCATCTGTGCTGATGCTTGCAAGCCATGATGAAACTGCTCCCTTCTACATATTTATCATTGTACAGCCCCCCAGTATTAGGGTAGCATTCGTGCAACTGTATGGAACTGACCATCGTCCTGTGGCTTTTGCTTCCTGGCTACTTTCCACTGTTGAATTAAAATTTGGTCTCTGTGAAAAGTTGTGAGGTTAACAGTAAGAATTACCTGGGGTTTGGGAACTGGTTTTTGCCTCCCTCCTTCACTTCCCAACTGCACACCACCTTCCTGATGCCTCCAGTCCCCATCAATCTCACCTGCTGCATGAACTCCCCCATTAACAATTCTTGTCTCCCACCTACCACTTTGTCCCCTGCAGTCACGGTCTTCCGGTTCTCTTGGACGGCCCTGCCACCCTGCCTGCCGGGATCCTTCCTTGTGAGGCTCCACGCATGTGGATTAATCTATTATTTGGCTACCCAAGGGGGATGCCACTGTGCTATTCTGTACAGTCATTCCCTCCCCTCTCCATTTCATTGGTGCTGCTAAATGTCTATACACACTCCAGGTTGGCAGCCCCCGCAGAAACTTTGCCTCTCCACCCTTTGCCCTCTCTCCACCTCCTGCTTACCCCCGTTACCCTGGCCCACTGAGGGAATCGTTCTGCACCCCAGTACAGACTCTGTGGTTTCCCCCTAACCTTGGACTTTTCTGATTATAACTTCCCTACTCTTGACCCTCCCAATATTGCTCCTGGCTCACCCATGGGATTTCCACAGCCATTTCCCTATGGAAAGGCCTGCCCTCCTTTCCCACACCCCCTCCCCTATCTAAGTCACCAACACAGGGATACACTTGCCATGTATCCCTGGGGAGGGGGGCGGCGGTTCTGGCCTTAGTGTGTCCTTATGGAATGCTGTGGATATTGAAGGCATTAATGATCACATGAATCCCCCTTCTCAATGGCCAAACGATGCTGTTACATCCAGTGGTAGGATAAACTGTTTCTTCAGCAACACACTGTTTCTATTGTAGATTTTGTCAGACAACCTTCGGACTATCGCCTCCTTCCTTAATACGGCTATGGGCAGGCTCCAATTTAATATCATCTCACATCACATTACTTGTGCCATGTTATGTTTCAATTTGGCCTCCTCTTTTCAGGATGGCTTCACTCAAGTCTGGACACTAGCCTCAGTTTCTCAACAGCTCTAAAATTCTGCTATACCTTAAAAAATTGGGGGTGACACAGGTAAATTCACAAATATTATCCAAAGCAAGAATAGAGAGGGTGGTAATTTAGGATGATTTGGCCACCAAAATTTGCATTGTATTGGCAATACTCCCATGGGAAGGAGCATCTGAGAGAGTCTTATATACAAATAGGATGGGCTTTGTGGTCAGCTCTATGTACTTTCGCCATCATCTGTACTTCAAAATGACCACCAATGCTGAACTATTAGTCAACCCTAATTTACACCCTAATTCAAGGTGTTGGTGTTGACCTTTAAAGCCCTAAACGGCCTGGGCCCAGCCTATCTGCAGGACTGCCTCACCTGCTGGATCCTGGATCGGCCCCTGTGGTTGGCTGGGGGCGCCCTCCTCGAGGTCCCCCCCGGGTTTCTTGGGTGTCGACCTTGCGGAGGGCGTTCTCTGTGGCTGCGCTGCAGCTGCGGAACTCCCTCCCGCTGGAGTCCGCCTGACCACTGACCTCCCCTCTTTCCATAGACAATGTAAGACCTGGCTGTTCCGCTGTGCCTTTCCCGAGGGAGATGGGCTGGGTGGGTTGGGTTAGGGTGGGGTAATTTGTTTTTCTGTGGGGTTTCTAACTGTATTATTGTTGTTTTTTAATCTGTTTTAATAATGTTAGTTGCCCCAAGATGCTTTTAGCAGGAGGGGGCAGCATACAAATTTTATAATAAATAAATAAATACATAAATAAATAAATAAACCCTGCCTGCTGTACCAAGAACAACTCCATATAGATATACAAGTGCTACTCTTCTAACAATCCAACAGCACCACCTGCTGATCCACTCGTAAGAGTTACTAACATCACTACCATACAGAAAGCTGTACGAGCGGGGAACATGCTCTCCTGGAATGCTCTCCTGGAATCCACTTCCATGCAAGTTCATTGCACTTCCATGCAAGTCCAATAACTTCAGTGTCCAGGAAACCCCGAGGGCTTCTGCTTCATGCTAACCCAGGTAACGCGAATAGGCACCTACCTGTTTCTACCGAATGTGCAAATGGCAACTATCACCAAATTCATATACGTTGACATCAACATCAGGGTGCTAGTCACTTCATTTTTCAAACCCATGAAGCACCTCAATCTCTCCGAGGTAGAGAGAAGACAGCTGGACTCACTCACTCACTCCAGTCTTCCGATTCATCCAACTACAGCAGGACAACTGGAAAAATACCATGTGCAAGGTTACTGAAGCCCCGTGGTGAGCAATTCCCGAACATGTCTCCTTACCTTTGGCCATGTGTACTCTCTTCACTTTGTTGCACCACTTTAGCTATTGTCTTACTGTGCTGTTGGGTTAAATCGGCTCGGGGACATACACAAAGTGAGATGCCTGTACCACTAGTTTTGTTAAGACAACCAAGCAAAGCATGACTACAACCCACTTCTGCATTTGTCATAATCTGGGTCACATCAGCCTTTTGGTTCGGTCTACCTATAGTTATAGGGCACTACAGAAGCCAATATATATTTCATAGTATAATCACATTGTATCCTATGCTACAGTTTAATTGTGGTTGATTTTAATCTCATTGTAGTAGCATCTATAATTTCTGTATGTAACTCATTCATCTGCTATAAACATGATAAAACAAAAGCAGTGGATTGTAGCCATGTCAGTGATCAGGGACTGTGGCTACGGAGATCATGCCGGAGAAAGGCCTGGAAAATGACAGTTAAAATAGCAAAGCCCGTGGCGCATACCATCAGAAGCAACTTCAAGACAAAATGACAAGAGAAAACCAGCCCAGCATTGGGATAGCCAGTCCTTGATGCCAGCAGGAAGTGAAAAGGACTGTGCCCCTCAGGGGAACAAACAGATACTCCCTGGATGGACCTCTGAAAGAAGCAGAAATACTAGCTGCTAATACAAATGACTGGGGTGGCGATGATTGTATGTCAGCAACAATGTATAACTAATGTAATCAGAACTGTTTGTTGGTCAGTTCAGGCTGTTATCTAGGATAAACTGTCCATGCTAGAGCGGGATACTTTGTAACTCCCTGATTATCTGACCAGTTCCAGCTTGAAGGGCTCCAGCCCTTTCTACGTAGGAATTTAGGTATAAAACTTGGGGGTTCATGGCCCACAGACAAATTCTTCCTTTCCTCTGAGTTATTTAGGTCTCCTAGGGCTCTGTGCTAGTCCATGCCTAGTATCAGACTCCAGACAATAAATAACTATTGTATTGGCATCTCCCTTGTGTCTGGTTCCGTGTCTATTCCCTTTAGGAGCTGACTATGGTCCAGGCCGCTTGGGTACTGGTTTCCAACAGCATGAGAGATGGCCAATACTGGAAATGGGACACTGCACAGGGTGGTCTGGTGCAAAGGTGATACAGAGAACTTTATCTCAGATGTTTGGCTGGTGCTTCGTGCTCACATACTAACTGATCACCATATTAAAAGTTGGGAAGGAACTTCTTACCAGGTGTGATTGGCTGGTGACACTGTTTCTTTTCCTTTTCCCTGGCAGTAAGGTGTAGATAGCTTGCCTGCTTGAGTCATCTGGCTATGTGTCACCAAAGTAGGTCTCTGCCATGGCAGTCATTTGTGTATCTTAGTTCCTCCTGCTCTGTCTGAGGGTGAAAACAAACATGACGCTAACCACGCTTGGTGGTCATTTATGCATGTTGCAAGGCTGCATAGGGCACCAATACAGTCCTGCAACATGCATAAATAACCACCAAGGGTGATAAAAGGGTGGTTAGAGTCATGTCTGTTTTCACCCTGAGTCACATTGTAATGTGAGGCCTGTATCTAAGATAGGGTTTTGTACAAGGGTGGTTGGCAAGTTGGAACTTGGTAGCCTGTCACATACAGGGGGTCAGACATCATGACTAATGGTATGGGCACCAGAGGAGAGAAGAGCAGGTACTTGCTACTTTGCTGTGCCCCAACCCTTTGGAGCACTGTGATGTCATGATGCTCTTATAAGGGGCATGACCATATAAAATAGGATGGGGCCACATGACTCTTCCTCCCCTTTCTGATATTATCACCCTCCCTTAGGAGCACTGTGAAGTCACAATATTCTGGGGGATTATCCTGCCCTTTCCAATGTGACTGTGCCCCCAGCTCCCTGATAAACATTCTGGTGACACCCTTGTTTGATGCCCATTCTGTCCTTGGGCTCCATGAAATCCACAAAAAGCCCCCGCTCCTTCTCAACTGCTCAACTTTCAGTTACTCGTAATATCAGAGTTTCACTAGTTCTTTAATTCTCATAGGGTTTCATTGGATATGACCTGAATATCTAAAAGGAAAGAACCAAACAGCACAACAGACAACCGTCAAAAACTTTTTGCATCACTGGAAACAAAAAGGAACATAAGCCCACTTTTTTCTTCCTTTGTAGGTTGGATTTAACAAAAGGAATCAAGAGGCAGAAGAATTGGATAGGCTGTCAGTGTGGGAACTCTAGACCCTGCCGGAGAATAAACCACTGAGATGAGAGGAAGAAACAGAGTCACACAACTAAATAAATTACAGAAAAAGAAGGAAAATGGGACAGATGGCAGTAAATAATTAACTTTAGGAGAGCAGCACTGGATGCGGTGTACATCAGAAAGGAGAGTAGAGTCTTAGAGGGGATAGAAATCAAGCAGATGGATGTCAGTGTCTGAAAATTTGCTGATTTGGAATAAGAATATAAGAACATAACTAGTGCCATACTGGGTCAGACCAATGGTCCATCAAGCCCAGCATCCTGTCCTCCGACAGTGGCCAATCTCGATTACATGGGAGAAGAACCAACAGTCACAATGGGCAATCCATTCCCCGTTGTTCGCTCCCAAATCCCGACAGTAAGAAGTTCATCCCCTAAGCTACTTGGTTAATAGCCATTAATGGACCTACTCTCCAAGAACTTATCCAGGCCTTTTTAAAACCCAGCTATACTACTGGCCTTGACAACATCCTCTGGCAGCATATTCCATAGGTTAATTATGCGTTGAGTGAAAAATTACTTCCTTTTATTTGTTTTAAATCTGCCGGCAGCTAGTTTTATGGAGTGCCCCCTAGTTCTAGTACTATTTGAGAGGGTAAATAACCATTCCCTATCTACTCGTTCCACACCACTCAAGATTTTATAAACCTCTATCATGTCCCCTCTCACAGTCTTCTCTTCTCTAAGCTGAAGAGACCCAGCTTGTCAAGCCTCTCTTTGTACAGAAGCCGTTCCATACCCTTTGTCATTCTCGTTGCCCTTCTCTGTGCCTTTTCTAGTTCAGCTGTGTCAGCTATTTAGCCACACAGGCAGATGTTTGGTCCTCTTCCTACCTTTTTTAATTTGTGGAATACATTTAATCTGAGCTTTCAAGATGCTCTTTTTAAATAGGCTTCACGCCGCCTGCAGACATTTAATTCTTGCAACTGCTCCTTTAAGTTTCCCTCTAACCAGTTTCCTCATTTTTACATAGTTCCCCTTTCTAAAGTTATATGGTACCACCGTGGTTTTATTTGGCATTTTCCCTCCTGTGAGTATGTCAAATTTGATGATATTATGATCACTATTGCCCAGTGGCTCCAGCACCATTACCCCTCACACTAAATCCTCCACTCCACCACTTAGGACTAGATCCAGAGTGGCTCCTTCTCTTGTTAGTTCTAAGGTGAGATGCTCCAGGAAGCAGTCATTTATGACATCTAGAAATTTTATCTCTGCATCCCACCCTGAGGAGACAATCACCCAGTCAATATGAGGGTAATTGAAATTGTCCATTGTGGGTCCATGAGGGTAACTGAAATTGTGTTTCTGACTTTAGTAGCCTGTCTAATCTCCCTTAGCATTTCACAGTCAGTCTCACTGTCCTGGTCAGGAGGACGATAGTATAGGCCGACCACTATACACTTCCCCATTATACATGGAATTTCTATCCACAGAGATTCCAAAGTACTGTTTGCTTCCTTTACAATATTAATCCTGCTTGACTCAGTGTTGTCTCTTACTTATAGCACCACCCCACCACCAGAATATAAGAGAAAGAAAAGGCAACAGACATGGGGTGATGCCATGGTAGCAAGTCTCACCCAAAAACATTGCCTACTACCCCTTTTGCTACCCCACCCACTGGAGAAGCAGAATGGCTTTGTACTATGTATAGCAAAATCCTTGCTCCTCTGACAATAGTCTTTGTCACCCTGCTGCTCCAACCAAACTATTTATTCTGGTATTGCCCCTGCAACAGGCATTGAATCACATGGGGCCAGAGATGAAAAGGCCATGGATCTGGAGGATATAAAGAGTTTGGACCCTGATGAAGTGGGAGCTAATTTAAAGATATGACAATTCAGAGTCTAGTACCCCTACCCATTTTATATTAATGAAAGGAAATTCACAGTAGAGCATGAACTGCACTGGAGGATAGCAAGTAACTTTCTGTGGTTTTGAGTCCAAATATTTGCTGAACACTTTGAGTCCCGGGAGAATTACCCTTCGCTGCCAGAAATGGCGGTGACGGCCATTTTGTCGTGCCCCCTTTTTCTCCTCCCCCGGGCAGGACGGAGAGGTGTGGGAATGCTCGGCCTCTGCGGGCCGTTCTTGTAGGGGGACGGCACTGCTGATTGGGCGTTGCCATGGCAACGGCCCCTGGAACGAGGCGTGCGCATGTGCGCTTCGTGGGGCAGGGAAATCCCACCCTTGATAGAAGGGGCGGTTTCCTGGAGATGGGAAGAAGCCGCTATTCGGCTTTTGGAGGGCAAGCGAGTGGCAGCGAGGTACTTCGGCTGCTTTTCATCCAGCTTGGCCTTGTCTAGAGCCGAAGTCACAGCTCAGTCTCCCTGACCCTACGGGGCCAGCATGGGGTGGGGAAAGAAGAAGGGAGAGGGGCAGAAGAGGAAAAGGAAAGTTGGGGAGAGGGACAGGTCTGAATGGACAGCGGAGGAGCTGCTGGCACCCACAGGGGAGCCTGCGGGGGGTGAATCTCTTCCCACCCGGGAGGCACTGATAGAACGCCTCCTGGCCTGTGAGGCCCTGCTCCGAGCGCGGGGTGAGTCGCCGCGCGTTGGGGGAGGGGACGAGAACACTGAAGGTAGCGGGACATTGGGCCCAGGGATCAGCAGAGGACCACAGCCCCCACCCGGGGAGCCAAGTGGGGGATGGGGTTCAGAGGAGAACCTGGGTCCCCAGTTGCGGGGGTGCAACAGACCGGTGGCACCCCCTGTACATAATGGGGGGGCATTATGTGGCCCATTACTGTGGAGTAGCCCGGCAAGAGGGGCCAGCAGGCCCCAACCAGAGATGGCACCCCAGACACGGGGATGCAGCCAAGGTGCTACAGGTAGGGCGACCCCGGAAGTGGGGACGGGGCCAGATCAGTCTGAGGCCGGAACTGGGCCTAGGGATGTGGGGACAGGGCCTGTCCAGGCCGGGGCCAGAGGTGGTTGGCCTGGTCACCTGGAGTTGGGTGATATTCCACCCCGAGAATGTGTGGAGGAGGAGCCCAGGGACACTTTTGAGATTCCCGGGATGGGCCTGTACCGGCGACAGGGTGGGGATCCCTGTTTACCGGGGCCATCCAGGGAAAGGGTGCCCCTGCCCCCCCAGGCTATCCCTGCTTAGCCTGGGGGGGGGCAGGGGCATCACCCCGGCTTCTGCTGTACCGTCTGCAGAGGGATCGCCGCCTGCGACCTGGAGACGAGTGGAGGCCCCCCGCCATTCCGAAGGCACATCCAATGCAGAAATCTTGAGAAGGATTGAGGTAATAGAGCGGGAGCTGCGTCAAAGAAACGCAGAGGGTGCAAGACCGGCCTACAGGCCCCCGGCTGAGGACACTGGGCTACAGCCATTGCTACAAATGGGTGAGCACGGCATGGATAGCATGCCAACTGGGCAGGATCAGGGGAACAGGGCGGCAGAGTCCGAAACTGGGCGGAGCCAGTGTGTAACCCAGGTCTGGCAGGGCGACCAGCCTGGGCTGGAGCTGGGCAACCCATTGGCCCGTCCCCCTGGTGTTCCCCTGGGACCTCTTGCCCCCCCCTCCCCCCGCAGATGGTATGGTGGGGGAACCAGTGGGCTTGGATAACCCCAGTTAATGTTCAATCACCAGCTGCCGGGCCGGTGAAACAAATGGTGGGGCTGAGTCAGGTGGGGATGGCAACAGGAGCGGCGCCAGGGGCTGAAAGGAGCATGCTCCCTCAGAGCACGAGCCCGGCAGGTGCGGTTGGCCAGCCTGGCGCCGCCACCAGGGGGGGCAATCCCAAATGTGGCTGCCCCATTTGGCGAACATTTACATCCCACAACAAAAGAAAAGATCTTAAAGGGTGAATATGTGGACTTGTTCGCGCTGCTATTCAGTGACCCGATCAGTGATCACCCTGAGCAGGAAGGAAACAAGGAAAAGGAGAAGTTCTGCCACCCTAAGGTGGACAGGAATTGGGAGAATTGGACGGCGGCTTTTGCAGTCTATATGGGAGTGTTAATTCAGGCTAACCCCAAAAGGGGGCTTGAGTTGCACAAGTATGGTGACATAGTCAGGAGGGCTTATGGAACTGGTCCACTGGGAGCGTGGTTGCGTTATGACAAGTCATTTCGGCATAGGGCAGCCACAAACCCGGGATTGCGATGAGACATGCACGCACCGGACCTCTGGCTCGAGTGCATGATAGACGCATCGCGAGCCCCCAGGGCGGCTAGTGGCCACCTGTTGGTCATGGGGAGGGTTGCCCCCACCAACAATTATGACGAAAGTAGAGGAAGAGCGCAAGGGCAGGCTGGCCCCTGTTGGCAATATAACAGGGCCGACCATTGCAGTAGGACTTCCTGCCGCTTTCGACACAATTGCTCGAACTGCAGGGGAACACACCCAGCAACTAATTGTTTTCGCCCGAAGATGCGGGGACAAAGAGGTAGTAATGGGCAAAAAGGGGGAACGGGAAAACTCAGTCCCGGACCATCCGGGTCAGGGCGGCCTACAAAGGGGACCGACACCGGTCAGGTCTGACCGTCTTGAAGCAGCGTTCCGGTTGCACCCCCAAAGGTCAAATACGTAGTGGGGGGATTTAAAGTAGGTTTCTGTATACCAACGGGTCCGGTGCAGGCTTCCCAATTGCCTTCGAACTTGAAATGCACCCAGGGGCTAGAGCATATTGTCCGGCAGAAAATTAGGAAGGAAGTGAAGGAAGGGTAGCAGGTCCTTTTAGGGAGCCCCCCTTTGACAATTTGGTAGTATCACCTTTGGGTGTGGTCCCAAAGAGGGCAGCAGGTGAGTTCCGGATGATAATCACCTTTCATATCCTAGGGGTGGATTGGTCAACGATGCCATCCCTAAAGAGTTTGCGACAGTTAAATATGCATCTTTCGATGTGGCTGTTGAGAAAGTCAGAGCAAAGGGAAAAGGGGCATTGATGGCCAAATGTGATGTGAAATCCGCATTTCGCCTACTGCCTGTTAATCCAAGGAGCTTTCACCTGTTGGGATTTCAGTTCGAAGGACAGCTTTACTATGATCGAGCTATGCCAATGGGTGTTCGATATCATGCTCGGCTTTTGAGAGATTTAGTTCCCTCGTGGAGTGGATCTTTGGGCAGAGGGTGCCCGGGGTGGGCGTGACCAAGTATTTAGATGATCTTTTGATCATTGGGTCCCCCCGATCAGATGAGTGTGCGGTCGCCTTGGATCAGTTCCAGGCGATGGCAGACGAGCTGGGTATTCCGTTGGCACCGTAAAAGACAGAAGGCCCTGCCACCATCCTCGCATACTTGGGAATTGAGTTGGATTCAGTTAGCATGATATCTAGGCTGCTGGCCGAGAAATTGGGGGCCGTAAAAGATAAGATCACGGCATGTTTAAAGGGTAGCAAGATCACTGTCCTTCAGGTGCAATCGCTTATAGGTAGCTTAAACTTTGCCTGTAGGGTGATAGCGCCAGGTACAGCATTCCTGTCCAGATTGTACAATAACTTAAAGGGGAATTTGCCACTGCATTACCGGATCAGTTACCAGAGAAATGAGAAAAGATCTAGAATTGTGGCTAACCTTTATGGAGGATTTCAACGGGGTCAGTTTTTGGAGGGACCAGTGGTTGCTCAAGGACAACCTGCAGGTGCACTCGGACGCTGCTGGTGGCAACAGGTTCAGAGTGTACTTTGATGGTTCATGGGCCGCAGCACTCTGGTCCGAGAGGTGGCACACAGCAGGAGTAACCAGAGACCTGACTTTCCTAGAGCTATTTCCCATCTTGGTGGTGGTGACGTTGTGGGCAAATCGTTTTGCCAATCACTCAGTGCTCTTTTGGTGTGACAACCTAGCAGTTGTTCACATAGTCAACTCACTGTCCTCCAGGTCGGCAAGGGTGATGGGGCTGGTACGGTCGCTGGTACTCACATGCCTGAGATATAACATCCTGTTTAGGGCATGTCATGTCCCTGGAATCGATAATGGCATTGCTGATGCCCTTTCTCGATTCCAGATGGACCGATTTCATCAACTGGTGCGGGAGGCATGCCCGGGCCCCGAACCATTACCTGTGGGAATATGGAACATTGGGAGTTAGACCTCCTGAATACCATCCAATCCTCCCTTGCCCCTAAAACACAGATTGCCTACGGTAGGGCTTTTAGGGAGTTTCAGAATTTCCGGGAGCAAAAGGGTTGGGCGACAGGCTTCCCCATTTTGGAGCGGGAAATGCTGCAATTTGCCATGCTCTTGCATGACAGGGGTATGTCAGGCGGCACCATATCAGGTAAAGTGTCGGCGCTAAATTTCATAAGTAAATCCAGGGGATTTCCCCCTCCCGACGGAGGTTTCTATCTAAAACGTATGCTCAGGGCATGGGCCAGGCACCTGGCCCCTCTTAGAACAGAGCGTGCCCCAATCACGACACCGATCCTTGAACGTGTCGCCGAATCCACGGTTAGGGTTAGTTATGACCAGTACGAGGCCGAGTTATTTAGAGCAGTGTTTGTAATAATGTATTTTGGGGCCTTCAGAATCTGTGAGGTGGTTTGCAGCACCTCGACCGATGCTTCGTGTCGGGCGCTTTTGGTCTCAGATATAAGGATGGCCCAGGCCAGTATCAGTATCCGGTTAAGAACTTCTAAAACAGACCAGAGGGCGCGAGGCCACACCACTGATTTGTTCCCGGGGGGCTCACCTATTATATGCCCCTTACAGCAAATGACGGGCTATATGACCATCAGACCCAATCAGCCAGGCCCCTTATTCATACACCAGCGGGGGACACCGGTGACGAGTTATCAGGTAGGGGCTGTGCTCCATGGGGCTCTTAAGGAAATTGGACTTCCCCCGGGGAGTTATGGGACTCATTCATTTCAAATAGGGGCAGCCACCACGACAGCAGCAGCTAGGTTACCAGAAAAGGTTGTTAAGGCAGTGGGGCGCTGGCGGTCTGGGGCATGCAAGAGGTATGTGCGTTGCTACCCACATTAACCCTTGTCTCCTTCTCTATTTTCTGTCAGGACAAATGGGTACCCTGCTGCCTCGCCGAGTTGTGTGGCTCGTGGGTCACAGCTTGGTGCGATGGGCGAGTAGGGCCACGCTTGAGATACCCCCTGGTTCACAGATGGGTTTAGGGGACAGGGCGTCAATCAAGTGGTTCAGAAAAAGCGGAATGCGCTGGAACCACTTACTACCCATGTTGAGCAGTCTGAGGAAACTACCCTCCCCAGACATATTAGTCATTCACCTGGGGGAAAACGACCCCACGAGTCACAAAGCAGTTGGGTTAATAGTTCAAATTAAGCAAGAGTTACTTCAGGTTAGACATTGGTTTTGGGGGGGGGGGTTAAGGTAGCATGGACCGACATGGTACCTCGGGTTAAGTGGGCAAACGCGCTTAGGCCGGGTAGAATAGATAAGGCCTGGAAGAATGTGAACCAGGAGGTGGGAAAGTGGGTGATGGGACTTGGTGGTTCCATTTTACATCATCAGGGGGTGGTGCACACTCGACCAGAATTATACAGGGCCGATGGCGTGCACTTATCTGAAATGGGTAATGAGATGTACTTGGCCCAGTTGGCCGGACACCTGAATGGCCTATTGAAGGAATAGGTGGTGGGTGTCGGGGCAGGTCATAACCGGCTGCCCCTATATGGCAGGGGTCCAGTGTGCTATATAGGATAAATAGGTATTGGTAGGAAATAGATGAGGCATCTCCTTAAGAGATGGGGAGCGACACTCAGTGCAATGCGGGGCACAGCATGCACTGAGTCATCCCCTGGGGAGGTGTGGCCTTGACTCCGTGTCCAGGGGCATGCGCTGTCTCCGCACCGGGTCAATGCTTCTCTCCTTACCCCAAGAGAATGTTTGTGGGTTGTCCCCACCTTCCGTACGGCCAAGCCTGAGTGCTGTCGAGGGAGGTGGAGTGTTAAGGTTAAGGTACTGCCAACGGAGGGCGCATCTGGGCAGTACCAGAGTTAATAAGATAAGTTATATAGGTAGCATGCTGGACACAGAATTGCTGAGGCAATTACCCACCGCCTATGAAGGCTAAGGTGTTGTTAATAAAGAGTGCGGCCATTTTTAACACCATTACAGTCTCTGTGTCTCATTGGGGGGGGGGGGAGGTAGGGTTGCGCTGACAATTAATTAGGAAATGTTCTCTCAGCATTTTGAAAATCCAAAGCTTTGTATTAGACCTAAATGTTTCAGCTATCAAGCTGTCCCTGCTGCCAGAGGTAATGGTTCTGGTAAAAGTGGACAGTCCCCCTCTCACTTGAAATACAATACCTCTTTGCTTTTTCTGAACCTTTTCATACTCACTTTCATGAGGGCCTCCTTGTAGGAGAACCGGCGACAGCCATATAGGAGGAGGGCATAGTTTTTTGCAATGCGATCAAACAGCTGTCCCTGAACTTCTTGATTTGACTACCAAAACAGAAAGGAATGAAATAGTGAAGAGATATTTGTCTGCCCATCAGGTCTCTGCTCTCTTATAATCCTCAAGCCTATGTGATGGTATATGAGCAGCTATAGAATATTAATATGAGAAACTCCAAAAGAAATGTCTTGTAGGTGTATAAACTCATCCGACATGTAAACGATTTAACAAAGCAGGTTTTAAACTTTTCCTCATTTACCCCAACAGTAAAGGTAACACATTGAAAGTAACACTAACGAAATTTACACCGGAGCCAAACTCGGCTTTGGTGTAAATTTGGAGTGACTCTATTGACTGCTGTAGAGTTAATGGAGTTGCTCCAGATTTACGTCGTTGTAAATGAGAGCATTATCTGGTGCAGAATCTGAAAGAACACGTTAGATGGGAGTGTGTTGTGCCTGTTTGTGGAGTCAAAGCACACAGGCACAACATAAGGGTGGGGCAAACCACCTAATCTGGGCAGATCTGGGGCAGAAATGGCCCTCATAACTCTAAAATCCCATGGGCCTGATCTAAAATACAGCAGCCACCTTAATGCAGCTTAGAGGCAGCTCTCCAATCTGTAGCTGCCCAGGAATCTCCACACTCTGGGCTGCAGCTCTGCTCCAAGCTCTTGCTGGGGTGCACACCAAGATGGGGCTTGTGAGGGAACCTGAGTCAGATTAATTCTCCACCAGTTAGTGAAGGAGCTTTTATCAACTCTACAATGAAGGGGAGAATCTGTTCCCCAGACTATTATGCATTGAGGGGATTGGAGAACACAGGAATGCACCATGCCAGGAGAGACTGATGAAGACGGATCACACTTCTCTAGGAGGCAGAAGGAGGGAAACTCTGTGAAGCTCAAAACCCTGCATACTCTTGCCAACAGAAGTTGGTCCAATAAAAAGGCTCATCACCTCTCAGGCCTCTCACCTGGTTGGGACCCACAACAACCACACTCTAAACAAGAGGTTCCCAAACTTTTTACCTATGTGACCCTATTTTGAGACTTAAATGTAATCATACACACTGAGACTGCAGCAAAGGCACACAAAGTATATGAAATATCAATTGAGACTGCAACCCAACCCACAGATGACATGACTCCCACTTGGGGTCTTTCCTAACCCACAGTTTGGGAATCTCTCTTCTAAGCAAACCAGAAGGCACTAACAGACTGAGGTATAACCCCTATTGCACTACAGAGGTGCAGTTTCTAACTTTGGCTTATAGTGTTGTTTTATAAGACACATTGTAATGGTAAGTACTCACCCTGGCAACTGCTATATTGCAGTTGCCTCCCTGGCCCATCCTCCTCCACTATTTAGGGAGAAATAGCCCTGTCTTGTGGTTAGAGCTGCCTCCTTTGGCTCTTCCCTCCGGTACTACTGCACAAGTCTTCCTTGCTACTGCTCTCACACCCTGTAGCAGACTGCCTAGAGTTCTGGGCCCGCAAGCCTGATTGACTTAGAAGGGGGAAGGATGAAGAATGATGGGTAAGTCTGGTCATCCTTAAGGGGCCAGCATCTGCTCCATCACACATGGAAAACTGTCCCTTTGATGGGTATCCTATATTCAGTAAAATAGTGTGAAACATTAAGGGAGTGTTACACATACCATTAAATAGCCCCAATATTTAGCCCTTGTCCACATTTTTTCCTTACATGATACAGGTGCAGAAAGAACCACCAGAAGCTGTCCAACAGAATAGCCTGGGACAGTGAAGTAGTGAGAAACTTCCTCAGGATCTTTGGAGAACAGGGAGGCTGGCAAAGAAATACAATTTTACATCTTGTTTCAGATGAAAAAAAGAAGAGTCACTGGAAAATCACTTTTGGCCATTCTCTCCCATTTCTCAACCTCAAGGAGTGTCCTTTCTCAAAGACCTCCCAAGCTCCCGCTGGCAGAACCCTACCAGTAATAATCAAGCAGCAAATGCACACATCCACGCAGCACTTACATGTATTCCCATCCATGGGCACAGCATGCTCTCCTACATTCCTATCCAGTGGAGCCTCGATCTGTCACTGGTGTTGCTTAATACAAGGTCAGTGGCTAATAAAACATCTAACGTCCATTATCTCATTCTGGAGGAGGCCACTGACCTTAAATGTATTACTGAGACTTGGCTGGACAAGGCTTCTGGGCCTGTGTTGGCCCATATGGTGCTGGCCAGGTACTTGGTGCAGCATCAGCCTCGGATGTGGGGGGTGGAGTGGTGGTGAACT
Organism: Sphenodon punctatus; assembly: GCA_003113815.1. Lineage (NCBI taxonomy): Eukaryota > Metazoa > Chordata > Lepidosauria > Sphenodontia > Sphenodontidae > Sphenodon > Sphenodon punctatus. Next base: position 1,383,867 of record QEPC01011807.1, on the reverse strand, counting down.
GTACAATCTGGTCTTTCAGAGATATTCAGTGTCTGACTTGCCCAACATAGACTGTGTCCATCTCATGTTCGGGGACTGGGATAGATTCGGGTTTGCGCTAGTGTACTGACCACCCCAATGCACAGCAGACTCCCTGACTGCTCTAGCTGAGCGGGTCTCAAGTGTGGTGTTGGGGTCACTCAGATTTATTGTCCTGGGCGATTTCAACATAGACGCTGAGGCCGGCCGTTTGGGGGTGGAGCAGGAGTTCATGGCCACCATGACAACCATGGGTATATCCCAGGTAATGTCTGGCCTGACACACGAGTATGGACACATGTTGGATCTTATGTTTTGCATTGGCCTGGAAACAGGGGTTCCGGTTATCGGGGGTGCCATTATGACACCATTGTTATGGTTGGACTATTACTGTCTGAAGGCCCACACTGCCCTCCTTTGCCCCCATTGAGGTGGTGGACTGGTTCAGATGGTCTGCCCTCAGAGATTAATGGATCCAGTGGGATTCCAGAACTCTCTGGGGGATTTACCTGCTGACCTCAAGGTAGGAGGGCCCTCAATGAAATCATCCCCCCTCCCCCCCGGGTAGCCTTCTAAAATCAGTAGCTAAGAAGACCATCAAAGCGTAGGGGGTCTGGGCCCCCTCTGCCCCCCATAATTCGGGCAGTGGTAGGCAGTTAAAGTGCAGGTGGCACTTGACTCATGCCAAAGCCACTGGACTGCGGCATAGACTGTTTTTAAGGGGCTATGCCGTGGCTGTGGTGGCAGGGAAGAAAGCTTTCTTTGCTGACACCATAGCATCTGCAAAGTGCCGTCCGGTGGAGCTCTTCTAGGTGGTGAATAGGTTATTACATCCTAGCGGTCTCTGCCTGGCGCTGGTTGCAGCTGTGAGGAGTTTGCCCTCTACTTTGCAGATAAAGCTGCTCATATTTGGCTTGAGCTGGGTGCTGCTGCTTTGGGTGCAAGGTCAGACTTTGGGGCTGAGGAGGCCTGGTCTTGTCCAGTTTACTTCTATCAGCTTCGATTAATCTTGTTCACCAATGCAGAGGATGTGCTTGGCGGGGTGCGGCCGACCAGTTGTGAATTAGATTCATGTCCATTCTGGCTGGAGAAAGCCAGCTGGGAGACACTGGGGGCGTTGCTTGCCAGGGTTGTCAATACCTCCCTTCAGAAGGGCAGGGTACCTGATAGCCTTAAAACTGCAGTCATCCATCCCCTGCTCAAGAAACCATTCCTTGATGTTGACTCCCCTGCCAGCTATCGCCCTGTCTCTAACTGTGCCTTTTTAGGGAAGGTTATTGAATGGAAGGTTTTGCCTCGCAGCCTTGGTTGACAATCTCCACTTGAAAACTGACAGGGGAAATTGTACCCTGTTGGTTTTGTTACATCTGTCAGCAACCTTTGATACTGTTGATCATAGGGTGTTGTTGACATGGCTGTGGGACCTGGCAGGGGTGTGCGGGACCATTCAAGTGGTTCCGCTCATTCCTGGCTGGGAGAACCCAGAGGATGGTTGTGATGGGCAGTGGCTCGTTGTCCCCTCAGGAGCTCCCTTGTGGGGTCCTGCAGGGTTCCATCTTGTCCCCACTCCTGTTCAATGGGTATCTGAGGCCCCTGGGCAAGATCGTTCGGAGATTTGGAGTGAAGTGCCATCAATATGCTGATGACACTCAGCTCTCTCTCCTTTTAATCCGACTCAGGTTCTGCAGTCTTGGTGCTTACGCAGTGCTTGGATGCTGATACGGCCTGGATGTGGGTGAGCCAACTGAAGTTGAATCTAGACAAGACCAAGGTGATGATGGTTGGCCAGCTGCGTGGCCTAGGAGATGTAGGAACCCCTGTTATTGATGGGGTTCAATCTCCTTTGGTCACTCACGTTCGCAGCCTTGGTGTGCTCTTGGATCCACTGCTGCACCTGGATTGTCAGGTTGTGGTGGTGGCCAGGAGCACCTTTCACCAATTACATCTGGTGAGAAGGCTGTGACAATTATTATCAGATTCAGATCTGGCCACTGTCATCCATGCCTTTGTAACCTCGAGACTGAACTACTGCAATGCGCTCTGTGTGGGACTGCCCTTGAAGACTGTTTGGAAGCTGCAGAACACAGCGACTCACTGGGAGCACATTACACACAATCATGCACGCCCAGAGGGAACACACTTTTCTGCTTTTAGGCAGAATGCAAGGTACCTTCCCACTTGCTGTCTTTCTCTGGGCATGAACCACCTTTTCCATGATACCAGCCAGTTCTGTCCCATTCGGTAGCGGTGTCTGTTCATGTTTATTGAATCCTGGGTATTGATAGAGTTCCACAAGTTCATCCTTTTCTGATGTGATCTAGGTATCAAAAGAAAGAAAAAACAGCTATTTAAATATTTGCTACCACCACCAAAATCTGCACCTACAGCAGCTCCATCCGGGCCTGTACAGTGGCCCTCTTATTCATTGTGGCGTAGTGCTTGGAGGCACCACATGACTAATAATGGCCAGATATGGGCTCAGTGCATCATCCGTTTTGAGGGCTAGTTGATTTGACAGACAACAAATTGCGGGGAATCCCCCAGATTGGTACTTTATGTCCCAAGGACAGAGAATAGTCTATTAAAGCCACCCAGAGCTGCCTGTGGCAGGATGGGCAGGATAGAAATTTTTAAAAATAAAATAAATAAATAAATAAATAATCTGGCTAAAAGACGCGCCCCCATCTGCATTGGAGATACGAAGCCAAGAAAGCCAAAAACAGGAAAAGCAGAGAGGAAGGGGAGTCAACCAGACGGAGAGAATCCAGGACCCAATGAATGATGGGATTAAGCAAAGAATAAAGCATCCTGGGACTTTTATGTCTCAAATGTTAATAAAATCATACCCAGTCACAATTGAGCAAATCAATCACAATTTGGCCCACCGAAAGTTAAACACCTGCCTAGCTGCATTGAGACAATCATCCCTGGGAACAACTCCCACTTCATGAATTCCCTGTCCTATGGAAAACTGTAAACAAACATCTGACTCCGTATAACTCTACTTGTATCCCCGTTGTTGTAGCTATTGAAACTTGGGAACGCAGAATTTGACTCAATCATGTCCCCACCTGTACTCCCGGATCTATAAAAACCCCACTAAGTCTCCTGATGTTAGGTAAGATCTGCACACATGATGGAATAATTTTCTGCCACCGTGGAAGGGTGAGACCCGCTTCACTCTCTCTCTCTCTCCTATATCCAATCCCTTACTAGATTTAATACAAGCTACACTGATAAGTGTATAGTTATAAGTATATGAGTTACTGCAGGGGTGGGGAACCTTTTTGAGGCTGGGGGCCGCATTGTGGTTCCCAAACGTGCCGGGGGCCGCACGTCAAAATAAATTAAAATCAATTAAATAATTAATTTATATCAATTAAAATCGATTTATATCAATTAAAATTTAAAGCAAGTAAAACTGTATTACAATATTCACACAAACACACACAAAATATGCCTCTGTGAGCAGGAGGGTGCGGGGTAGAAAAATAGTGAAATAAAATAAATAAATAAATAAATAAATATTCAGACAAACACACACACACACAGAGAATATTCATACACACACACACACTCAAAAATTCAGAATATTCAAACACACACACACTGCATTTACCTGTGGTTGAGTCCTGCAGCTTGGACACAGGGGTGGGAGACTCCGCAGAGGGAGCACGGCGGCTCCTGAGGTGAGCGCTGTCCCTCCCTGCAGCCGGGAGGGAGCCGCTGGGGTATGGATGCTGCTCTGAGGAGGCCTGATTATTCAGGCCTGATTATTGTGTGTGGCCTGCAAAGCCCTGCTCGGGCCACAGCAAGTCAGGCGATGGGCCACACACAATGGGGAAGGGCTTAGAAGTCGGTGGGCCACAGGAAAAAAACCCGCGGGCTGGAGGTTCCCCACCCCTGAGTTACTGACTTGTACTCCCCATAATTGTATTGTTTTGCCTTTTAAATAAATCTCTTAGTATTAGAATAGAATAACTCCTGACTGTTCTGCTCTTTTACCCTCTATGCTTTTCCTCAGGTTTCCCTGCAGCAACGCTCCATTACTTAAGACTATGGGTGAAAACAGACATGACACTAACCACCCTTTAAACACCCTTGGTGGTTATTTATGCATGTTGCAGGGCTGCATAGGGCACCAATACAGCCCTGCAACATGCATAAATAACCACCAAGGGTGGTTAAAGGGTGGTTAGCGTCATGTCTGTTTTCACCCAAAGATCCTGGAACATTACAGCTTGCTTAAACTACTCATTCAAAGGGACTACTAGTATTTCCAGGAATCAGCCTTCTGCGTAAGGGAGGTGGAGGTGGGTATTGCCTGAAGAGGGGATAGCTGTGTGTGTGCATGTGCACGCATGCATGCATTTACATGGAATTGAACTTATAAAGGGTAGCAGCTGGAAAGTGCTGTGAGTCCTGTGGATTAACAGAGTGTCATTTGGTCTTGGGGTGATGAGTCAGAGGCACATAAGGGCCACAGATTTAGGCTGGGTTCAGATTCCTCAAGGAAGCAACTAGAGTGTGCTGTCTTTCCTTGCTAACATCCCAGGGATCACAAATATTGCATGTGTGTGTGCGCGTGCATGCAACAACTCCTGGGAACAGCCCTGCCAGCCAAAAGGGCATAAAGAGGAATGTCCACATAAGGAGGTTAGCTCCATGCACAGTTTACACAAACAGCACAAAACCACGTTGTCACATTAGCAGTACACAATAGCAAGGAAATTCAAAGAAATAATGAGCCTTCTTCAAGAGTAATTAGCAAGCCTGGTAACACAGGAGCATGGGTGTAGGATTTCCAAATGCAGAAAACCTGGAAATGTTTATATTGTCTAACTTGGATTGAAGACATCAGATGGGTCCAAAATTATGAGGTGACTAGTGGTAAGTAATCATTTTTTCCTTCCTTAGTTACTTAAACCAAGATAAGAAGTGAGATTTGTACAACTAAAGGACAGTACAATGGAGAATAAACACAAATAATCCTTTACACAGAATACTTAGCCTGGAGAGCTAGCTTGCTATAGAAAGAGAGGGATACCACAGCTGGATTTGAGAAGCACTAGATAATTTCCCTTTTTAATAAACTATGTTGCTACGCCAGCTGAGATAATAAGAACCAACAAATATCCTGCATCTGGGTTTATACTATTGCCTGTAGGGACTGAAAAGGAATTCTCTCCATCTCCTACAATATAGCACTGCACAATTACTCAGCTATTCTTTGGAGTCATTTTGATTTCTAAAGTAGTATAAAGTAGAAATTCCTTACTTATCCAGATTTCACTAATCTGGATTTTTCCTTCCAGATATGTTTTAAGTCCTCTGTAATTCTCATACACACCGTGTTTCTATAACAGTAGAAACTCCCTTATCTGGACACCTTTCTAATACAGACAAAAAACATGTCCTCTAGGTATCTGGACAAGGAGACTTCTACTGTATTTACTTACAACCATAGATGAATACAGAATGCCTACTAGATGTTGCCCTAGTATAATCTAGTATGAGATGACGCACTGGATGGACCAGTGGTTTGATTGAGTATGGCAGAAGGTGGTAGAATGGGCTAGTTATACCAGCAACCTGATCTAAGATATCAAGTCCTACATTCCTAGGAACACATCTCAAAATTAAAGATCACACATCAGCTGCTTCCTCCTGTTCTCTTGGATTCCAGAGAATCAGATTCACAGTCTCTTTCTAAAGTATGTTGTGTATGTGCATGAGAGTCAAGGAATCCTGCCCCATCACCTTGGTGATCCTACCTTCTTTGGGATGATTTTGGGCTGAGATACGGATTCAAACTGTGACGCTTGCACAGAATGCTCGTTCTTCCGGGCAAAGCCATGGATCTCCTTCCTTTCTCTCTCTGTAAAAAGAGAGAAGAATTAGGACACTGATAGACTGAAGAGCATGACTGAGACCTCACAGAACACCTTAAGGAGCATTTCAGCTGAATCAGAGGAGTGAGCCAGCATGCTCAACTTTCCTATGACCCTGCTTTACCGTGTCCTTGTGGCTGATATTGGAACACTCCAGTGAGAATGAGCGAGGAGGAGTGAGAAGATATACCATTTTATCCACTATCTCACTGTGGAAGAATCAATGAAGGTGATGGCTCAGAAAATTAAGGATAGCAAAACTATTGTCATATCAAGATCATATAGCAACTGAGCAATAATATATTTCCAAGGAGAATTACCTTTCCATTGGAATATGGAGGACGGAGCTCTAGAGCTTAATATACAAACTAGTAGTCCGGAGAACTTAAGTCATGTCTCCGGCTCTGCTGGAAAGATTTGCTTTGTGACCTGGAAAAAGTCATTTAGCCTCTCTGAGGATACTATTTCCCTACTATGGGGCTTTAAAGGGGACTTGTGTGGCTTAATTATTTAATATTTAGGAAGTGTTTGTTCACTATAGACAAAAATGCCATACAAATGCCATCAAAGGAATAAATATGCCAGATACTTTTGTTCTTAATAGTCTAGAATGAGCTCATGTTCCAAGTTGATTCCCTAAATCAAAACAGTGAAATTATCTAGTAAGGTGAAAAGTAGTTTAGTTAGAATCATAGGGTTGTTGAAACACCAAGGGTTATCTAGTTTAATCACCTGCCATTGGCAGGCAGATATAGCACTTAGAGTAATTGCAGGGGTATAGGTTTTTTAAATTATCTTGTGTATAACTTTAATAAAATTAAAATTGCTGGTACCAGCATTGAGATTGTTCCACCTTAACCAGAATAGGACCCGGCTGCTGCAACTAAAAATTAAAATGGAGTTAGAGCCACATGAGGTATTACCACCATGCTGCTGTCCTCAGGGGGGCTGGGGGGACGACTATGGTATAACAGAAAACATATACAGTGGATTGAAATGGAAAGAAACTTATTAAATATGCCAGACTTCAAATCACTCACTCTAACAGCTTGGACGAATTATGATAAACAGATTGTAAAGGAGCATCCTTTCACTAATGCAGGACTGTCTATATGGAAAAAACATAACAAACGCTGTGGTGTCAAACAAAACATGACCCTGTACATCCCAATAGTGTCAGCACACACTCAAAAAACAGGAATGGCAGAAAAACACTCATTGCTCTACAAAGCAAAGACGTGTGGAGATCACAATTATATACAAAAGAGAAATTCCAAACAAAGGAAGAAATGGAGCATTTATTGCAAAGTAAAGTTGATTTTCTTGGATATCTTCAATTAAACAGTGCATTTAACAGACCAGAAATATGTGAGGCAGTAACACACCGTACAAGCACATTGCATTGTTTGAGGATAAATCACTGAAGGGTACAATCTCTTCAATATACAAGGACCTGATAGCCCTGTGGTATAAGGATAAAGCTAAATACATAGATACATGGACACGGGATCTCAATAAAGAATGGTCTGCTGAACAAATCAAGCAAATTTTAGACAGAATGCATAAATGCTCCTGTTCTTTCGAAATCAGAGAACCTCAAATAAAAATGGCTATACAATTCTACTTGACACCATATAGACTAGCAAAATATGGCAGGAGATGCTCCTCAAATTGCTGGAATGGATGTGGAAAAAAGGGAAAACTTCTACACTATAGTTGGCAGTACACCCATTTTGGCTTCCAGTATGGAAATATATGAACAAGATCATGAACCTTACCATACCATTTACAGCACAAGTCGCACTGCTGGGAGTCTACCCAAAACCCCCGCTTATGAAGTACCACAAAAACACTTGTAATGCCTTACTAACAGCAGTGCTCAACGTGGTTCAGACCGAGGCATCTCCAAAGGATGCTGTTACTTCAGGAAAATTAGAGTATCCTACTATATATTTATTTATTATGTTAATTTATATCCCGCCCCTCCTGAGAACAGCTCGGGGCAGCTAACAATATCAAAACATAAAATACAATTATAAAAATATATTAAAACAATCATAAAAGCGCACACTAAAACACAGCTAGGGTAAAAATACAATACACAAGGGTGACGGGAGATAACACCCCCACACCCACTCTCCCCCCCTCCCCAAAGGCCTGGGTGTACAGCCAGGTCTTGCAAATTTGCCGGAATGTTAAAAGGCTTGGGGCCAGACGAGCTTCCTCTGGGGGGGAATTCCAAAGGCACGGCCTGGCCACCGAGAATGCCCTCTCCATTGTGGCCCCCCGCTTAACACGGGGGACCTCCAAGGCGGCACCCCCGGCAGACCAAAGAAGCCGCTCTGGGGCGCGGAGGGCGAGGTGGTCCCTGAGGTATGAGGGGCCCAGACCATGAAGGGCCTTATAGATTAACACCAAAACCTTGAACCTGGCTCGGCACGCTATTGGCAGCCAGTGCAGAGTACGGAGCACAGGTATTATGTGCTCCCGATGGCCCGTCCCTGACAGGAGGCGGGCTGTCGCATTCTGCACTAGTTGCAGCCTCCAAACCAGGAACAAGGGCAGCCCCACGTAGAGCGCATTGCAGTAGTCCAGCCTCGAGGTGACAAAGGCATGGATGAGGGAGGTCAGGTCCGGGCCGGGCCGGAGACGTACAGGCGCAGCCTATGCACCAGATATAACTGGCGGAAAGCGGCCTTTGCTACTACCTCCACCTGTCGCTCCAGGCGGAGATCTGCGTCCAGAATCACCCCCAGACGCCGAACCTGCTGAGCTATGGGAGGGCGAACCCCCCCGCCCCCCAATCAGGGGGGTCGACACCTCCCTCATTCTCCCCACCAACATCACCTCCGTCTTATCAGGGTTGAGCTTCAGTTTGCTCTGCCACATCCATTCCGCCACGGCCTCCAAACACCGGGATAGCAATGAGAAGGGAAGGGGGAACAGAGGGAGAGACAAGGGATGTGACATTCATGAGGATGCGAGAACTCAGGTACATGTTCTTGGCTTGGTTACAGTAAATTAGGAGTTTACAGATAACAGGTGGGGATAATCCTGGGTGGGGATGATTAGCAGGAGTTAGGAAGCGTGGAGTAGAAGAGGTGGGTTTTGAGGAGGGACTTGAAGGTGTGGAGGGTGGGGGCAAGGCGGAGGGAATGCCAGGCATGCGGGGCAGCGAGGGAGAAGGGACGAAGGCGGTTGGGGGAGCAGGGGAGGCGTGGGAGGGTGAGGGAGGGGATGGAAGAGGAGTGG
>QEPC01011807.1:1282927-1367182 GCA_003113815.1 Sphenodon punctatus | reverse complement strand
CTTCTCCCTCGCTGCCCCCCATGCCTGGAACACCCTCCCTACCCACATCCGCCTTGCCCCCTCCCTCCGCTCCTTCAAATCCCTCCTCAAGACCCACTTTTTCCTCGCCACCTTTCCCAATGCCTGCTAGTCGTTCCCCATATACTTACTGTCTGCCCTCCCCTGCAGACTGCTACAACCAACCTGATTGTAACCAAGCCAAGCATACGCACCTGAGACTTCGCATCCGCTTGAATGTTTGTTTGTCTTCTCCCCTGTGTCTCCCACTGTCCCCTCTCCCTGTCTCCCCCTCCTTGTTAGATTGTAAGCCACAGGCAGGGACTGCGTCTATTTCTATGTTCTGTATAGCGCCAGGTACATGACCGGCGCTATATAAATGTTTATAATAATAAATAATAATAATAATAATCAACCCCTATGTAAATGAATGAACTTGCACAGATAAAAGGTTATAGACGTTTTTACACAGACGACACCCCCCCAACCTTCCGCCACTCGGTGTTTGAGTGGGTGTGTGGCGGGGGGGGGAGTCTGTGTATACAGTGGCCGGTGGGTGGGGGGGATGGGTGTGCGCCAGGTGTGCGCCTGTGTAAACACCACGGGCGGCGGGTGTTTGTGCGTGAGCGCTCCCACCACACACACCCCTCCACCCACGGAGCCCTCCAACAGAATGGAGGATGCTCCGTGGGTGGAGGTAGGTGTGTCCCCATGTAAACAGACACACACACACCTACACCCGCCGCACCAAAACACTCACCCCAGTCTGTGTAAAAACATCCATAGAGAAAAGCATTCAATTAACTGTGGCTGTTCATTTCCCCAAGACTTACCAAAAACAATGGGTTAAATAAAGGCTGCTTACCCAAGTTACTGCGCTGAGAAAGCTAACGAGAAGCAAACTCCCAGCAGGGAAAGTAACGTGAGGCTTTGAACATGGGTGCATGGTTGAAAGCGTCATTTAACGCATCTCCCATTGTTTTCAATCACAAAAGGCAGGATACAATTTTGCACCCTGCCTTTTGTGACTGAAAACAATGGGAGACACATTTAACCATGTGCTCACATTCAAAGTCTCACATTACTTTCCACACCGGGGTTTGCTTCTCGTTAGTTTACCCCCAGTACAGAAACATGGGCCGACACCTAAAGATTTGAGCTTCATATACTACTATAGAAATGGGTAACTAACAGCTGGCTGTTTACCCTTATATCTGCTGCATTCCATGTTTTGTATTTAAATGTGTAGCAGGGTCAGGGGTCCTGGGGGTAGGTAGTCACAGGATCCAGGCCCTAAAGTCACACTCTGTCTGTGAAGGCTCTAGCTCAAGTCGCTTTATTTATCCCATACACACTGTACCAACACCGTATACAGCTTCTCTATATACAAAGTCTATCACTCTCTGTAGTCCCACAGTACTCACAGCTCTGCTGGCTAGGCTAGTCCCTCCTGTACCCAACTAAGCCTTCATCTCAGGCAACCCTCCTCTGAGCTGGGCTCTCTTGGAGCCAGAGCTCATGCAGCCCCTGTCTGCATTTCCCAAGTCTCTTCCTACCATTCTCTAGAGCTACCATTTTTTACTTACCTTTTTTCTGTCAGCCCTTCCCAAGCGTTTGCTACTGCACTTATTTTGTTTTCCCATTTGATTTTGGTTTCTGTTCACTGCATTTTTACACTTGAAATACTAGACTTTTTTGTTAACAGCACCCTCCCAGGTGATTGTATACAACAATGCAGAAACTCATATATACCTGGCCTGCATATATTTTCTTGATCACTGGTTTCCCCTCATTGTTTTTTAAATGTCTGAAATGCTAATGATTTTTTCCTAACAACTTCCTCCTAAGTGATTGCTTTCAGATATAGATTACATGTCCTGGATTTCCGTTTCTGTAGTTTGGACTTTTTACTTGCCTGAAGGAGGACGCTGTGAAGCCTGAAAGCTTGCACACTCTCACCAACCATCAGGACCCAGGCCTTGAACCCTCACCCTCACCCCCAGGGTTCCTGGACCTGTTGTAGCACTACTTGTCTCTGCTCTAGCCACTCCTCCATGGTGCTTCTCTACACTGTCCAGGCCACAGCCCTCCAGCCATTCATCTCTGACCCTTGCCACACTTTCCAGCTTCCTGGCTGGCTCGGCTGCCAGTCAGGATATAATAAGACTGGTAACAGCAGGAAGCTGGGCAGAACATCTGATCAGTTTCTGTTCCCTGCCACCAAAAGTAGTTCAATTAATGACATCATCTGAACTACTTTATTGCTTTTTCTTGTGCTTGGGACCAACATCGCAGCCACACTCTCTCTTTACTCACCAAGTCACTTGTATGGTATCTTTTCAGCTCTAATTCCAGACAAGTGATTTTCTGATTCACTTTCTGCATGGTGCCAATTATGTACACTGAGAATGGAGATTTGTTAAAGAATCTCTCTGGAGGGTATTCAAAGGTGTAACACACAACAAAACATCCCTATTGCTACGCCTTTCCCCCCTCTTACTTTATCTTCTTACCAGTTACTTCTCTTCCATATTTTCTTCTCTTGCCTCACTCTTTATTGTCCTCCAGCACCCTTCTTGTTATGTCACCAACTATGTATGAAAATCATTTATGAAAGCCCCATTAAAACTTCTTATATGCATAGAGCATAACAGAGCAAAAGAAAAATTGGGGCTACAAAAGAACTATGTGGCAAATCAGGAAGCTCTTTGCAAAATAAATGGGAATGGATATTTTGTTGAATTGGACTTTATATAATAAAAAACACCTCCTCCATCCTCTAGGGGCGTTTTCACATGAACAGTTAGTCCAGACTAATTGAATGTAGTCTGGCCTAGATTGTCCGTCTGAATGCTGTCAACGGTTCTTATTAGACTGGACTAAGAAATAAGTACAGTTGTTATAAAACCCCAATTGCTGGGTGTTATAGGAACCATTCTTAAAGTAGTCTGGACTAATATCCTTCTGAATTACTAGTGCTTATTAGTCCGGACCAGTTGACTATCCAGTACTTATTGCCACAGAGTCCAATGGAAAGACCTGACAGAGGCTCTAGGCATTTTATGCCTCTATGGTTTGTAGGATCACATGAAGTGACGTTTCAGTCACAGAAAACATGTTTTTTTCATAAATGTTTCTTACAAAATTGCAGAGGTGGCAACCCTAGCCAGGGCATGTGGTTTGCATTGTAGGAGGATTGTGATTTTAAAAAGGGGCGGGGAGCAGAAATGCTAAGTCAGATGGGGGCTTGGATTAAAGGGAACTGGGGAATTGAATTAAAGGGAACAGAGGAAAGACTCTGGGCATTTTATGCCTCTATGGTTTGTAGGATCACATGAAGTGACGTTTCAGTCACAGAAAACATCGTGATGGGATGGAAAAAAAGCAGAGCGGGATTGAAATACAGCCACAGAGACTCTTAAGAAGTGTACTAACTTCAATGTTCTATTCACACAGCTAGTCCGAACTAGAAATTAGTCTGGAATAGATTGTCCGTCTAAAAGGTACCACTTTGTTAGTGTGGGCTAATAAACACCAGAGTTTATAAAAACTAGTCCGGAGTAGTTTCTCGGTGTGAAAACGCCCTAGACCAGGGTTGGGGAGTCTCAGGCCTGGGGGTCAAGGCTAGTTTTTATTTGGTCCCTTTCCAGTTCCTGGATCTGGCCCCTGCATCCAGTTCCTGCCCCCAAGCACTAGAAAACTGAGAGGGAACAGAGGGAGAAAAGATGAGAGCATGCACACAAGGATAGGTGACAAATGCATGGCACAGAATGATGATTTGGATCCTCCTCTTCCTGAATGCACCTCTAAGCACCCCCGCACCCCCACCCCCACTCCCAACTTTTACACAGCCCTCAGAGCTTGTACTAATTTTCAAAGTGGCCCCTGGGAGGGAAAAGGTTTCTCACTCCTGCTCCAGACACCCTGACATTTCATATAAATATCATCAAAAACAAAACAACAACATATGACAGTCAGCCATAAAGATATATGACCAATCAAAAGCTCCTCAACCCTTTCTTCCCCAGACACCTGCTTAAAGTACTAGACCCAGAAGTATGCCATGATGGTCCAAATGTTGAGACTATTTCAGAGCAAGGAGTGATGAAAGAAATGCAGACGTCTTAACGTTCTCCTCTTCACCTGTGGCATTTTCTGAATCTGCTGTTAGCAGCACCCGAATCCCAGCTTGCTCCCCTAAATACAAAAGCTTCCATCCCTATATTTAGTGATCATTCTTCATTGCACTGACAAAAGATACTTGCAGGTTTCTCATCTAGGCTTTGTTGCATGGTCTTGCACTCCTTCGGAGGTGATATCCCCAAGAAGTCTTGGAATGGGGTCACTGATGGAGTGTTATTTACATCTGTCATCTTTCCACTGCAAAGTATCACCTACATCCCTAGCAACAATGAAATAAATAAAAAAATCCATTAAAAATATTTCTTCAAACGACTACTTATCCCACTGCACACTTCCACTCTTCTACTATATTGCCTCCAAAACCTTTTGATTAACACTGCCAAAACTGCTATATCCACATATCACCCCTTTATAAACCTTCCAGCTTTAGGCAGTAAGAAAAGTGCACTTAATGGAGAAAATTTAGGATGCTTCTCTGGTACAGTAGTGGAGAATATCCTGTGAGGATTATTCTCCATCTCAATACTGGAAGCAACAACAAGCAGACAAAGATTTCAACAATTCCAAGTGATCGTGGAGGCAGTAATAAATAGACCTGGAACCTAATCCTCAAATGGGTATTTTAACTTTACTCTTGTCCATGAGAACAGAGAAGTAAAGTTAAATCTCTGTCTAAAGCTATGATCCACAAACCACAACAAGTAAAAGGAAGTATTTTTTCACTCCACATACAATTAAACCTGCAGATGTCATTGCTAGAGAATGTTGTGAAGGCTAGGAGCATAACTGGATTCAAGAAAGGATTAGATAAGTTCTTAGTGGATACATTAACTGATGGCTTTTAGTCAAGTTGCTCAGAAATGGATGAGACTTCTATCTATCAGGGGTTGGAATTGAGTAACAGGGAATGGATTACTCCATTATGACCTGTTGTGTACTGCTATCAAGCAATCACAGGTGATTACTGTGGGAGACAGAATGCTGGGCTAGATGGACCAGTGGTCTGACCCAGTATAACTTTTCTTATGTTCTTAAGTCAAGGATGTGGAGGACATGGAGCTATCTGGCTTTGGTGACATGATGCAAATGACCCACAGGTTTTTCTCAAGGAACTGGGCAGCAGACAAATCAGTCAGAAGCTGCTTTGGCCTCGTATCATGCAATAGGCACAGAGAGTAATAGGGCATAACTGCATAAGGTCCCTGGAGAGCTTTATTTGTGCCATGACTTGTCAGGGATCAGCTCTAGCACCACTGCCTGAATTACAAGGGGGCCAGAGACTCCTGGCCCCCTACCTTCGTGACACCCCCTTTAGCTTTAGCAGGCTACAGGGGAGGCATGATTTCATTGAGGGGCCCCCTACCTTTTCCCTTATAATTCCAGCCTTATTCAGCACCTCTTTTCATGCTCCCCCACCTCTTCCAGTTTCTGTCACTACTGCTGCTGCTGCTACTTTGCCACATCTCACCCGGCCACAGCCGGATCAAGTTTGATAACAGGGAGACTGTGACTGCTGCTGCCACTGATCAGCTGTTTGGTGGCAAAAGCCTCTCACTACCCAAAGCTGATCAGTGGCTGCAGCCCTTCTTCCCCTCCTCCTCCTCATGAACAGAAGCACCAGCCTCAGTCTCTTCCCTAAGGGGGCTGGGGTTACTGTGGGTAGACCAGGGATGGCATCAGTGCCAGCCCCCATTCAACTTAACTGACCTGAGGAAGGGCTGGAAAAATAGGGGCTGACAGGATGGTGGCCCAGAAGGGCAACTCTACTACCCCACCCCCTTGCTATCGGGGTCAAAGGGCAGGACTCCCACGGCAGGGGCTGCCCATAGTGATGGTTTGGAAGCTGCAGCTAGTGCAGAATACGGCGGCCTGTCTGCTCATTGGCATGGGTCATAGGGAGCACGTTATGCCAGTACTCCGGGCACTACACTGGCTGCCTATAGTCTTCCGGGCCTGATTCAAGGTGCTGGTGTTGACCTATAAAGTCCTAAATGGTCTGGGCCCTACTTATCTGAGGGACCGCGCCTGAGGTCGTGGGGGCCGCCCTCCTGGAGGTTCCTGCTATAGATGGGTGGGGACTGACAGGCAGGGCATTCTCCAAGGTCCGCCTCAGCCCAAGCCTTTTTATGTTCTGCCGTCAGTGTAAGACCTGGCTCTTCCACCAGGCGTTTGGTGGAGGGGGTTGATGTTTTATTGCACACCTTTTCCTATTTTTCATGATTTATATTTATTTACATGATTGATATTGTTATATTTATATTTTATTATGATATTATTGTGAGCTGCCTGAGGCAGGAGGGGCGGGATACAAATTTATAAAAATTAATAAATATAAATAAACGTGAGGTTCACCTGGGCGAGGCTCCCTCCTCCCGGTGGCTGCTACTATCCCCGAGCCGAACGGGCGGGGCCAGGACCCCAGCTGCGCTCACACTTTACTTTCACTAGGCGTTCTGCTGTGACCATGGCAACCCCGCGGAGCAAACCATTCCC
This sequence comes from Sphenodon punctatus, assembly GCA_003113815.1. Classification (NCBI taxonomy): domain Eukaryota; kingdom Metazoa; phylum Chordata; class Lepidosauria; order Sphenodontia; family Sphenodontidae; genus Sphenodon; species Sphenodon punctatus. The sequence continues at coordinate 1,360,549 of QEPC01011807.1, read as the reverse complement.
CCAAAGAGGGAGGTGCTAACACTAACTCCCCCCGTTAATTCTGCCAGTAGTACAGTCCGGCCTGGACGAACACTGCCACGGGGAGAAGGGCTGCCCTCTGTGATGTCGGTCTCGATCTTTGACAGTCTGAACATGAGCAGTTCCATCAACTATCGGGACTAGGGGGGAAAGAATGCTTTTTCATGCATAACTTAACACAAAATAAAGATGCACTGCTCCTCCTCCCCCTGGTGGTAGAATCCTGTCTCTCCCTCCTGAAGTTGGTACAGCCTGCTCGAGCCTCCGCCTAAGGCGGTTAGAAAGGGTCGGGTAGAAGCGCGACTGCGCAGGCTGTTGGTCCTGGGGAGTGGGGCTTGGTGCAGGTGAGATGATGAGATTCCTCATATGGCGTTAAGGAGGGAGAGACAGCCTGCCTTGTTTTTTTTATTTAAAGCGACAGGGTCTTCATGTTCCCCCTGCTCCCCGCCTGTTACTAGGTGCTAACCTCATGAAAGCAGGGAGAGTTTTGCCATTGGCTAAAATGGAGTGAGGCTTGAGCCCCCCCCCCGCCGCCCCTATAGAAAGGGTTGTTTTGTACCCTCCCCCAGCATGGACAGTGGGTGACAGTGCCATTTCCAATGGGTGTGATGCCCCTAGACCCTCCACCCACCCAGTATGTGGAATGGGAGCGATCAGTGCTCTTTTCCTGGGGAACTTTTCCTCCTCCCACAGGCCCCTTTGAAAATGAATACGAGCTCTGTGAGCTGGATAAGAGTTGATGGGTGTGTGTGTGTGTGCTTACGGTGGGGGAATGAAGAAAAGGCTCTAGATTATGGATCTATGCCATGAATCTATCCAGTATCTTTGAGTGCATGTCCTTATCTCTGCTCCCTTCCCCTGAACTCATTCAGCGTTTGAGAGTAGGGATTGGATCCATGGGTCAGATCCAGGAATTGGAAGAGCACCAAACAAAAAACAGATACAAACCAGATATAGCCCACGGGCCAGAGGTTCCTTACCCTTGGCCTGAATTCAGCATGTCCCTGTCTAGGCAAGCTGGATGTGGCTTCCTTTAACGGGCCAGGGGTTAGGATTTTTAGCTTCCCAGATGTTTTGACTTGGAAGGGGTGGGATCACATCAAAAGGGGCAGGACAAAGGGATTCTTCCATCCCTTTCTAACATGACCATGACTCTTCAGAGTGTCATGATTTTTCAGTGTTCTAAAAGGGGTGGGGAAAATACTCACTGGCCCCTTTCCAACATGGCCACATTGCTTCAGACATGGCACCCCACAGTGAGTGGAACCACATCAGAAAGGGGTGGGGGGAGGGCCTGGTGCCCCATGTTCCGCTTGCCTGCGGAACCACCTCATCCCTCATGTCCTGGATCGGCCCCTACAGTCGGCTGGGGGCGCCCGCTTGGAGATCCCCCGGGTTTCCCAGGTGGCCACATTCGAGTGGGCGTTCTTGGTGGAGATTCACCTCTCCTGGACCTTCCTTCCTTCCATAGACAATGTAAGACCTGACTGTTTCGCCAGGCGTTTGGTGAGGGGGCAGGTAGTGGGTGTGGGGAATTGATTTAATTTGAAAGGTATGTGTTTTTTTTAATCTTTGGACCTCTTTTGTGGTGGTTTTTAATGTACTTTTTAATATGATATATAATTTTTATTTGTAAGTTTTATATATATGTTGTACACCGCCCCGAGCTGCCACATGGCAGGAGGGGGTGGTATGGAAGTATTATAAAAAAACAAATAATCCTGAGAAATAGGGTCTTTCCCTGGAGTTGATGCAGCAAAACCTAGAGGGTCTGGTCAAACCCAGAGAGTTGGTTTGGTAACCTTGAAGGGGACCATAAAAGCTTCCCTTTTCTTAGATAGGGACATACTAGTCTAACACACCCATAAAGAAAGCCTGTTCTCGGAGACAAACACCAAGGCATAAAGGTTTTTGCTGCAACAAGGGGTAAACGTGGGCCCGCTATGGTCCGCAAAGGCTGGCGACTTAGACCACTTTTAAGCAAGATGCTTAGAAGCGTCTCCCAACCCCTGCGTTCAAGAAGAAAGCTGCGGGGGAAATGTTTACACACTTCCTGCGCTACCGGAAATGACGTGCCGCCCATTCTCGGCAACGGCTGGAGATGCGGGACTTTGAAGAGGCACGTTCTGAAAGCTTTCAAAGTGAGGCTTTCAGAACACACCTCTTCAAAGCTTCATGTCTTCAGTCGCTGCCACTGCTGAGAACGGGCAGCACGTCCGTTCTGGTTGCGTGAGGGACAAGTAAACCCTCTTCCCCCCCCCCCGGGCAACTTTTTCCAGAGGCATGGCTTCAGAGGCACTTCTTTTGCATCTCGTGTGAAAATGGCCTCAGCCGCCCATCAGTTCTGTGGCCACCAAATGTTGGCCCACTAGTGCCTGGAATGAGTCCACCTGAAGACTTTGAGTGCTCATTCTGGGCCAAGGCAGGCCAACCTGTTTGCCCCCATCATACCTGCTGTGAGTCGGGGGTCACCATGGCTACCTGTTATAGCAGGGCCCTGGGGGTGGGCTGGAGGCAGGGTTAGCTGCCTGCACATTTGTTGTGCTAACAACTTGCTGGCTGCCTGGGTCATAGGCACGTTAGTTAAGTGCTGCCTGCCGAACTGGAGAGTCGTTGCTGTCCACTGCCGTGCCAGCGTTGCGTTTGTTTTTACCCAAGGTGTTGACCAGGTCTGCTCCTATCCATACTCAGAAATGAAACCTTGGTAGAGAGGGCTCCGATCCTACCAATACAAATACAGGAGTAGTCCCACTAGAGGGAAAAAATGGGACTGTGCGTGCACGCAAGATTTATGTGGACACGTTGCAGGAGAAGATACAGGACTGAAAGAGCTCTGGGGGCTCATTCTTGAGACTTGGAAAGGTTATTTTACTTAATAAGATTAAACCCAAACAGACTTTTAAATGCATTTAAAAAAATATTTTAAAAAGCTGTTTATTTTTATTAAAGGCCAGAATTTGTCGAAGGGTAAAATACTGTAAATACAGTTGCTCCCAGAATGTGGCTATGATAGCTATGCTGCAGGGGTGTGCGCACAGGGTGGGATGGATGATATGCAATATTTCTGATCTTTGCTGTCCATCTATCTTCCATATGTTGGAAAAGAACAACAAAGCAGCAGAGGCGAGCCGGACTGGAGGTTGGAAAGCCATGCCTCTCTTCGGGAACACGTTCAGTCCCAAGAAAACCCCACCAAGGAAATCAGCCTCCCTTTCCAACCTGCACTCAGTAAGTGCTGGGTCTAGAGTCTCCTATCAATTCTTCCATAAGAAAGGGCAGAGTACTCATTCCAGCTGTCACCAAAGACAGAATGGGCCATAGAGAATGAATATCTTGCCCTTAGAGGTGTGTATAAGGGGAAAATGTGGAAATCAGAGCTAGGAAACCTCAAAATGGAATTTGAGAGAACCAGAACTACTGATGTTAAGCAAGTTCTGGTTATCTGGATTCCACTGTATCCCCCACTACTTTCAGGGGACATAAAGCATGCCTGGAATAGAGACATTCAGGATAGTCAAATCCTGGCTTGTCCATGTACTCACTGCCTTGTTTGCAGGTCACTATCTCTTGGCATCCATTCCCTAACTGTAAAACAAGAAGGAACTCAAGAGAACCAGAGCTTCTGATGTTAAATAAATTCTGGATATATGGATTCTGCTGTATCCCCCACTACTTTCAGGGGACACAAAGCATGTCTGGAATATAAATGTGTAGACAGGGCTCAATGGCACATCAGCACCGAACCTCTTCTATTGACTATTTGGACACTGCTTCTACAAATAGCGTGTCCCCTGAGGTGTCCACATATGGGAGGTTACATTGTACTGATCTAGCTGTCTCATTGTCAGGATTAACAAGACAATGACTGTCAAGCACTTTGAATTGGGAGGGCGGGGGGGAGGTAGCGAAGCCTGCACTGTATCTACACATGCAGTATTGATAAATAGAGTGTAAGGCACATGGGCTATTAATCCAGCACCTTCCACAAAAATGCCTATCACATAGTGTGTTTTTAGACAAGTGCCTCGTCACCCATCATGCATGTTAGAGGACCACATTAATGCCCTATGCAGCCCTGCAACATGCATGATGGGTGGGGAGGCGCTTGTCTAAAACTACCTGTAGAGAGTGCAAACCTCCGACACATGATTTAGCACAAATGTCATTAATTTCAGTGGGACACTCGTGCACGAGTGAATGAGATTTGTGTGTTTGTGCTAAGTCATGTGTCAGAGGATCATGCTGCAAAATAATGAAGTGAGGAGTTATGGAGCAAAAAAATGTTGTGTTGGTCTTTCTTCTGTAGCTGGACAGGTCGACCCGGGAGATCGAGCTGGGCCTGGACTATGGAAATCCCACCATGAACCTTGCTGGACAGAGCCTGAAATTTGAGAATGGACAGTGGATAGCAGGTGAGCAGATCTCCAGTTGCTTTGGTCAGGATCCATTGCAGAGCACCAAAATTTCATGTTCTGAGCTTTGTTTCCTTCCTAGACTCGGGGGGAAGCAGTGGGGACACCAGGGAGATGCAGCGCCTACGCAAACGGAACCAACAGCTGGAGGAGGAGAACAATCTCCTACAGCTGAAAGTGGATATCTTGCTGGACATGGTGAGGACTGGGAGACTGACCTTTCAACTCTCCCTTGTAGTCTCCCCTTAGGCAGGGTCATGCTGGAGAGCACAGGACCTGCTGCCTGTCTGAGACTGGACAGACATATGATGGGGATGGTGTAAGTCTAGGGCTGGCCTTAAGGTGGGGCAGTCACCCAGGCCCTGCGTTGTGTGGAGGTGCCACAGGAGGCACTGTCCTGGGAGCCACCACACTGTGACTCCTGAAGCTCATGGCGACAGGCCTCCTGGAGTCCCTTGGCAGCAGCAGGAGCCATGGGCTTCCTGGGACCCCTCAGGAGCAGTGGCAGGGGTGGGGTTTCTGGGGATATGCCACACCACTCCTGAGACTCTTTGGTAAGGAACCCACTGCTCCTCCTCTGCATCACCCTGGCAATCCTAATTCTGGGTTGTGACCACCCTGGGACCCACTAGTCCCAAGACCAGCCCTGAGGTCTAGTGAATCCTGCTTCAGTGCAGGGGTTGGACTAAATGATCCTTCTAGCCCTATGATTCAGTCCCAGCAAATATCCTCAGTTCCTCTGTGACTTGGCTCTCTCACCTACCCTTAGTACTAGAGTGGCAGTGAGAAAGTAGAGACTGGCCTCATTCAGTTCCTTCCGAGAGGAAGAGGAAAGCCCCTCAGAAATCAGTTGGTCAAGAGAGAATGCCGTAGTGAAGAGGAAGAGCCTCTCCACTTGGACAGTCTTGGAAAACAGCCTGTTATTATTATCATCATCATCATTATTTTATTATTTATATAGCACCAGCAGTGTACCTGGCAATGTATAATCAGTAGTTGTAGGCAGGTCCCTACCCCAACGGGCTTATAATCTAAGAGAGACAAGGATGAGGGAGACAGTGTTCGCCTCTGTACCTGATCCTCTTGCTCTGTGTGTGAGTAATATCTCCTGTGTCTTTCCTGGCATCTTGCTACTATTGAGCTTCAGTGTGGGTCAGTGAAGCCAAAGACCTGATCATTCATTGTAAGGAAAGATTTTGGGACCCCTAAGGCCTTCATTGAAAATGAGTTTTCTCCCTGGGGGTCCTCCTGGACGGCCAGCTATTACAGTAGGGTAGATTCCGCCATCAACCAGTAGGAGGCAGACATAACTAATTTTCTGCATACAGTGTCCCAGGGATCTTCCTCACTCCAGTTGTTTGTCTGCCTTCAAGCTAGTAGGAAGCAGACCAGCTGCCTCCTTAACTGGAAAGATTATGGCAGCAAGAATAAGGAATTGGAGAGAGCTCTAGGTGCCAGGGGAGGAGAAATTCCCCCCCTGTTCACCCTACCCCTTCCCTGCGAGGGGGTACAGAGCGTGGTGCCGGGGTCCTTCCCTTTTCCTACAGGCAGGGGGTCCCTGAAGAGCGGGGGTAGCACCTTACCTAAGGGGGGCGTTGCCGGAATCGGGATCGCCCGTCCCGCTGGAAGCTGGGACAGAGGCAGCCTCTACCGCGGCAAGAAGCCCGGAAAAGCTGGACCCGGAGCGCCCGCACAGGGATCCCCGACCCACCCCCCACCAAAGGATGGGGAGGCGCAGGTAGGGAGAGAGCGCTCCGAGGGAGGAAAACGTTCAGGGCGGGCAGGGGCCCTTATGCCCCCCCCCCCTCATACTGGCAAAAATGGGAAGAACGGACACCGGCTCGTTCAGAGGCGAGCTGCCCCGCGTCTCTGACGCTTCTCCTCCCGCNGACAACCACCGGGGCAGCGGCAGCTTCAGACGGGCAGGAGAGATCAGTAAGCCCTGTTCGTTCCGATGTACGAGAGGGGCACTGGAGGCGTCCATGCAGGCGACGGCACAGTCAGGCTAGGCTGCGGCCTCCTCCCACGGGTGGGAACCTTTGCGCATGCACGATAGGCGGAGCGTGCCAAACCGCGGCTCCGCCCACTAATTCCCCGCCAAGGAGAGAGAGAGAGAGAGAGACGCAAGGCTTCTGTCTCTCGGCGTGGCTAGGCCTGAGGCCTCTGAAAGAACCTTTTTTTTACCCGGAGACCATGGCCTCCAAAAAGAGACCGCCGGCGGCAGTGCCACGGGGGCAGCGGCGGCTTCAGAAGGGCAGGAGAGATCAGTAAGCCCTGTTCGTTCCGTCCCCCTCATGCTCCTCCCCAGGACCCACACATGGAGGTCCTAAAACAGATCCTGGCGGAGTTAAAGCGGAAGCGTTCTCCCCAGAGACAAGAGGGAACAGCTTACAAGGGCTCCTCTAGGGGGGCTGGAAAGGGAAAGAACCCCCGGCCCAAACGTCCCCGCAGGGCCACGAGACCCCGTGGACTCCCCAGCCTCGGATGAGGCAAACTCAGAGGAGGTTATGTCCGTGTCCTCCTCGGATGAGGGGGGGCGCAAGGGGAGAAAACTGCCTCCCAGACCTAGCAGGGAGAGATCCTCCCCTATAAATACGGAGGGGGAGGAGGAGGACGAAAATCAAGACCTACAGGGACGAAATGAGGAGCTGGAATCAGGAGAGGAACCAGCATCCTCTTCGCCAGAAGAAGGGGAATTAGAGGACACTGAAATTGAGGCTTTAGGTGACCCAGATATACTCAATTCCCTATAAAATACAGGGACCGAATCTTTGAACAAGTGGTCCGAGCATTACACCTGCAGCAGAAAAAGGACAAACAAGCTTCCTCGGATGAGGAGGAGGGAGCAAGGGAGTACATCCCCAGAGACAGGGGGATGGTGGAGCATATGAAAAAATCATAAAAAAGGAGTGGCAGCAGCCTAATAAACTGTTCAAAATGAACAAAGCGCAGCACTCCCTATCGAAACATAAGGAGGCGCTCTTAGCAATACCAAAGGTAGATGCAGCAGCTGCCTCGCTGGCAAGAAACTCGGTATTCCCGACGGAGGGAGAGTGTTTCCCCCAAGATTCCACAGATAAAGGGATAGAATGCAACCTCAGAAGAAATTTTGAGGAGACAGCGGCAGTCTTAAAAATGGCGACCCTGCCATCATATTTTTCCAGGGCGCTCGTGACCTGGATCAAGAGGGCCAGAGATCCCAAGGTGTCGATGAAAATGACTAGAATTTTATCCACCAGGATCCAGCTGGCATATGTGTTCATCGTAGATTCTTCCATGGACATGCTGCGCTGGATGGCAAGAGCAATGGCATCCAACGTGGCAGCACGACGTCACCTCTGGCTCCGGTCGTGGAAAGGAGACCCCACTGCTAAGAATACCCTGGTGGGGGGCACGTTCCAGGAATCGAAACTCTTCGGAGTGTGTCTAGACAAGGTGCTCACAGATGCCACTGACAAATCGAAAAAACAGACATTGCAAAGCGTGGGCATCCTGAAGAAAAATTTTCGTCCCTACAACGCACGCCAAACACAGGGGAACTCTAGATGTCCGTTCTTTCCAAACGAGGTCATCAGAACAGATACAGACCTAGGTGGAACAAACAGAAGGGAGCAGGTCCCAGAACCAAGCCCCAAGGGCAGGGACGCAACAAGACAGACGCATGACTACCAGATATCACCACCGGACCAACCCAAGCTAGGGGGCAGGTTGCAGGACTTCGCACAGGTGTGGATAGAAACCACACAAGACTCTTGGGTTTCACGAACGGTCCAGAGCGGATATTCAGTAGAATTCGACCGATGCCCCCAAAGCTTCTATACTGCCTCACCAAGGTCCAAAAACCCACAAAAACACTTGGCAATGTCCACAGAAATCAAGAGACTACTATCAGTTGGTGCCATCAAGAGGGTCCCTCTGGGCGAACAGGGATCAGGGCTATACTCGACCCTGTTTCTAGTACCAAAGAAGTCGGACGAGTGGAGAGCCGTTCTCGATTTGAAACGCCTAAACAAGTCCATCAGAACGAGGAAATTCAAGATGGAGACTCTACAATCCATCCGGGTGGCAATAAACAGAGAGGAGTGGTTAACATCACTAGACCTCAAGGAGGCCTATTTACATGTGCCAATACTACCGAACCACAGGCAATGGCTGAGATTCAGGTACGAACACCTACATTGGCAGTACAGGGCCCTCAGGACGTTCACCAAGGTCTTGATTCCCCTCATAGCGAACCTGCGCAAAGAGGGGATCAAGATTCACCCCTACCTGGACGACATACTAGTACGATCGCCGTCATACAACCAGGCGCTGAGGGACACCTCCAGGGCCATAACATACCTGCAAGACCACGGGATTATCATAAACTTCAAGAAAAGTCATCTGCATCCGTCCCAATCACTCAAGTATCTGGGAGTGATCATAGACACTCGGAAATACGAACTCTTCCTCAACCAACAGAGACATCAGAGCCTTCTAGGATTAATCAGTCAGGTAGACACGAAGCGCAGATCCAGGCTGAAGGAACTAGCCAGTCTCCTGGGCAGCATGATCTCGTGCATGGGAATCATAAGATGGGCCAGATTCCACACCAGACTCCTACAGCATCTCCTGAAACCGTGGCAGGACCGCCTCACACAAGGGGAGAACCCTTGGGTAATGGTACCGGAGACAGTAAAAAAATCCTTTCAGTGGTGGTCTCACAAAGGGAGACTCAGAGTGGGGATCCCTCTGATGGACCCAGACAGAGTAACAATAACCACAGATGCGAGCCTTTGTGGATGGGGAGCGCACGCACGGGACAGAGTGGTGCAAGGAAAATGGTTGGCGTGGGAGAAGAGGCACCACATAAACTGGCTGGAGTTGAGAGCAGTGTATCTAGCTCTGAGGGAGCTCGGCCCATCGATCCGAGGAAAACATGTGGCTGTTTACACAGACAACACGGTGGCAAAATCCTATATAAACCACCAAGGAGGATCGAAGTCGGCGGCTCTTCATCAGCAAACCTCACTTCTGATCAGGTGGGCAGAAGCAAACCTAAAATCCATCAGAGCAGTGCACATACCAGGCATCAAGAAATGACTGGTTGAGCTGGAAGACACTGGACCCGCGGGAGTGGTCTCTCCATCCAGCGACGTTCTAATCGATAGCCAAGACCTTCGGAAAACCGGAGATGGATCTCTTTGCCTCTCCAACCAACACAGAAGCAAAAAGATTAATGACCAGGTTCCCACACCCTCATGCAGAAGATTTCGATGCCCTGAATGGCATGGCATGGCCACAAGGTCTCCTATATGCCTTTCCTCCTTTCCCTCTGATCCACAGGACAGTGGCAAAGGCCAAGAGGGAAGGAGCAGAACTAATATTGGTGACTCCATACTGGCCTCGGCGACCGTGGTTCGCAGATCTTCTAGAATTAACAATGGCACCTCCATTCAGACTAACCTTCAGACAGGACATTCTCTCTCAGGGGCCGATCCTTCACAAGGATCCAATAGCCCTCAAACTAACTGGAGATTGAGAGGGAGGCCTTTAGGAAGCTAGGTTATTCCAACAGGTCCTCCACACCATGCTCCAGTCTAGGCGCCCGGCAACCAAGCGCATTTATCAGAGTACATGGGCTTGTTTTGCAGGGTGGTGCCAGGAAAGGGGTCTCAGACCAGACAAAGCCTCAATTAAGGTAATTCTGGACTTCTTGCAGGCAGGTCTAGATAGGGGTTTAAAACCCAACACCTTGCAGAGGCAGGTTGCGGCTATAGGTAGTGTGATAGGCACAGTGAGGGGTGAAAAGATTTCTAGGCATCCTCACATTATCCGTTTCCTCAGAGTAGCCAGGATTATCTCTCCTCCTGTTAGTCATCACTTCCCATCTTGGGACTTAAATCTGATACTAAAGGCGTTGACTAGTACCCCATTCGAAACTTTGGAGGAGGTATCTCTGTTTTATCTATCATTAAAAATGGCTTTTTTGATAGGCATTACATCAGCTCGGAGGATTTCAGAACTGGGGGCTTTGTCCATAGAGCCACATCTCTGTTTGTTCAGGGAGTCTTCCGTTTCCCTCAAACTTGACCCGTCTTTTCTCCCCAAGGTGAATTCCCTTTTTCATAGGGAACAGGAAATAGTTCTTCCATCTTTTTGCCCAAATCCCTCCCATCCTCAGGAGAAAATCTGGCACACCCTAGACGTCACCAGGGCACTTAAGATCTACTTAAAACGTACAGCTCGTTTTCGACAGTCTGCAGCCCTGTTTGTATCGTACGTGGTACATAACAAAGGGAAGAAAGCTTCCAAAGCAGTGATAGCTCATTGGATATCCCTATGCATTAAAGAGGCGTATAGAGCTCGGGGGAGAGTTCCCCCTGAAGGGATCTTTGCCCACTCCTTAAGAGGGGAAGCAATGACACAAGCATTTAGGAATGCAGCCCCTTATGCAGAAATATGTAAGGCGGCAACTTGGTCCTCGTTACACTCCTTCACGAGGCATTATAAAATTCCTTTACATGAATCAGCTGAAGCAGCTTTTGGAAGAAGGGTATTACAGGCTGTTCTGTAAACATAACTGGGAGTAGCTTAGGGGTCTCTTCATGTAACCCTCCCTTTCTCTGGAGATCAGATAGAATCTGAGGAACACCGCTTGGGAAAGTCCCTACTGTAATAGCTGGCCATCCAAGGGGACCCCCAGGGAGAAAGGAAAATTGGGCACTTACCTCCTGAATTTTCCTTCTACTGGGGGTCCTCCTGGACGGCCAGACCCACCCGGAATGAAGAGAAATTCTGGGGGACAGAGGCTAAAATATTTTGCCTTAAAGTTTGTCTTGTAATCGCTGGGTTGACGGTTGCCTAGACTGTTAAAAAAAATAAGAAGTGCAAGGGAGGAAGGCACTATTGTTATTGTTCTAACAGAAATCACATTGACTCTGTTTAGTGTTTATCGTTAGTAGAATGTTATAGGATAGTTTAGAAGGCTGGACTATTCTGGAGTGAGGAAGATCCCTGGGACACTGTATGCAGAAAATTCGTTATGTCTGCCTCCTACTGGTTGATGGTGGGATCTACCCTACTGTAATAGCTGGCTGTCCAGGAGGACCCCCAGTAGAAGAAAAATTCAGGAGGTAAGTACCCAATTTTCCTTTCTTCTCTGCCCTGCTTTTCATCGTGTAGTGTGAGAGAAAGCATGCAGAAATGCCGAACTCGCAGGGATCACAGCTTCCACAAGTAAAATGCAGTCGCTTCCAAGAGGTGGCTTGTCAGCTTTTAATCATCTCTAAGGGCAAGCATGATCCTCTGTCAGGATTATGCACATGCTAGCAGTTAGTGTGGGCTCAAATCTCATTCACGCCCACACTATTAGCAGGCATTATCCCATTGGAGAATCACACCCCAAGGACTCAATCCTCCATCCATTGATGACAATGGCTCAGCTCCCATTGACTTTAATGGTGAAGAATTGCACCCTATATATCAGTTTGGGGAATTGTATTCTTCCTTTCCAGACTTCCCTTACAGTTTCATTTAAAAGGATGGGCTGGTGGTAAAGCATGAGATCAGACAATGGGGAGACCTGGCATTTGTCTCCTTGGAAGCCCTTGTCCAGCTTCTGCCATCATTTCCCTGTTTCTCTTCAGTAAGCCATGGCTGCTTTCCTCATGTTTGTAACTGTAAGATCCTTAGATTGGGTGTGCTATGAAATCCAGAGTATTAACTAAAGAAGCTTTTCTTCATTTCCCATTCTGAAAACTGTGCTGTAGTGTTAAGAGATTGAAACACTCTACATTCCACCCCAGAGGCAGCTGCACTTCAGTAGTGGGGAGTGGTCCCTTCAAAGCGAAGGTGTCTTAAAGAGAGAGATGAGGAGTTAGACAGTACTTTGCCTTGCAGATACTAGACTTGCAGTAACAATTATGGGAATGGGAGGGTTTAATTCCTATTTCTTGTTATTGCCCGCAGCTGTCTGAGACCACAGCTGAGTCCCACCTCATGGAGAAGGAGCTGGAGGAACTGAAGAATCGCAGCCGGAGAAGGAAGTGAGCAAGTGTGAGAGGCCCCAAAATATGGGGAGGGGAGAGCAAGGGAATCTGGTTTAAAAAATCCTTCACTTCCCAGGCGAGCAGGGCTCCAAGAACTAAATTCAAACCTGGCTGGGATGACTTCATTCTCATTCTCTTGGTTCCATACAGTAAGATTAACTCTCATAGCAAATATGAGCAAAGCCCAGGTGTGAAATGACCGACGCCTCTCTGCTATCAGATGCCACCTCCCCACTACCCTGCCACTTTCCTGCCTCAGAGCCCACTTCCATTCTGTTGTGGGAAGTACATAGTTCTGCACAGGCAGCTTCGCTCCAGCCAGTCACTGGCTGATAGTCAAGGAGAAGTGGGAGGAGTCCTGGTGGGAGTGAATGGGTGTTGCCTCCCACCCATCATGCATGTTGCAGGGCTGCATAGGGCACATTGCGGCCCTGCAACATGCATAATGGGTGGGGAGGTGTTTGTCTAAGGCGTTTTCACACAGACGTGTGTCCCCCCTCGCACTCATGTGTGGGGGGTGAGGTACCTGTGCAAATGCCACGGCAGGTGCAGGGGGGATGGGTGGGCACCCGTGGGAATGCTGTGGGTGGTGTGTGTGTGCATGCTCCGCGCTCCACCCATCACCCATGCATGGGGCAACAGGTGCCAATGTTCGATGCTCCTTGGGTGGGGGTCCATGGGAATGCCCCCCTACGCACCGCCCGCCCACCCACCCCACCCCACGCTGCTGACCCATTTGAAAAGGGCCTAAAAACACCCAATGCATAGAGGGGAAGGTGTGTACCTGCACACACAGACTTCCTGGCTCTCTCTGGTTTGCAACAGTTATGTGTTCCTTTGCTATTCTCTCCAGTCTCCTGAGATCCATGTGCACCTCGTTCCAGGCCGCTGTCTAAAAGAGCACCTTCCTCTAAGGCATTCTTTCTTTTAGGTTATTTATTACTATTTTTGTATGTCCCAGAAACTTTCTGAAACTGGTTGTTCACCTTTGTGTTTCATACTTTTTTATAAAGTTAACTTTAAACTAAATGGCATTGTCTCTGATGCATTCTGGCAGAGACAGAAGTCTGGGTGTATGTCCTAATTATTTCCAATATATGATGATAGAGCATCAAGGTCCCAACCAAGATGAAGGTCACAAACACTAAACCCATTTAGGTGGTGAAGGCTGACTTCTATGGGCCAGAAGGTAAAAACTTCACTAGCAAAAGAGTTGTTTCTGATCACAGGATATTCCTCTTTAGACAGCAAAGCTCAATGTTACACTGAAATAGTCAAGGAGTTTTTTAAAGTACAGTAACTTCTTGTATTCAGACATGTCGGGGGACAGGCACATCCATATATGAAATGTCTGGATTTTTGAGTGGAGGGGTAGGAGTTGGGCACCGATGATTGTTTAGTGCTATTGGCATTCATCAGCTGTCTTCTGATGGACACTATCAGTGCTATTTTCTTGCACCAGTAGCTGCAAGAAAGTTAAAGGCAAAACCGCTCTCCGTTATAAACAGGGGACTGCTTGAAGCCCCCATATTGAGGACATCGCTTGAGCTACAGTTCTGAAAATTTATCCATGGCTTATATGTGTGGGGACCGTCATATTATTTATTATTTAAATTTATATGCCACCCCCTCCTGCTACAAGCATCTCGGGGCTGCTAACAACATTTTAAAACACATAACTAAAATAAATTAAAACAACCTAAAATCCCCAGATTAAAATAACCCATACCCAAACCCTCCCTAACCCAATCCGACCCCCCGCCCACTACCTGTCTCCCCCACCCCTACCCACTCCTTTTCCCCGAATGCCTGGACAAACAGCCAGGTCTTACAGACCCGGCAGAAGGCCAGCAGACTCTGGGCCAGCTGAGCTTCCTCCGGGAGGGAGTTCCACAGCCACGGTGTGGCCACTGAGAATGTCCTCTCCATCATGGCCCCCCAGCTAACCTGGGGGACCTCCAAGAAGGGACCCCCGACGGACCGCAAGGATCGCCCCAGGACCTGAGGAGTGAGGCGGTCTCTCAGATAGGAGGAGCCCAAGTCGTGTAGGGGTTTAAAGGTTAAAACCAGCACCTTGAATCAGACTCGGAACACATAGGCAGTCAGTACAGAGCTCAGAGCACTGGTGTTATGTGCTCCCTACAGCCCGTCCCTGTCAAAAGATGGGCCGCCACATTCTGCACCAGTTGCAGCTTCCGAATCGTCACCAGGGGCAGCACCGAGTAGAGCGCGTTGCAGTAATCCAGCTTCGAGGTGATGAACGCATGGATGAGGGTGGCCAGGTCGGAATCTGAAACATATGGCCGGAGCCTCTGCACAAGATGTAACTGGTGAAAGGCTCCCTTCGCCACCACCTCTACCTGGTCTAGAAAACTGATGCCATCCAGATGACCCTGGAGCTGCTGTGCCACAACCTGTTAAATAACATTCCCTAAAAAGGGAAGGTTAGAGACCGGCCGGTAACTGGGTGGTGCATCAACATCCAAAGATGGTTTCTTTAACAGGGGCTGCACTACTGCCTCCTTGAGACAGTCTGGCACCCTGGACCCTGCCCTCAAAGGGAGGCATAGATTTACCCCTGCCAGCACCGGCCCCAGGGTCTCCCTGGAGGCTTTCACCAACCAGGACAAGCATGGATCTAATTCACAAAAGGTGGCCTTAACGGGTCCCAGGACACCCTCGGCATCAGTCACTTCCTGAAACTGATCCCACAAAGATGGACCAGACGGGGCATCCATAACCCCAAGCTCTCCTTCCTCTACGTCAATCCCGACTTCATAATCGCGCTGAATCCGAGTGATCTTCTCTGCAAAGTAGGTGATAAACTCCTCACAGCGGGCCTGGGCTATCTTCCCCCTCCAGGCGGAGGGAGGCTGGACTTTGCATATGTGCAAAGTTTGAAGAAGATCCAACCAGAAAATCAAAAGTTATAACTGTTTAAATGTTAATTGGTTGTGGTCAAAATGCACAGCATTCTGACTATTTTGAATCATCGATATCCACACACATATCGGTTAATAAGTTGAGCCCCTAGATTTCACAGCCTTGGAGCATGAGATCTAGATCAAGTGCTGGTGCAGTGTGATAATGATTGGTGCAGCCAAAATGAGTTATTAAACATTAAAAAATGAGTTCTGCTGGCTGGCACATGTGCAGTCGAGCAGCCACTGCTGACCGATATTTGTGGTGTTAGAAAAAAACAGCATAAGGAAAGTTATGTGACTCTGCTTTTTAAAAATCATGAAACTTTATCAGGAGCCAGCTGTGTCACAAAGACTTTAAGTGCTAGTCAGTTTCATGTCAATTACACTCTGGCCTCACTCCATACTTTTGACTCCTGTGAAAAGTCTACATTTCACTCTGTATGAAAAGTTGCAGACTTTTCATAGGGAGTGAGGCAAGAGGGTAATTGATATGAAACTTGCCCTCCTTGATCTCTCTGCTGCCTTCGACACTGACCACTCACTCCTGCTTGACTTGCTTCACTCTCTTGGATTCTGGGACTCTGTCCTCGACTGGTGGTGGTCCTACCTTTCTGACTGCTCGTTCAATGTATCTCTTCCTAACTCCTTCCCCTCCTCCTCCCTACCTCTCTCGGTTGGAGTTCCCCAAGGCTCTGTCCTTGGCCCTTTTCTCTATCTACACCCAATCCCTAGGCAAACTCATTGCCTCCCATGGTTTCCAATACCACCTATATGCTGATGACACTCAACTCTATCTCCCCACTCCTTCCCTCTCCCCCTCTGTTCAAGCTCGTCTCACCAAGTGTCTCTGATATCTCCGCCTGGATGTCCAACACCAACTCAAACTGAACATGGCGAAAACTGAACTCCTTATCTTCCCTCCCAATCCGTCCTTTCCCTCTTTCCTGTCAATTGCCATTGATGGGGTCTCCATCCTCCCTGTCCCCCAAGCCTGTAGCTTGGGCTTCATGTTTGAACCACACCTTACCTTCAAACCCTACATTGACTCCATGACCAAATCCTGCTGCTTCTCCCTCCACAACATTGCTAAGATTTGCCCTTTTCTGTCTGTTTCCTCTGCCAAAACTCTTATCCACGCCCTAGTCATCTCACGCCTCAACTATTGTAACCTCCTCCTCGCAGGCCTTCCCCGCTCTCATCTTTCTTCCCTCATCTCTGTTCAAAACTCTGCTGCCAGGATCATCCTTCCCTGCAGCATCACACCCACAGCTGCCCCCTTGGGTTGGGGAGGCAAACCACAGACCTGGCTAATTCTGCACAAGCAATACATACTGAGGCGATTTGCATATATCTGCATATGAGTTGCATGCAGCCCCAAGCATCTCTCTGTGGGGCTGGGGTAGAAGGCTAGAACTGCCACTGAAAATTTGTACACGCTCCAAGGTCTGCATAGAAGTTAGTGATTGGGGGGGAGACTTGGGCAGTGCACTTAGAAAGAGGAGGGAGCATAGATTTGTACCATTGATCTGTCCCGTCCTTGTGGGCATGCCCTCATGTCTGTTCACTTTAAGATCAGGGTTTGTTTAGTTCTTCGGGGTTGGGGCCACATAAAAAGTAGCTGCATGCTGCATTTGGCTCCTGGGCCCAACATCCCCACCCCTGTGTTATGCTTAAAACATGTTTGTGAAGCCATTGATGTTTTGTATATTCTCCCTCACTCCTGTGACTATAATTGTGGGCATACTTTCCCTTGACCTTCCTTTTCTCCTCACTATTTTATTCTGTCGTTAAGAAGAAAAACAAGGCCCAGATTCTGAGAACACTTAAGAAGTGCCATACTGGGTCAGACCAATGTCTCCAACAGTGGCCAATCTTGGTCACTTGGAAGAAGTACCCAGCAGGTCACAATGGGGCGATCCATTTCCCTGTTGTTCACTCCCAGCTACCGACAGTAAGAGGTTACATTCCCCAAACCTGCCTGGCTAATAGCTGCTAATGCACCTATCCTCCAGAAACTTATCCATTTGCCTTAACCACATTTTATGGCAACAAATTCCACAACTTAATTGTGCATTGAATGAAAAAATAAATACTTCCTTTTGTTTTAAGTCTGCTACATGTTAGTTTCATGGAGTGTCCCCTAGTTCTAGCACTATTTGAGAGGGTAAATAACCGTTTCCTATTAATGTGTTCCACACTACTCAAGATTTTATAAACTTCTATCATATCCCCTCTGTCGTCTCTTCTCCAAGTTAAAGAGCCCCAACCTATCCAGCCTCTCTTCATAGGGGAGCCGTTCCATACCCTTTATAATTTTTGTTGCCCTTCTCTGTACCTTTTCTATTTCTACTATATCTTTTTTGGGATGGGGCAACCAGAACTGCACACAATATTCAAGGTGCGATTGCACCATAGATTTATGGTCATTATGATATTTTCAGTTTTATTCTCTATACCTTTACAAATAATTCCTGACATTGTGTGTGCTTTTTTGATGGCTGCTGAACACCGAACTGAGGATTTCAGTGTATTGTCCACAGTGACTCCAAGGTTCTTTTCCTGAGTGGTAACTCCTAGCTTAGTACCCAGCATTGTGTACGCATGACTTGGATTATTTTCCCCTAAACTTTGCATTTTTCCACATTAAATTTCATCAGCCATTTTACATGCCCAGTTTCACAAGATCCTTCTGCAATTCTTTTCCTAACCTAACCGAGGATTAAATTCAACTCCCATCATGTAGTCGTAGAAAAAGTTACCAGAGACGTTGCAGTCTTTTGCATTAGTGGGGAAAAAGTAGACTTTAATCATTGCAAATGTGGAAACTGCATAGCCCAGGATATTTGTACATCATGGAAGGGGAATCCAGTTGTCAAAGATGATGGTGGGCAAGAACCAGTGGAAATAGTAAACATTTGCAAGCCAGAGGGCATGGGTAATAATCCAGGCTTGAAGTCCATTAAATAAATATGAAATCATTGTGCCACCAGGAGTCAGAGCACCTTCTTGCACACCTCCTACATATCCAGGTAGAAACTTGTGACAGAAATCAGGAATCATGTACAAAATCACCTGGAAGATATAGATAGTGGCAGCTTTCCAGCTCAACGATGGCATCTTGCTCCAGATGTCTGAGAGACAGACATTCCCCATGAGCAAATGGATGACTGGTTCCATCAGAGAACAATGGTACTGGTCACATGACATTATAAAATAATACATGAGGAACAGAGCAAATGTGAGTAGCAAGATGACACTTGCTGAGGAAAACCAGTCTACTTCCCAGGCTCTTCCCCACTGTCCCAGAGATGTTTCACTTTGAATGCCTTTATGACTCTGTTCTTCAGAAAAATCACCCTCCTTAAGGGCTGCTGTTGAAACCAGTCTTGAAGCTGTGTGCAGCCTCTGTGCTGCTTTGTTATTATTATTATTTATTAGCAAGCATTTATATAGCGTGAGCAATATACCTAGTGCTTTACAAAGTAATTGAATAGACATGGTCCCTGCCCTAGGGCTTACAATCTGAGAGACCAGGGTGGGGTGGGGGGAAGACGAAGGAAGGGAAACAAAGGGAGAGACAAGGGGTGTAACATTCACGAAGATGCGAGTTCCCAGGTGCACTCGTTTGACTTGGTTACATCGAGAGTGATGGCTAGCTGGTCCGTGTGGTGAGGATATGAGTACACAGACCTCAGGTAACATTGTACTGGATGGAGGGTATCAGCAGGAGTTAGGTGAGGGGAGCGAGGAGTTGGGGAGGGCAAAGCAAGAGGTGGGTCTTGAGGAGGGATTTGAAGGTATGAAGGGAGGGGGCAAGGCAAATGTGGGCAGGGAGGGAGTTCCAGGCGTGGGGGGCGGCTAGGGAGAAGGGACGAAGGCGGTTAGGGGAGTAGGAGAGGCATGATTTAGGGAGTAGGGGAGGCATGAGTAGAGGGGTGGAAAAAGAAACAGGCCCGTCTGCAATTCTTCACAGTTTGCTTGGGTTTTAACTACCTTGAATAGCTCTTTACAACCTTCTGATCATTAATGAATATATTAACAAATCCCTGTACAGATTCCTGGTGCGTTCCACTAGTTACTTCTCTCCATTGTGTAAACTGACCATTTAGTCCTACTCTGCTTCCTAACCTTTAGCCAGTTACCAATCCACAATAGAACACTGCCTCCTATCCCATGACTTTTTAATTTCCTCAAGAGTCTTTCATAAGGGACCTTACCAAACACTTTCTGACAATCCAGATACACTATATCAACTGGCTCTCCCTTATCCACATGATTTTTCACACCCTAAAAAAAATTCCAAGTTTAGTGAGGCATGACTTCCCTTTGCTAAATTCATGTTGACTCTTCCCCATTAAGTCATGTTTCTCAATATGCCCCATAATTCTGTTTTTAATAATAGTTTCCACCATCTTGCTGGCACAGAGCTCGGGTTCACTGGTCTGTGGCTTCCAAAATTACCTCTGGAGCCCAAATATCAGCATTCCATTTGCTACCCTCCAGTCCTCAGGTACAGTGTCAGATTTTAGCAATAGGTTACAAATTACCAGTAATAGGTCTGTAGTTTCATATTTTAGTTCCTTCAGAATTCTGGGGTGTATATCATCTGGTCCCGGTGATTTGTTACTATTATTATTTATTTGTTAATTTGCTCTAGAACATCTTTGAGTCACGTTAATCTGTGACAGCTCTTCCAATTCATTACCTACAAAGAACAGGTCCAGCGTGGGTATTTCCCCAACATCCTCTGCCGTGAAGACCGAAGCAAAGAATTTATTCAGCTTCTCTGTAATGGCCTTATCCTCCCCGAGTGCCTCTTTTACCCCTTGGTCATCTATTGGCCCAGCTGACTTACTAGCAGGCCTCTTGCTTCTGCTGTACTTTAAAAAGTTTGTATTATTAGTTTTTGCCTCTTTAGTGAGTCTCTCTTCAAAATCTCTTGGCCTGCCTTATTAATGCTTTACATCTAATTTACCATTGCTTATGCTCTTTCCTTGTTTCCTCATTAGAACTAGCTTTCCATTTTTTTAAAGGATGCCTTTTGGGCTCTAATAGCCTCCTTCACCTCTCCATTTAACCACACTGGAAGGTGTTTGGTCCCTATGCTACCTTTTTTAACCTGTGAAATATATTTAATCTGGGTTTCCAAGATAGTGTTTTTAAATAGTCTTCAGGCCTGTTGCAGACATTTTATCCTTGCCACTGCTCCTTTTAGTTTCCTTCTAACGAGTTACCTCATTTTAGCAGTCTCCCTTTTTAAAGTAAAATGTTACTGCCATAGTTTTATTTACTACTTAGACATAGAAATTCCCATTAATTATGCTCACACAAATACTTTTCGAATAAAGGGTCTGAGTGGATAGTTGGGTGAGGAGGCTTTATGCATAAAATCCTTTTGCACCACTGCCAGTTCTTACTGTTTTATCATGAGACCTGTATTTAAAGCCCCAGCACCAGTTTTGTAAATTTGAGGCTGCTTTCCCATGACACTGCTTGTGCAGCCTTTGGGACTGCGGAAGCATGTGCTATTCAAATGCAGCGCAGCTCCCGTCTAGTGGGAAAGGAGAAAGTGCAGCTCTCCAACCAGCAAGCTCGCGCATTGGACAGGGTAGGATTTCACTACCTTGTCCGATGTGCAAGCTTGTTGGCAAGAGAGCCGTACTTCCTCCTTTCCCACAAAACGCTCATGGAAAGGGAGCTTGCAATAAAAGGCTGCTCATGAGAAAGCAGCCTGGGAAACCCAGCTCTTTTCCTTTATAAAGGTAAATTTCTAGCTCTCACAGCTGTGGAGAAAAGCTTGATGTTCCCTTCCCAAATTTTAAATTAGAAGATGCAAATAAATAATCCTGACATTTGTTATTTAAATCCTATCATTTTAAAACCAATCCCATGAGTGGTATTTTTGGTTGTTTTTTTTAATGGGAGAGGGCTGATCTGTGATTTTTCACACCATGTTTAGTGATACCACTTCACAGGTAACAGGGTATATGAATAACCTGGAGCACAGCAGGTGGGAAGGCCTGGGTAACAGAAAAATTCACTGGGATAGGCTGGAGATATCAGGGCAGAAAGCTATGTGTATGGGGGCAGAGAAACAAAATGAATACAGGCTCCAGGAGATTCTGGCAAGGCATCCATCTAGCACTGACTGCAGAGCAGATCAGGAAGACCTCATGAAGTAGATTTCTGCAAAACTAGGGAAGACTTTACCGAGTATCGCAACAGTAAGCAGCGCTAAGAAACAAGAGACAGGGCACTGTCCTCTGGAGCAACCTGCCTCGGATCAGAAATGAGCGGGGATAACCAGTGGGCTCAGGGGACTGAACTCCAACCATGCGGCCCTTAGCAAGGGTGACGCAGCAGTTCCTCCGGGCCGCTAGAGGCCGCTGCCGCCCTGCATTGGAAACTGCGACAGCGCCTCGGCCGCTCTGGCCCTTTCCCTTCCGGTAACGCTCTGCCCTGCGTTGGGCTCCCGGCTCGTCTTGGCTCCCTTTGGTTGCAGTCATGGCCGTCGCGACGCCCCTGTCCCCCGAGGAGTTGCTGCTGCCTAAGGTCGCCGTGGGCAAGATCGAGGGGTTGGAGAAGGAGCTCGAGGAAGAGGAGGACGACGAGGTACCTGCCCTTCCCGCCACCTGCAGGACCCATAGGGGAGGGGAACGGAGCGACGCCATGTGCGAGGGTGACCCCTGGGCCTAGGGAGGGGTGTGTATGGATGTGGGCGGGGCGGAGAAAGACTGCTGGGGAGCATCCCAGAGATGGCTATGTGTGTGTGTGTGTGCGCGTCTCCAGCTCTGGAAAAGGGGGCTGTGCCTGGCATTGGGTATGTTGGGGGGCTCAGTGCTGGGGGGACATCCTCACGGGTGGGAGGTTTCTTCAGGCCTGCAAGAAGCAGCTGAGTATGGGAAGGATGAGTGCTGGAGGCATCCTCAAGGGTGGCTTTGGGCATATGTGGGAAGGGCTATTGCGAGGGCTGGGTGTGAGGGGTCGGGTTGAGTGCTAGTGGGCGGGTCATCCCTAGGGCTGGATATTGGTTTTGGGGGGGGCAGTACTTAGAAGAAGGGTCAGACTCTGTGGTGAGGAGGCAGGAGCCATCCCCAAGCAGTGTGGTTGGAGGCAATGAGGGAAAGGCTGCTCTCAAAGCTATCTAGAGAATGGGCTGGGGGGCAGTGTTGGGGGAGGGTTCATCTTTGGGTTTAGAGAATGGACAGTCTGTGAAGAAGTCATGACTCTTAGACCTCATGGCTGGTGGAATCTTGCAGGCTTGACTCTGAGCCCCTCTTCTCCCTACTTGCAGCTGGATGAGACGCTGGCAGAGAGACTTTGGGGGCTAACAGAGATGTTCCCAGAGAGCATCAGATCAGTGGCTGGAGCTACGTTTGACATGTCTCTTTCTGTGGCCCAGAAAATGTACAGGTGAGAAAGGAACATGGGAGATGGCAATGGAGAGTGTTGTAGCAGGGCATTTCTAGCCCCAGCCCCATCTCATTGGTGACTAATATAATTTAATCCATGAAAAAGGTTCTGCTATCTAATCTGGGGTTGTATTCTTCTGTGTTGGTTCCTGCGTCTATATGAGAACATTATACCAGTGGTTCCCAAGCTTTTTGCCTGTGTGGTTCCATTTCCTAGGAGAGCAGCAAAAACATGCAAAGTATATCCAATATCAGTTGGATTCTGACCTCCATCTACAGATGTCACAATCTCACTTGGGTCCCAACCCATAGATTTGGGAACCAATTGATACTTTTAGGAAGTTGGGCCTTTTGGCGCCAATGTAAGGCACGGCTCTTCCACTGGGCTTTTGGTCATGGGGAGGTTTAAGGATGGGTGGGTGGGTTATCTTGTTTGTGTTTTTTCACATGTCAGAATGGGTTCTATCTTATTATTCTTATTGCTTTTCTACTTTTAGATTGTATTATATTTGTATGTGTTTTTTTGAATTGATCGTGAGCTGCCTGAGGCAGAATTAGGTGGGATAAAAATGATTAAAATAATAATTTCTTTGAAATGACAGGAGTAAGAATGCAGAAGCAGGGACTAAAAGGAATGTTATGATTTAGGAACGTTTGTGTAGCTATATGGAGGAGCTCAAGATGGAGTAACAGAGAATCAGAATTGGGGTATGCATGGGGGGAGACAAGTGGAAGTTTGTATAACTGGCAGCAGATTTAAACAGTATCTTTTCATTCAACACACAATTAACTTGTGGAATTTTGTTGCCAGATGTCATCAAGGCTAGTAGTACAGCTGGGTTTAAAAAAGGATTGAATAAATTCTTGGAGGGTAGGTCCATTAATGGCTATTAGCTAAGTAGGTTTGGGGAAGGGAAAGGACCTCTGACTGTTGGGAGCTGGGTGTGAACAGCAAGGAATTGATTGCCCCATTCTGACCTGCTGGGTACTTCTCCCAAGCAAACCAACACTGGCAACTGTCAGAGACAGGGTGCTGGGCTCAATGGACCATTGGTCTGACCCAGTATTATGATGCTTATATTCTTATAAGGCACCTTCCTCAGCTTTCTCTCAGCTGGAAGAGCAGGGTATACCATTCTTTCTCTAGGGTGGAAAGGACATTGTTCTCTTATCGGTTCTTTTTCCCTGTAGATTCTCCAGGGCAGCTTTGTGGATTGGGACTACCTCTTTTATGATCTTAGTTCTTCCTGTTGTCTTTGAAACTGAAAAACTGCAGATGGAGCAGCAGCAGCAATTGCAGCAGCGACAGGTGAGGGTGGAGCCTTTCTGTTCTGCAGCCCGTGGATGCAGGCTAACACTTTTTGGTACCAAAACCATGCAGCCTTAGGGACAAAACCGATTGAGAGCTGCTTGAGATATTATCTTCCCTACCCCCAATGTTTGGGCAGCATAACTCGTTTTCTGTTCACTACCATGTCAGGACCGAGTGCTGCTTCATTGCTTTCAGCCCTGGAAAACAAAATAGAAGAACAGAGCATTCAGTTTGTGAGGCACCAGTTCTTACCTTTGGAGAATGGGGGGAGGTGAAATGATGAGAGGAGGATGTTTGTGCTAATCCTTGTAGCTGGAATAGTTTCTGAATCCTTTATCTCTTGCAGATTCTGCTAGGACCCAACACAGGGCTGTCTGGTGGGGTGGCAGGTGCTCTGCCTCCACTTTCTGGGAAGATCTAACTTGCAGAAGTTGCACTGGATCCATCCTGTGGTGCAAGACCTTGAAATTCGGAAGCATTGAACTGGTTTTTTGTTAGGCTGGGGCATTTTTTTTTTCTTTAACTTTGGGAGCAGAATCCCCATCTGGACCTTCTGTGATGAGCTTTCCCTGTCCATTCCCTTTTAGGCAGTCGAGACTTTCTGTCCACCCAGACTATGATAGAAGCAGCTACAAAGACGACAGAATCTCCTGCTCTGGGCTCCTTGTCAGGGAACCCACCTCAGGGCACAAGTCAGGCTGCAGCCATCTCTTATCCTGCAACTTATGCAATCAAAGTCCTGTACTTCTCTCCTGGCTTATAGGAGAGGGAAGATAACAGGGAATGAATGTGCCAGCAAGCAGAGCAGTTGAGGGACATTAGTGTATTTCATCTGTGCCTATGGTGAAAACTATTGGGGGGAAATGGTTTCAAATATTTCACTGCATTTTTTTTCTGTTTGAGGAGAAATGGAAAGCAAGCAGATGTGGTAAAAAAAGTGTCTCTGCTGACTTTATTAAGAAAGTAACTACCCTTCAGAAATCAGCTATACATAATTTTTGTATTAAATAAATTCAGCTCAAACATTGAGTGTTTTTAGTAAGTGTCCTATGTGAAGTGGCATCTTACCTGATCTGTTCTCATGAATGCTCGAGGGACAGCTAGGTAGGTGTCATAGCTGTAAACAAAAGTGGATGCTTACCCTCCAGTTTCACATGCAACTGATCTGCTGTACTTTGGCATAGACTAGTGCATAGGACAGCTGGATGTGGACCTGGAAGATCAGGGTTCAGATCCCAGCTAACTATAAACTCACTGGGAGGCCTTGGACAAGCCCCTGTGTCTCGGCCTCAGGTCCCTGACTGTAAAATAGACATAATAATGACCTATGCTGCAGGCTTAAATGCTGCTATCCTGACAAATACTTAGAAGGGGTGAGAAAACTCAGTCAGCTTGGTTGGTCTTGACCCATGGAATGTGGGGCTGGTAAGAGGACATTAAGCAGCTTAGGTGGAAGACTGCCTCAAAAAGGCTGCAACTGCATACCAAAGAAAATTCTTTATTTTGCCTTTACATACTTTATTACAGAACAATTCAGCTGAACACACAAGTGATGGGACACTTAATATATGGAAACTTTTCCATTTTTAATATTTGGTTAAACAAAATACATCTCTGTAAACAAACCCAAGACAAGGTTGTAACAAAACCTAACAAGCAAGAAAACAAATACGGGCTTCCCCATTCCCAGGCAGTGGGGATTGGGCTGGTTCCCCTCCTCTCTGCTGCCACAGCTCTGTTCCCCAGCAGGGGTGTGATCATACAGTTTCCCTTTTCCTGAGCAGCTGGATCACACAACTTTTCTAGGGGCAGAACAATGGTGTTAAGACAGAAAGGAAGGAGGCAGCCTGCCAAAGTTTTAAAAACATCTTTGCATATTGTGCACTGGTCCATTGGCTTCCATGCAAACGGGGTTTCTCCCCAATGCTACGTTGAATCAGCATAGAAAACATAAGTCTGCTGTTGAGATTTTCTTCTTTTCCCCCTCTTGGAAAATGGCTTGTCAGAAGCAGAACACCTGTAGTCTGTGTTCTGCTGGTGAAGTGCATGTGTGTGTGTAAAAATTCTGCCAGCTGGTTTTGGTCATTGGAATGTGTTAAAGTAGGACTGCTGTAGAAATATTGGGCTTGGATTGTGGAACATGCAAGAGGAACCACCATTGTCAGCGTGTCTTGACTGCAGCATGATGTTGGGGGAGGGGATGTCGGCAACCAGTATCACCCCTCTCGTCGTATGCAAACTGCTTTCCATTGTGAAGGGAAGGCTTTGATGTTTCGTAAGTTCAGCGTGGGCCTCAGTCTCACCAAGGATGCATCTTTGTTTCCATTTACTGTTCCCTGCCAAGGACAACTCTCACAAAACAGCCACTTGGAAAGTGAGAAGAGGCAGTTATAGCCCAGGCACCTTCCTTTGAAACTGATGTCTATTGCCCTCCTGCTGTATGCAACTGTGGAAAGGTCGGTTTTATCACTGCTCTACATACACTTGCTGTTTAACCAAGACGACAACATATACATTAGGAAATGAGAGATGCAGTACAAACAGAACTTGGCCAGAGAGAACCAGCAGCGTGAAATCCAATCCCTACCTCCCCATTTCCTTGATTTGTTGTGGCAGGGATGACTGAACTGCCCACAACAGCAGGATGAGGTGGCATAGGAAAAATCCTAAATGACAGATTCCTGTAAGGGGTTCCCGCTGTCTTAGTTGTTTTTTCCCTCCTGGAAGCAATGGCGAAAAGGATCCGAGGGTGAGGCAATTCAGTTAGAGAACCATGTCAGTCAATCTCAAGCTTGGGTCAGGCAGCATGCTGTAAATAGTTGACTTATCACCAGAGGACACTCACTGACCCTGGATGCATCTTCCCAACAGCTGCTATGGGAGGCACAGAATCTAGCCCTTCTTTGATTCAGCTTCACATAGCTCCTCTTGGCTGATGATTCTGAAGAGAATTCCCCTCCAGGCTTTGATTTTGGGGTTGCTTTTTTGGGCGTGGGGAGCCATGGCTAGTCTTCCCTTTTAATTCAGGACTCCCTTAAAACTTCTTTAGTTGTGTTTGCTGCTCTATCACCAGCTCCTGAACTACTGAATAAACAGGCAGAAATTAAGATAGGATCATCCATTACTACACAAAGAAATGCATGCAGCCCTCAGCTGGACCATGGCATCTCTCGTTCCAGATATTTGGTTTTTAAAACCAACATATATTTATTACCACCTTTTCCCCTTAACTATTCAGCCTTGCATGATTAAACAGGCCACAAGGCCTTGTGGATAGCAAAAATCCTTAGTTAAGGAAGAATCCCTTCTTCCTTCCAAGAGTTTCTTAAGATTGTCTCCCAGGTTGGTCACTGTGTTGTCCCCAGCTCTTGGCACAAAGTCTCAATAGGAAGGGGGGGGGCTCTGCAAAGCACCATACCACTACTAGGATTTGAGAGAGTTTCCTGAGACACGTATGGTTTGTAAATGTCTTCTGAATAGTTTACTTTGGAGGCAGAGCCTGTTTGATGTGCGGGCAGCATGCATGGTCCCTCTGGTTCTCCAAAGAGACATCCTCCAGGAAAGCAGCTTTGGTGACTTCTGGAGGGAGTAGTGTGCAACCCCATAGAGTGTCATTAAGGTGGAGGGGAAAATCTGGGGAAGGCTCCAACACCCCAGCCTCAAAGCCCATTTTAAAGAGAATTGTCTTGTACTTAGCAAAACAGCAAAGAGCTCTCTCTGCTTCCTCTTGCATTAGAAAGTGGCATCCTCTCCCTAGCCCCTACAATACCTTCTGCTGTTGCATTATTGCACCATCAAAAATAGAGAGCTCAACACAAGGAAGTTCCAGGGGAGCAGAGTTAGGGCACCCATTGTCCAGGTCATTGGACATTAGAGTTTGGGGGAAGAAGGACTGGAGCTGTAGTGAGAGGACAGGGTAGATCCAGGTCATGCGTCAGTCCTCCAGCTCTGGTGTGCGTCTACCTCCTCAGGCACCACCAGCAGAAGTTCACAGTTCTTTCCTCGCAGCTGGTGTTTCAAAAATTTCCTGTGGATATGGGGGAGAGGGAATGAATGCAGGAATTCGGTAAATCATAGAACAGAATCCATCTCCCTCAAACACTGGCTCCGGAGCACATGAAGAAGTAAATAATTTAGTTACATACGCTTATAACAGAAGCAGAACATTGGGAATCAGAAGGGAAAAAATAAAAACAGAAGCTATTCTAATGCTATTTTATGAATCCATGGTGCATCTTGAATAGCATGTGCAGTTTGGACATCCTATCTCAAAAAAACATAATAGAAATATTTTTTTAAAAAGTCCAGAGATGGTCAAAGGCCTGGAACAACTTCTGTATGAGAAGATGTTCAATATGCTAGGGCCCTTCAGGTTAGAGAAGAGATAACAAAGTGAGGGAAGTGATGGAAGTTTATAAAATTATGTTTAGTACAAAACAAGCAGGGAGCTGTAATTTATCCTTTTCATAATAGTTGGACACCCAATGAAATTAACTGGCAGCAGATTTAAGGCAAATAGGAAGTATTCCCCTCAACATAAATTAACTTGTGGAACTTCTTGCTGGAGGATGTTATAAAGGACAATAGCAAAAATGGGTTCAAGAAAAGGATGTGATACATTTTTAGAGGATAGATCCAAGATTGTAAGCTCTTGGGCAGGGACCGTGTCTATCTCGTTTTCTGTAAAGCTGGCGCTATGAAAATGCTTATAATAATAATTAATAATAAATGGCTGTTGGTCAGGGGATGAGATCCCTGACTGTTGGGGGCTGGAAGTGGATCACTCCATTATGACCTGCTGTGTACTTCTCTAAAGCAACTGAAGTTGGCCATTGTCAGAGACAGGATGCTGCACTGGATGGACCACTGATCTGACCCAGTATGACACTTCTTAATGTGAAGAGGGTGTCTTTCCCCCCCCCCCCCAACAATTGTACTTTAAGTTTGCCCTAACTAGGTCCAAGCAATAGGAAATCTCCTAAATAGTAATCGTGGTGAAATTTCACTCCACTCATCCAGCATACAGTGACACAAATACTTCTCCAAGGTCACTTTTTGTGAGATGGCAAAGCAGAGTATGATTAGAAAGAAGCAAGCGCTGATTTCTTTTGAGTTTCAGAGATTAGCAGTCTCATCTATCTCAAAGTAATAAAGCAAATGCATGCCATCCCCCTATCTATGGCAAACAGGCATAGAGGATGATTGCTGATAGCAAGAAGTGCACCAGCTTCCAGTTGCTAAAAGATTTTTCTAGTAACAGAGTTAGGAGATAGTTTTTAAATATTATGAAAATAATCTTAATTTCTCTTACATCTTGCAACCTTCCTCCCCCCAGCAATTTCAAAGCCTTTTTGTACAGGTGTGCAGCTTTTATATACAGGGATCATTTACCTGCTACTGAAATCCTATGGAACCTAGCAACCATTCTGTATCAGCAACATTGAAGAGCAAAGCCACAAGAAAAGAACTGAAAGACAAACATCTCCACTGGAAATCACACATGGAATTCTATGCTGGCAGAATGCAATTCAATCACTAATATTTGCACAGCTTGTCATGCTGATAAAACATTACCAAAGTGTATGAACAACAAACTGAAATTAGTCTAAGGCTGCAAGAGAATCACAGCTATTTTGGGGAAGTGACATGGATCTTCAGTGCTCACAAATGGTCTGGGTTTCAGTTTTATATCCTACGTCTTAGAGAGGGGAAGTGGGAGATGGCTACCATGGCTGGGAAATAACTGCTAAGATTAAATCTATGCTTTAGTTTTATTAGGTTCACATGATAACAGAACATACGGTTAATGTCTACTGAGGAGACTTAAGGCCATGTCCAATTGGCCACCAAATTGGACCAGGGTCACTAAATATCAGAGGTTAGAAATCGACATTTATCATTGGGGATACAGCCAAATAGCCTAAGGAAAGAAACTTAGCTTCTCTGAAATCTTGAAGGCTCTTTTTAACAAAACTTTTTCTAGGCTCAAAGTGGAATGTATGGGACAAGATCCAGGAGGGGACATGGAGGTTTCATTTCAATTCTTTACCTTTGTCTTCACTCCCTTCCGCAGTCAACGATGGTGGTAAAGCCAATGGTGTACAGGACGCTAGGTAGAAATGGAGCACCTGGCTGTAGATCATTAGGGGGCAGGTTACATTGAAAAGAAGCTCACCTGAGCTCACTTTCTCCTCCTATCCACTCGGGAACCTTGAGTTTGGAGTCGAGGTTGTAGTAGGTGCCACTCACTTCCCGGACACAGATCCAGTGCTGCCGCTTAAGGGGAAGTTTCAAGGGACCCCAGCAGAGACTGGAGGGCAGATTCATGATAAAGCCCATCACATTAGCAAGGGCAATGCCATCAACATCCCTGAGCAAAGAGAACAAGAACAGAGATGGTGATAAGGCATTCCTCAGTCACTTCTGCTCTCTCTGGTATAAACTTCATGCAAGGCAATTACCTCCAAATGTACAGGAGTTAAGCATGTCCCCAGACACATTTCCTGGTGAATTAGTACCTGCGTTTGTCCCACCAAACTGCTTCATAGCCTTTGGTCTGAAGTGCAGCCATGATGACATTGACATCATAGTTCCCATTTCCCAACATGCTCTTCTTGTGGGGTGTCACCATGGTGTTTGGAGACAGTCTGTGAAGATGAATGGAAAGAATGCGGTCAACCAGGATTATTGTATGCCCCTCCCAGCGTCACTCTTCTACCCCTATGTGGCTGTAAATGTGAACCAGGTGTCACATGCAGGATTAGTGTTCAGTCCAACGCAGCAGGGGGATGGGGGCTGAAGAGGACACCACATCGTCCCCATTTATTATCCATCATCACTGAAATCCCAATCAACCAGACAGCAGAGCCTGGCACCTATGACCTCAACTACTCTGCTCTCCCTCTTAAACTTCAGACACAAAAACTGGCAGAACATCCTGACTCCTAGTGGATTACCAGCTACTTCCTACAGAGTTTGGGTGTTCCCTGAACATCTACCTAGTACTGTCCAAGTCTGACCCCACGAAGCTCATGAATGTAGGTAAAATTATAGGACGTTAGCATGGTCTGGCTGCTGTGTCGGTCAAGGAAAGTGTGCATGTGGTGCATTAGTGTAGCACACAGATACCTATTAACAACAGGACAATGCATACAACAGTGAAATACTATTACACTAGTAACCTAAACGCTAAGATCGCTGACTAGTAGAGCTTTCAAGATGTCCATTTAAATGTCCATCCAAAAGCCTGTGGCTATAGATTATTTACAGTAAGGGCTGCACTCAAGAAGTCCTTGTGAGGAAACAGCCAGAGACCCCACTGGTAAGGGAGGGGTGACAGGGACAAGGAGCTGCTGTGGGTAGGAGTAGCTGCATCCTTCTACGTCTGCAGATGGCAGGCAGAGTGAGAGTTTCAAAGAGACAAACCTACGTTTAGAAGGGGGAAGAGACAAGTGGGAGACATGCAGCCCAACCCTCAGTATCCCCTTTGTGTTTCTCTCCTGTTGCCGAATCTGCCATAAACAACCAGTGTCCTGAACCTTATTTTCCTGTTTGGTTTACATTGGCTGTTACTGTGCCCTTGAGGAGAAAACAATCAAACCAAAGAGGAGTGGCTCCAGGCTGAGCCAGCTAAGCCCCTGTTCACACTCCAAGCTTAGAGGGAGATTGGAGAGAGAGATCTGCAGCTTCCTCACCTGCCCCCTCAAACAGTATTTTTTCTTTTTGTTTTCTTTTTGAAATCCAACACTCTGCAGCCTGAGGGAGGGAGTTCCCACCCCTAACACTCCTGGGCATCATCAGGCAAGCCACTCTGGGAAAAATCTGCTTCTACTCAGATACAAGTGAGACAATCCCAATTTGGATCAGGGCTCATAGGGATAAGCACTGTGCAAATACAGGCTATAGGACAACACAGTCTCTGTTCCAAGGAGTTTACAATTCAGAAGACAAGGCAGACAATGGTGAGGAAAAGGGACACTTCACACAAGAAGAACGTTTAGAGGGTGGTGGACAAATAACTTGTGAGACTAACTTTTGTTTATTTTTTTATTTGAATTTATATCCTGACCTTCCCCCAAAGGCTCATGGCAGCTCACAATATACAAAATGTATAAAAGTCAATAAAAATACCAACTATATAAAATCCCAATTAAAAGCCCCTCACACCTCTATCCCACCTCCAAGTCCTATCCCCTTCTGTTAGAATCCTGGAAAAATAAGTAGGCATGCCCCAAAATGCTCAGGTTTGGGCTTAGGTGAATCTCTAGGGGGAAGGAGTTACTGAGCTGTGCAGTCACTGAGAATGCCTCTCTGTGTGCCCTTAACATATGGACGTGGTGCAAGGATGGAACTTGCAGGAAACGTGGTGTGGGGTTGGGTTTTTAATACACCTTGTGGCAAGGGGAAGGCACAAAGGGATGAATGAATAAGAACAAGGATGTAGAGAAAGGAGAAAGAACATGGATGACTAGAAGTGTTAACTGTTAACTGCAGGGAGAATACATCTCTGTACAAAACCCCAGCCAAATTAGCAAAACGTAAAGAATGTGGAACCTTTTACCTGAAGGTAGCACCTTTTACCATGGCTGCCACATTACCATGGTAGCTTCTGTACTGGCCCATTTTCTGGAAGCCCCCTTCCCTCAAGTAGGAGAGCAGAGAAGCTTTCTGGGGCTTTCCATTATGCCCTGCATGCTGAACTTCAGTGAATAATCAGAGAAAATGAGTTCTCCTGCCGAGGACCCTCTGCTAGAAATAGACTGTTCAGATATTTTAAAAAGGTATGACAAAGCAAGGGTGTGAGGTAGCTTTCAGAGTAATTGGGTTCCAGATGAGCAACAGCATTTTGCATCAGCTTAAACTTCTGGAAGGTTTTTCAAAGTTGCAGTACAGAGTTCATTGAGGCAAATCAGACTGAAAGAGAAGGGGTGGTCTAAACTAGAGCTGAAATGGGTACCCACATTTTTTAGTAGTCTATTGAGTGCCCAATTGGTACCCACGTACCCAGTTGGGCACTCAATTATTTGAAAATACCAGCTGCTACTGTTACTGAGTATTACCATTACAGGAATTGGGATGGAAAGTCAAAAAGCAGCACTAGAAGTTGGAAAATCAGGATGAAAAATGGTACCCGGACGGGGCAGCGTGAGCACATAACACCGGTGCTGCCTATAGCGTACCGAGCCAGATTCAAGGTGTTAGTATTGATTTACAAAGCCCTGCATGGTCTGGGCCCCTCATATCTCAGGGACCGCCTCACCCTCCAAGCCTCAGAGTGATCCCTTTGGTCCACCGGGGGTGCCTTTCTGGAGGTCCCCCATGTAAGACGGGGGGCCACAATGGAGAGGGCGTTCTCGGTGGCCGGGCTGCGGTTGTGGAACTCCCTCCTGGAGAAGGCTCGCCTGGCCCCGGGCCTGTTGGGCTTTCGACGTATCTGTAAGACTTGGCTATTCGCCCAGGCCTTCGGAGGGGAGGGTGGGGGTTAATTTCTGTGGGGGATGTTTTAAATTTGTTTTAATTATGTTAAAAATTGTTTTATATTATGTTGGAAGCTGCCCCGAGATGCCGTAGGCATGGGGGGGGCGGCATATAAATATAAGGAAATAAATAAATAAATAAATATACATAGGGTAGTCTGTCAGGCACTAATTGGATACAATTAGTACCCAAAGTTATCAGGTGAAGTAGCACAATTTTGCTGGGTATATTACCCATTTTTGCAGGTACTCATTTCAGCTCTAGTTTAAACTCAACTGATGTATTTCTGAACAAGGGGCAAACTACGGCTGTCTTAAGGAAAGTCAGCATTTCGTTGTCCCAAGAGACAGTTAACACCGAGACCATCACTCCCTGGTAAATCTCTACTAGCTTTTACTTATCACAATGAAATTCCAGTTTACAGAGATTCCAACACAATTAAAAAGGGCACGATCCTGAAGCCATTTGGCACCAATCCTTTGCACCAACGCAATGTAAATGGGACTTGCACCAGCATTACATGGCTTCAAAATCATGCTATTCTTCTACTTCTTCACGCAGATGAAGCACTCTGGCTCGGCTCGGCTTCAAAAACCTACAAAACAGTGCTCTTGGAGACTGCCTGAACACATGCTTGTGGCAAACAACAGTCACAAATGAGGCTGTAAGAGAGTCATTCTGCTCCAGGCAGCTTTGTTCATTTCACTAAACTTTGGAGTCCTAGAAAGGTAAAACTCAGAAGTATAAAGGAAGGTGGAGCTGCATCATGGATAGCCATAGATAACACAATCAAATAACTCTTACTGACAAATAGCCTCTCTCCTTCTAGCATTGCTTCTATATACCCGTTTGCAAGAGTCAAAATGAGGTGAACAATCAAGCCCCAGCAGAGTTGTACAAGGACTGCAAAACTGTCCTCTCAACGCACGCATCAGACCTATATGCCATGTTGACAAGGCTGGATAAGCCTATTCAGAAGACTGCAGGTGGCAGTCCTACCAACTTCTAAACGAGAAACACTATGAAAGTATGCCCCTGATGTGCCTTAAGTGTAAACACCCTGAGGTACTGTCACCTATCTCAAGAGACAAAGTAATCCATATTGAGAGATGGTGATACAAATAAAAAAGAAATATCTATTTTGATATCTGGTATAGCAGCTCCAAATTATGTCTCCAGGGCATGTCATATGCAGATGGGGCCATGATCTCAATTGATATTCAATATGGTTAGCATGCCTTTGCTGCTTCCTGGGGCAACGGGACTGTACTTTAGTCTCAGAAAAGGATCATGCAAGTAAAAAGCTTGTGAACCACTGGTCTACTGCTGTGGTTCTCAAACTGGAGGATGGGCTCCCTAGGGAAGGCACAGAAAGTACTGGGGGGGCATGAGGACCCCAGGTGGCAAACATCTAGCTTTTTTCTGAGTCAGGTGGAACCTCCAAAATGATAGGCGGCAAAGGGGAGAGGGAGGTGAAGTAATAGGAGGGGGAGAAGCGGGAGAGGGAGCAAGGTGTGTGAGTGTGTAGTGGTAAAGGGGGCCTCAGCTACTACTGACAAGCAGAGGTGGGGGCACAGATCAAAAGAATTTGAGGCCCACTATTCCTAGGGCATGGCATCTAATCTTCCATAAAGAGGAAGAGATATGGGGGATGGTGTAAACTGAGGGGAACATTTGGCCCCACGTTTTGGCTGAAGAGAATACAGCAAACAAAGAGTAGCTGCTACAGCCCAGTCTTCTTGCAGATGGAATTAAGAAAGTTTGACCTTAGCAACTAAACAAGACACCCTCCTAAAGTCTCAAAGGACATGGGACATCTCATTACTTTTCAGCACGTTTATATACCCATGTGAAGATATATCTCCACCAAACAATCTATTTGCCACACTTTTATTAAACATGTGTCCCACAGTGGAATGATTAAAGACGGCAGAGTTGTCAACTTGGTGGCATACCAAGTAAGTATGATAATAGAGAAGTTCACCCTGATTCATGACAAGGGGCAGCTTTTAACTGTAGTAAGCAGTCCAGAAGCGATACTAGAGAGACCAAGCCCAGAGATTGCCTCCTATCTGCTAATGAAAGTCATGAGAAAGGGCACTTGCCCACATTACAGGGGCCAGCGAATCTCCCAGCTGGGAAACTTATGCCAAGCTCCACATGTGGGCATGTCTAACGGCTTTTTTCCTCCAAATATCAGGGCTTGAAATCCAGCCAACATTCAGAGGAAAAAACGACACTAGACGCAACTGATGACCTGCGCCCATGTGCAGAGCTCAGCATAAGTTTCCTGGCGGGGAGATTCCCTACTGGAAGAATCGCTGGCCCCGATAACATGGGCTAGTGGCCAACGATATTTCAAGCATAGATTTCATAGATTGCAATAAGACTTTCTATACTTCTTTAAAATGGGCAAAGCCAGATTCATGATGTGTTTTGTGGTAGAATGTTGAAAGACAGGACCACCTTCCCTAGACCATGCCATCCACTATTAACCCACAAAAGGATACCTTCTGTGACAAAGCTGGAATATTCATGTACTAATATGGTCTAACCAAAGTCATAGTAATGATTTCAGGCACAATCTTGAAAGTCAAAATTAGCTCCATTGGCTTCAATGTAATTATGTACATGTGTTCATGGAATCAGGACTTTTGATCAGATTGTCTTTATAACTGACCAGCAACAGGAAGGTATGGAAATATATCTTTCCTCCAGTCCAATTGAGGGCATCCATTATTGATTTTCTGCTCACCCTTTGCCTTGAAACAATACCAAGGGCACTTTGCCTTGCTGATTAAAGAGGGTAAATGATCAACTCCACTTCTTGAATGGAAGGTTTACTATGACCATGCAAGCGAGTGGTCTCACGGGATAAAAACGGAATATCACATTACCATATGCACTAATTCTGTGAGAATAGAGCCCTGATTGCCACCATCACGGACGTTTCTCTGCCTCCGTGGTAACGTGTGAAAGTGGCCTCAGTCAGATGCCTCTGGAATGATCGCTATGCAGGAAGCTAGACAACCAAAGGGACTTCCTTCAGCACTGTCTCTTAGATTTACCAGTTAAAGATCTTGAGGAATATTCCTAAGTGCTTCCATAAACAGGAGAACAGTGCAAAATAAACACAGGGACTGCACAGTTATTAATTTTCATATTTACTTCAGCAAAAGCCTCCATTTTAAAATGTCAGTGAAGCTACATTAGAGAGTTTCCAGTCAGTGTGGCACACAGATGGACCCTGCTACTAAATATAGGTTTAGCTTGCCCACAAGGTTTTGCCCATGTGGAGAGACAATATATGAAGAATTTTCATTCACAAAGCTGGATGGATAGCAGGACTGATTTCATTTGGTCAACGTGTGGGAAATGAGCCTAAGCTCTTACAACTGCTCAGACGATTTGGCCCATTTTTCAGCCCAACCCTTTCTACTCCCAGACCAACAGCACACCGCAAAGCAGTCACACTATTTAGATGGAAAGGGAGCAATATATACTGTTTTGTTGGAAATTATGTGTGGGTAGGACTTGGAAGAGCACACGGACGGATGCAGAAAAATCAAGGGGGCATACAGAAGGATCCATTTAAGATTAGTTTGCATAGGCTGAATTTCTAGTTAAGTCAAATAACTATGTTTTTCTCAATCTCAGGTCAATTAAATTTATAGCTTCTTGAATTGTTTAAGTTAAGTTCTGTGCCCTGATAACTCATAAGATGTATAGAGTACCTTTTGATGTATTCATGATTTCTTGGCAGCATGAGGTTAAAATGCTATGGTATACATCCTCTAAGCTTGCAGTGTAATGCAGCAGTGCCCCCATCCCCTGCCTACACTGCAAGCCCTCCTGCTCAGGTGAGCAGCACAAACAGGAGCGCTGTGCATTGCAAGCTTCAAAAGGTATATATTACTGTATTTAATCACACACCACCAAGAAATCATTAATTTACTCAGAGGTATTGTTAGTTTAGCCAGGAAAGTGAAGTAGTGCTTAAGTAAAACTTACAGTGCCCCATTTGCTAAACTGCGTTAAGAGTCCCCCTTCCTTGTCTCTCAGACTAAGTCCCTTAGGGTAGGGACCTGTCTATAACTACTGATTGTACAGTGCCAGGTACACTGCTGGCACTATAGAAATAATAATAATAAACTTCTATAGAGGTCCCACAAAATTCAACTTGGGAAGACTTGACTGTGTGCATTTGAGACTTTGTACCCCAGCTTGGCAGAATCAGCTTGAATAGTCTGAATGGCAGAAAAAGGAAGAGAGAGGGTGGGGTATTTGAGGTAGAAGCATTGATGATATATTAAAAGGAGATGCATCCAATCCTCAGTGGTGCTGGATTGTGGACAGCCCCCTCCTCTCCCTTACCAGTCCATCCCCAAAAGGGCATTTTGAATACTCATCCAAGCAATGAATGCAAAGAGAAGCTATGGATGGCAGAGGCAAATTCTTCCTACCTCTGGAAAATCTCCTGCAGCATGTCCCGGGTGAAGGCATTGCTGTCCTGGAAGACATTATTGAGGGCGTGGAGGGCACACAGCTCTCTGCGTTGTTTCTCATGGTAAATTCGCAGTGGTGTCAGCTGGGGTGGTTCAGAGGATTCTGATTTGATTTTATCACCTTTCCATGGCACACAACTCATTTTTTCGTAGTGTGGGCACGGGGAGGGTGTTGAGAAATTGAGGAGTCTTGGATATGTCTCCCCCCTCCACAAACTAGAACCACCCCTCTCCTCTTATTTATACACAAATCCTGCTTTCCGCTGGCAAAACCCTGCTCTTGTGCTTCAGTTTATTTAATAGTTATTCTTGGTTGGTTGCAAAAGTCACATGAAAGACTGGAACATTTTTATCCTGCCTTCCCTATGCCCGACCCATAAGAATTGCTCTTGGTATATTTCCCTCCCTCCCGTCGTCCTCCCTCAAAAAATATTTTTAAAAAAATGTAAATCCCCTCAGTCTCTGGGTGCCAGCTGGAATTTATCACATCGCTCCTTTTCTTCCATCGCCCTCAGTCTACTGTCCACTGAAAAAGGATCCAGAGCAGACCACCACTGGAAAAAGATGCTTACTCCAGGAGGAAAAAACAAACAAACAGCAGCTGGAGATTAAACCTGGAGGCTCTCTGCAAGAGCACAGGAGTGTCAGGGACATATCAGCAGCATTTCTCCATCCCTTTGGGAACAGCTATGGCCTGAAAAGTAGATGCCAAGGGGTGGGGTTGGAAGCCATCTCTCATAGGGTGTGAGGGAGAAAGCATGTCCACAATTGCTCCGGGGAAGAGAGTTACTTGGTAAATCTTCCTGGTGGAAAAAAAGAAGCCTTAATTAATAACTTACACACAAAGTACATCTGGGTACAGACAGATTGCTACAGGTGCTCCATGTTATTAAAGGCTGCTTATGCTGGATGAGAATGGTGAAGGAAAGTCTAGGACCTGCTCAAAAAAACTTCTAGCCAGTTCCCAGGAGCAGCCCTTCCCCATTCGTGGCAAGGAAGTTAATAGCTTAGACGAGAGGGGGAGGGGGCGGTTTGTTCACAATCTCGTGCATCTCCTGGAGTTTCCTCCCCCTCCCCCATGTGGCTTATTTGCCCAACCCTGCAGGATGACCCCATCCCAGGCCAGTGCTTTGAGCACCATGTAAAAGGGAAGCCTCGGAGTATCTAACCGTGGAAGGAGGGTTTTGACAGCAGCTCTGGTCCGAGGTGGAGGCTGCATTTGTGCAGACAGGGCCGCCTCTCCTCGGTGGGGCTGCGGGAGGGGCTGATGATGCCAGCACTTTCCCTGGAGCTGGCCACGGGGAGGAAGCAGGGATATCAGCCACTCTCGGAGCGAGAGAAGAGACAGCCACGGAGGGTGGGGACAGCTCCCCATGGGGGGGGGGGAGCTGGCTCCCTGATTTTTTTTGGGGGGGTGAATACCCTGTAACGGGAGGCTTCCCACAGAAGCAAGGGAGAGGGACAGCCGCTCCAGGACACAACACCTCACGTTGGCTCCCGTCGGGTGAGGGGAACGCTGCTTCCCCGGGAGACCCCTACCCCATTTCCGACTCACCGCTGCCGGCCCCGACCACCCTAAACCAACAGCCACCCAGGCATCGGCGCATGCGCAACTGTTACCGACCTCTCGCAACGCGCGTGAACTAACCCCGCCCCATGGCTACGTCAACAGAGCACAGTGCCCCGGGTTGTCGCTGAAGTTTCGCTCCCGAATCCCCCTTCTGTCTTCCTCCGCCCCTTTTATTGCACGGTCAAGTGGCACCAGCCCCTTCTGCTTGCACCGCACACAGCCTGCACCTCGTGCATGGGCTAGACGCTCTTCTACACCAGCTCCGCGTGCCTGCACGGTGCCCTGCAGCCTGTGCATGGGCTAGATACCTTGCCTGCACAGTGCCCTGGCATTGCACACAGCCTGCAGCTAGCCCAGCTCCTGCACCAATCCGTCGTGTCTGCAGTGCCTTGGCATTATGCACAAGATACAACATGCAGCTCATGTATAGGCATGCACCAGCAGCACCTTAACTCCGCTTTAACACCGCTTTAACATGTTGCAGGGCTACAGAGGACGGACG
The DNA here is from genome assembly GCA_003113815.1 of Sphenodon punctatus. Taxonomy (NCBI): domain Eukaryota; kingdom Metazoa; phylum Chordata; class Lepidosauria; order Sphenodontia; family Sphenodontidae; genus Sphenodon; species Sphenodon punctatus. The sequence goes on along the minus strand of QEPC01011807.1, from coordinate 1,320,387 downwards.
CCAATACAGCCCTGCAATATGCATAAGAAATCCTAAAACAGTGTTAAAGTGAAGTTACCTGCATGTCTGTTTTCACCTATAGAGACTGCTTGCCGTGTTGGCCCCAAGTGACAGAGAGAGAAGCAAAGATGATATCGTTTATTGGACCAACTGCTATTGGTGGAAATAAGCAAGCCTTTGGGCTACACGGGGCTCTTCCCCAGGCATGGTTTTGTATCTACTTTTTAATGTCCAGCACTTTTCTCCCTTTCAATATCATCATCATCAAAAGTTTTAGTATTTTGACCAGAGGTCATAACAGCAAAATCATTAACATTAAAAAATCCTAACATAACAAAATATATAACAAAATTAGCATACACTCATAGGTTCAGAATAAATACATAAATATAAAATATATAATTACCCAAATTAATCTCTACCAAACCACTTGAGATAAAATAAATTTAAAAGAAAATAAATAAAATAGAAAATGTGGGTTGACTTTAACATTCCGTTACACCTAATGAAATTCCCCATATTCCCAATAAAACTATTGTTTATTGTTTATTATTATTATACACCTCATAAGCAGTTAATTAACTAACAAATAAGTTCTTTATTACTCGCAGCTCAGATATTTGCCATCTGCCCCTATTAAACAAAATCTCATAAGCATAACCTCAAGGCATTCTATTAGTTTGCTACTTACTTAGAATTATTAAAGTTACCGCTGATAAATTCTCTCCTGGCGATTTCCATTTTCAGTGCCATATAGGCTAGTTTACAGCCCTGTCAATATAACTCCCCCACCACCAGTCACCTTGTCTTATGTAACCCCACCCTTTCCTGCCTGTTTAGATACTGTATTGCTCTGTTTATATCATTTTGACTGGCTACGCTCCATGCCGGAAGAAGAGCCCTGTGTAGCTTGAAAGCTTGCTTATTTCCACCAATAGCAGTTGGCCCAATAGCAGATATTCGAACCACTTTGCTTCCCTCTCTTCACCCTATGAGACAGACACCCTTCAGCTCCTACTGCCTGCATGGTGTTCTCACATTGCACACAACCTGCAGTAATAGTATGTGCTAATGACTGTCTTGCACCAGAAAATGTTTCAAAGAGCTTGAACCTCATGAATGGAACAGGAAAGACCCCCTCCCCCCAGCACACTTCAACGGCATCTCATGTACCCATGGCATGATGTTTTCACATAGTCTACAACCCTCACTCACACTTCACTACCTACAATGCCAGAAGCCCCTGTGACCATTGCAAGGTGTTCTGACATTGCACAGACTGCAGCATAGGTACAAGTATCTTGGATTCAAATCAAACCTGTGCTTTGTGGATAGGAGACAATAATAATAGAATAAGGAATTTTTAACTGTTCCTTTTGTGGGCTGAAGCTATATTGGCTACTCAGTGGAATTTGTTGAATGGAACTGGGAGCTTGTGGTGCTAGATACTGGTAGCAAGGAGATGATCTACAGAAATTGATCCTCCTTTCACATGCACAGCTCAATGGCATTAGGAGATATTGCAATGTGGACAGATTACATTACATATGAGACGATGAATGAAGGATTGCTATGTCATAGGCCCTTTTCAAACATCCATGGGGGATGGGTGGAGGTGGCAGCAGGTGTGCGGGGTGGGTGTGTGCGGGCCGGCACACAGATGCACACACATCTCAACCAATCTCCACTGATCTCCATGCATTGAAGGCACCTCCGTTTCCCCCAGTGCCTCCATGAGTCGGGGATTGGTGGAGATGGGTGGAGAGTGGGAGCATGCACGCACCCCCACCCATCTCCCACCAGCGGTCACATGGTCCGGACACCCCCTCACCCACGCAGTCACACATGTGGGTGAGAGGGGGGCGTCCGTGTAAAAAGGGCCTTAATCTGGGCTCTGGCAAGGAGATCTAATGTGCCCTTGATCTTGTAGCCGGTTCCTCAGAAAGGCTGAATCCATGCAACTTCCTCTTAAGCACACACTCATTCTTCCCACATTCACATACACTCTCTTACATACACTCAGACTCCCTCTTCTTTCAAGCATGCTCAAAAACACATACAAACCACATTCCCTCTTCTTTTCGCTCTCATGCGCACACGTGCGCACGCACACACATACACACTCTCTCTTGCTCTCCGATCCAGCACTGGCACTCCCCCACTCTGCTGCCTCCTTCTGGCCTGGCTCCATTTACCTGCTCTGTTCCCCACTCCTAGGCCAGCCATGGCTCTCACCCACTGCACCCTCCCCCTCCCAGGTAAGCCTCAGCACTCACATACTCTGCTACTGCCCACCCATACCAACTCTTTTTGGCTGATCAGTTTTCCCACCTGGTCCAGCCATGGCTCTCCACTACTCTGCTGCCTCTTTCCTGCACCATCAGCCCTGCTTGTCTGCTCTGCTCCTCCCCTCACCTTGCAATGAATCAGTAGATCAGTGGATCAGCAACACCCAGCACTGGAGGTTCTCAGCTACTAAGGAAAATGGCAGCATTTCCACCCCCTCCTCTAGGAATGGAAAACTCATATGGGGAGCAGCCTAAGTGTTGGAGGAGTGCTTGGATTGATCATTAAAGCAATCCTGGCAAGAGACAAGGATGCAGGGTGGGGGGTGGACACAAATTGCCAGAGCCCACTACACTCTGCTTTCCAGTGAAGTTCTGTAACCTCTGGCAGCAGCACATCTATGTTTTGTTTATACTGCTGGAGGGTAACACGCTTTGGCTGTAATCCTCAATCCACTTATTCCAGAGTAATCTACTCTGGCACAAGTGGATTGAGAAATATAGCTTGATTTATGCAGGTTGAGCTCCTAATTTAAGAATAATCTCACAGCCCATGCCAAATTTAACACACATTGATTTCTAGAGCAAGCTACCTTTCTGCAGGACTCAACACATTATCCCAAATTTTTGGATTTTAGGGTTGGAAGGACCTCAAGGGTCATCTCTATGTCCAACCCCTCTCCAGTCATCCCAGCTGCTATCCACACCAAAAGCCCAACCAAGCTTCCCACCCCAAAGAGTTGCCAATCAAGCACAGTCTCCACTGCTGCCCACTGCCACCTGGCCTTTTTCCATCCTCCCCTCCCATGTATTCCCTGTTCCTGTGTGCTAAGTGGGGGCCATACTGACATTTTTAAACATAAGTGAACATTAAACCACTTCCTATTTACATGTTCCATACCACTCATGATTCTATAAACTTCTCTCATATCCCCTCTCGGTCATCTCTTCTCCAAGCTGAAGAGCCCTAACCTATCAAGCTTCTCCTCATATGGGAGCCGTTCCATACCCTTGATCATTTTTGTTGTCCTTCTCTGTGCCTTTTCTAGTTCTATTATGTCTTTTTTGAGATGGGGCGACCAGAATTGCACACAATACTCCAGGTGTGGTCGTACCATAGATCTGTATAGAGGCATTACAATGTTTTCAGTTTTATTCTCTATCCCTTTCTGAATGATTCCTAACATTCTCCCAAAGTGAATCAAGGAGGAGAGTGTTGTGTCAAGTCAGCAGAGAGCTGAAGCAGGACAAGAAAGGAGTAGAGGGCCCTCAGGCTTGGCTAAGAGAAAGCGATTGGTGATTTTGGTGAGAGCAGTGGAGGGGATGGAAGCCAGATTTGAGGGGTTCGAGGGAGGAATTGGAAGAGACAGCTCATTCCAGGAGTTTGAAAACAAAGGGGAGGAGATAGGGCAATAGTTGGTGGGCTCAGACGTGGGCTTCTTAAGGGTAGGGGAGACAGTGGCATGCCTGAAAGAAGATGGAAAGGAGCTAGTTGAGAGGGAGAGATTGATAATTTGTGGCAGAAAGGGTGCAGCAGCGGTAGGAGATGAGAAGGGATGGGTGTCAAGAGGGCAGGTGGAGGGACTGGATGATGAGAGGAGGGAGGTGATCTGATGAAGGGAAGCTGGAGAGAGGACAGGAGAAAGGCAGGAGGAGGGAGAAGAAGAGGGAATCTGGTAATGGGGGAGGGAGAGATGTGAGAAGCAAGGTCAAGATGAATTTATCACTCTTGTTGAAAAAGGAGGCAATATTCTGTGCAGAGAGGGAAGAAGGGAGAGGAAGACAGGGGCGGGGATTTGAGAAAGGATTTGAAGGTTGAGAAGACTCAGTCTATAGTTCTGACTGGGCCCTGCATGGTCCAAGAGCTTGCACACTCTCACCAACAGAAGTTGGTCCAATAAAATATATAATCTGATCACAAACAGAGTTGAGATACTACCACACATGCCACCCAAGATCCACGCATCCACTTCCTTTCTGAAGATGATGCGGGGGATGTGTACGCCCGTGAGCCACTCAGCACTCACTTATGGCCACTCACGGTGCACTGCCAAGAAATCCGGAGTGTGGTGTGTGGACTAGGCCAAGAAAATGTGTGGCAACGGGTGCCCACACATTTCCTGTCTGTATGGGTTAGGGTGAGGGTGGGTTTTTCTTTGAATTAAGTTTTTAAAAAGAGAGTTTTATTGTATTCTGTATTTTGTGTAAGCCACCCTGAGCCTTAGGGAAAGGATGGGATACAAGCTTGAATAAATAAATAAATAAATAAACTTGGCTGGCCATCCACACCAGCAGACAGGTCCCCCACTCATAGGCACTGTGGGTGGAGGATATGACATTTGCAAGTCACAGGAACTGGACAAGAGCGCTGAGGAGCCCAGCTCTCTCTCTCTCTCTCAGGGCAGGATGTGTCAATTTCAAAGACCAGTTTGGCACCCTTCCTCCTTCCCCATGGTCTGTGACAGGGTGGAGAAGTGTGAGGTAATGGCTGCAGTAGCCACACTAGGAACCTCCCGTTAGAATCCCTCCCCATGTGTCCTCTTTTAAAGGGGGGGTATAGACACCCTACCCCACGCACTCCACCGGAGTGGCTACTTTGCACCGCTGCCACTCAGCAGCCACAGACCCCTCCCCCCTTGTTTGAAAACAGGCACAGACAGACAAGCAGAATGGCATGACTTTGAGCGGTTGGGTGATCCACTTGCCTAATGAAGAAGCCTTGAAAATTGCCACTGAAGGCACAGGCCTCCATTTCTAAAGTCAATGTGAATTTTGCCATTGACTTCAGCGGGTGGAAGACTGTGCCCCATGTGGTCAGTCCTATGGCTATACACCCACTGACTTCACTAGAGTTAGACTTGCACTGTCTGAACGGCCAGCGCTGGTGGGCTCTCGAATCCCATTCAAGAGCTGGCTTTTATGCTAGTGTTCGGCTCCCCACTTGGAGAATCATGCTGCCCAATCCTCAAAGCGCTTGTGTCAGCAGAGCCTCATCGGTTCCGTGTGTGTGCGTGTGTGTGACATGTCACCCCCTATGCTTAGAGCCCAGCCCAAACATGACTAGGGGTGGGGAATGGAGAAGTGGCCTAGCCTACCTGTGACAGCCCCATTGCATCAGCCCATCACTCTTATGACGGGTTTATTTCATCTCCATGTCATCAGCATTCCCCGGGGATGGACTTTTCACTCTGTAGGGCAAAGAGAAAGGGAGGAAAACCCTCATGGACACTGAGCAGAGAATAATTTGATTGGTTCGTGTACGTGACCATCACATAGCCCAGCTCTCTTATTGGACAGCTAGATAAACACCCACTTTTACTCATTTGGATGAAAGCTCGCTCCCCGGTTCTACTCTATGATTGGTGAAGGTTTCTATCCGGCGCCCTCTCTCTGAGTCTCTACTTTGATTGGCTCAGAGCTTTGTTTGTCAAGACGTTCTCCTCTCCCCTTGGTCAAAATAGAGTGGACACGTAGCGCGGGCTCCCTAGTTGTGTGTAGATATAAGAAGCCGAGCTGGGGCCGGTTTTGCAGACTAGACTGTGGAGTGGAGGAGAATGAAATTTCGAGGGTTTGAAGGGAGTGGCTTATGAATAATAATAATAATAATAATAATAATAATTAATGAGCACGGCGGCGGTTGTCATGGTTATGAAATAAATTATTAATGAGGCTGCTTGCTGAATGGTGGGGAGGTTGATTAATTATTCATAAAGAAGCTTACTTGGCCTGGGAAGCCGTCGGCGAGGAGTTTTGCATGATTTAGGCAGAGGCGGAGCTATGCTGATAAGGCAGACTGGGGCAGCCAAGATGGCGGCGGAGCGGAGCCGCTCCCCGGTGGGGGGCTCCCCGGTGCCGGCCTCCATGTTCGCCCCAGAGCCCAGCTCCTTAGGGGGGGCTGCGGCCTCCGCGGCTTCTTCCTCCTCCATTGGGTCTCACTCCACCGCCCTTGACTCCGACTACAGCGAGGACGGAGAGGCGCTCAATGGGGAGCCCGAGCTCGATCTCACCAGCAAGGTAGGCCCGGGCAGGCTGGGGCTGTGGGGAGGCAGCTGGGTGAGGCAGGAAAGGGAGATCTTTGGTGGGGCCTCGAAGGGAGGCTAAGGGGAGTCACGGCCAGTCAGAGTAGAACGAGGGAAAAGGGGGGGGGCTCTGGAGTTATTCTCTCACCGGGCGGGGGGCAGTAGCAGGTTCCCCTCTGTGGTGAGGTTGTTGGCGTCTTCTCCAGGGGCAAATAAATCCTCTTAATTTTGTAATATCCGTATGATTCCTTCTCCCACCCCGTCCCCGTGACCCGGTTAGATGGACACATGTCCCTGAACTCTTCTTCTTCTTGCCTTCGAGATTCTCAATATCTGGAATAGGAGTAAGGGGTGGGGGTCATGAAGGCATATGTGGGTGCACTGACCGATCATATAGTTGTGGGAGGGGAGCAGTGCCGTCTGCTATTGGCAAGCAATGCAAAGGAGACCTGGGCTATTAGAGTAGAAAACTTAATTGGGCCATTTACTTTCTGTATGGTATGCAAGGTGCTAGTACCATGTATGTGTGATTAAACTGAGAAATCTCTCTAGACTTCTTAAACAGAGGGAAGACTATACAACTATTGCTGTCAGACAGCCTATGAGGTGACCACTGTTTCCTAATGGAGTTTAAATTTTTTTAAATGAAGAGCTTTTCTTGCATCTTGCTGTGTTTCAGTCCTGCTCTTAAACAAGCTCGTTCTGGATTTTGTTTAAGGCCCCAGATGCCAGTTGCATTTCTTCTTGGTATTTTCATGGTAGCATGCAAAGCACTTTGTTTGTAAGCATGGTCAAACCCGAGTCTTCCTCAAATAACCATTTCTGGTTGACCAATATTTCTAAAGTGACTGAGGGCTTTAGGATGAGTTGTTTCATTCATGTAAAGTCTCCTAGTCTTATTACTACCAGATCTATTTTTGAAACTGCCCCAGTTGACGTGTAAAATGGATATCTAATATTTGTTGCAGCTGGTAATGGTGAGCCCAACATCGGAACAATATGAGTGTTTGCTCCGGCAGATGTGGGAGAGGATGGATGAGGGATGTGGGGAGACAATCTATGTCATTGGGCAAGGATCAGGTGAGCATAGCTTCCCTTTGCAAGTGGGATCAAATCTGCATTTCAGTAGTACTGGTGTGATTCAATGGGAAGAGTGCAGAGCTGGGAAACCCATGTTCAAGGTTTGGCTCAGTCATGAATTTCCTGGGTGGACCTAGGCAAGCCACTGTCATTTGGCATTAGTTTCTCAACTCAAATGTGGAAACAAATAATTTTGATCTTCATACCTCATGGAGATGGTGGAAGGGTTAAATGAGAGAATGATAACAGGGGGCCTTGAAACTGATTATATAAGAACTTTATTGAATTGGTTCAGCTGGTTTGGTTACTGCTAAAGGCAGAGTAGAAGTTCTTGATGTTTCTGATGAAGGTGGAATCCTGCCCATAGCAGAGAATATTGTACAGATTCCTCCTACACCTTAGCAAATGTGTCCTGAAGCACATGGCTTGAATACTAGACTGCCACAAGTATTATCTAGAGTAAAATTATTTGCATCTTATTTCAAGATAAGAGTGCACTGGCTTCTGTAGCTTTCCGGGCACAATTCAAGGTGCTGGTTTTGACCTTGAAAGCACTAAATGGCTGGGAGCTCTGGATTTCTGATCATCTTGTCTGTGAAGATGCCCTATGTCAAGGGTGAGGAACCTTTTCCTACCCAGGAGCCACTTTGAAAATTAGTACAAGCTCTGAGGACCACTTAAAAGCTGGGGGTGGAGGTGCTTAAGGGGTTTGCTTAGGATGAGGAGGGTCCAGATCATGGATCTGCAGGCCCCTGTCCTTGTGTGCATACCTTCATCTGTGTTCCCTTCCCACTAAGCTCAGTCTTTGCTGTTGCTGTATTTGTGGGCCTGACATTTTCCACCCCTGCCCTATACGCTGTAGGAAGGTCTCACAACCTCTGTTCCATAGTTTCACTTGTCTATAAAATTGTGATCCTTCTCTACTTGAAATGTACAATCAACCTAGAACGTGGTCATTTTAAAAATGTGCTTTTCAGAAGTTGTTTGCTCCTTGCCCTTGCATCCTCCTATCATTGTTGTCTTGTAAACTTGCTTTACTTTTGGTTTCTTTTTGACTCTCCTGTTGTAGTGTGGAAGGCTATGGGTGAAATTTGGCTTTATGGAAATTAACGGAACAGAGTTTTCATTAAGTTCAGTGGATCCTAGATTTCACCCTAATAATCCAATTGTATAACCGAGTATATACAGGGAACACTGTTAACATTGGGCCATACTGGATAAAACCAGATTCTGCTAATCTTAGTGGGGTTTTTGGGGTGATATTGTAACATTTAATGACAAATTGAATTAAAAGTCTTGAAACAAAATCCCAAGAGGAATAGGCTATGCATTCTGAATTTCCATGGTCTGGTGTGTGTCTAGCGTGTATGCAAACTCCTTTCAACATCACATGGGTTCTTGTTGGTGAGAGAACACCAGGCTAATTGGAGGTCATGCTGTGTCTTCCTTCCCCTTGCTACCGCTTTAGATGGGACTGAATATGGTCTGAGCGATGCCGACATGGAAGCATCCTATGCTACAGTGAAGAGTATGGCAGAGCAGATTGAGGCAGATGTGATCCTCCTACGGGAGCACCAAGAAGCCGGGGGCAAAGTGCGGGACTACCTTGTCCGAAAGCGTGTGGGTGACAATGACTTCCTGGAGGTCAGGTGAGGAGAAGGGAGGAGGCATGGTTAGTCAGCAGTACATCCTCATCTCTGCTCTGAGCAAGTGGTGGTGGTGAGCTAGTGACGCTGGTTTGTCTGAGTGTTGCCTGACTCCGCCTTGCTAATTAAATGCTTTGTTCCCCTCTCAAATTGTGTGTAAGCTGTACTCGGTGAACTTGGCCTGTTGACTCCAAAGTCAGAATATTTGTAAAAGGCTGGCAGCTTTGGAGTTCGTGTGTGGCCTGTGTGTCTCGTAATCTTCACTGCTCAGTAGAGAGGTTGTGTTGAAGACCAGTTGTGACAGGAGGCTTAGCACCTTAACTTTCCCTTGAAAACATGAGCTCAGACCAGTAGTAGATCCAGAGAATTTGGGGGACCCATGTAAAATTGGTCCTTTTCTACCTTAAAAATGTCTGATGGACTCGTACAGTCTCGCCCACTAGAAAAAGAAAAAATGTTGCTGCAATTCCTGGTTGTTGAATTAAACATAACTTTTCCTGAATTTCAGGCTTTGTGGGCCTGTGTGCTACACACATGTTGGGGGAGAGCTCTTGAATCACTGCGGGCCCTCCATAGACTGGGGTTCCTTGCATTTGAAACTCTATGGGCCCCGTATTTTACGCCAGTGCTTCTCTCGTTTTATAATTTTAATGGATTCATGGATGAACCCCATGTTTGCGAGGCCTGTAGGACCCCCTAGCACATGAGATCCTGTTCAGTCTCGGTCTGCAGTTGTTTGGATCCGCTCCTGACTAAGACTCTTATTTGAGTTCAGTTCCTTCCAGGACATGTTTGTTTACGAGGAATTCTACATTCAACCTGGAAGATGAAAACTCTGGAGTTCTTTTGTCTGAATTAGACTTGCCTCTCCCTTTGCAGCACCTCATTTATGTCTCCTGCCCAAGAAGTCCAGTCTTATTCCTGTTAATCAGGGCTTCCCTTTCATGACTCTTCTCAATTTAGTGTCAGTGTTCTCTTGTCTCAGGCCCCATCTGTCTGGGTCTTGCTTCTGGCTTACAACTATAGGCTTTACCTGAGGTTCAGTGCCTTCCTCCCCTTCCACAAGTAATCTCGCTTCCTTTAGTGGAGTGGTCCAACCCCAACTTCCTCTGGCCAGAGTGGAAGCAGATTCTCAGCTTGTGCCTTTGCATGGGCTTGGTAGCCCTTTCCTGACTCACGGCAGTCTCTGTTTATGAGATTGGCAGTTCCTCTTGCTCCTGCATTTCAGTAACCTTCTTCAACCTGTGTAAGTTGGATCAGCCTGAATGTATTCTTTTCTGCCTGTGCCTTGCTTTTGTATCCCCTGCTTAGCAGTTCCCCTTTAGCTAGCTACCTCTAAATTTGAAAATAGCCACCTGACTCAAGGTGTGAGCCAGACCCCTACCTCAAATGGTTAGTTTGCCTTGCGACTGCCAACCATCTTATGACAGCAGGGGCTTCGGAGGCCGTTGCCAAGAGGACCATTTGAAATAAAACATCATGGAATATGGCTTCCTTGGCTTTCAGGCCAGCAGATCAGTTTCAGCTCTATTCTATAGATACTGTAGGAGTTTTGTGGCTTATGTAAAAGGAGTTGAGAGTCTTGGTCAATTTCCAGATCAGGAGTTAACAGCGAGAAATAGGAATGGGCATTGGAGACTACATTTCTTGGAGAGGTTTCTCCTGATTGAAGGTATGCAGTTTCTTCTGGTGCACATATTCTTCTGACAGAAGTTCAGATTCCCATGCCATCACCAGCCACTTCCTGGTACAAGATTCAGCCTTTGAAAGTACTTCTTACTACTTGCAATTTGAGAGTGAAAACTACACACTGGTAAGTAGGGAAAGACATTTCTGCTTGGGTGGGGGAATACTGGCCAACCAAGTGTGCACGAGCTCAGAGAGGGGCAGTGTGTACCCTTCCCTAGACTTTGCTATGTCCCTGCTCCTTTTGGAGTGTTGATACCTCCTGCCCCTTTCTGATGCAGACACCCCCTTTGGAGCATCATGACTTCACTGTACTCTGCAAGGGGTTTGAACCATGTCAGAAAGGACTGGGACAGCCTTTTCATCCTGCCTGTTTCTGATCTCCCTCTTCCCCCCCCCCCCTTCCCTGAAAAACTAAACATTCTAGGGGTGTCCTTGTGAATGGCTTTGGCATTTGCAAGCTTGCTTTAGGCAAAATTTTAAAGGAATGACAGGATTATACTGGGAAAACTTATATGATTTGTAAGGAAATCCATGCTCCAGTTCATGCATTTAACTGTGCATGTTGGAAGTTGGAAAACATGGGATGCAATCAAGAATTCATTGAAGTCAATGACAAAACTCCACTGACTTCAATGGAATGGTGATCGCACCCAGTGCGGCAGTGTGCTAACATTCTCGTTCTCTTGGCTCAAACTCCTTTTCGTGTATTCTAGCTTGCACACCAATAAGACTTCACCAGACTTGGTTCTAGAGCAGCCTGTGGCCTTATTTGTCTTTGCCACTACTAGTCAAGAGAAAGTGGGTATATGTTCTGGCATGGATGGCTGAATAGCTATTGCTTTTGGAATTTGGATGAGATCAGCAGTCTACATGCAAATGAGGGGGTAGGGTTTACCTTATCAGAAGTAGCTACGTTCCAGGTGCTCTCTGATAATCTTCTCTTGCTTATAGGGTGGCAGTAGTTGGCAATGTGGATGCAGGAAAGAGCACGTTGCTTGGGGTCCTGACACATGGTGAGCTGGACAATGGCCGTGGGTTTGCCCGGCAAAAACTCTTCCGTCACAAGCATGAGATTGAGTCGGGCCGCACCAGCAGTGTGGGCAATGATATCTTGGGCTTTGACAGCGAGGGTAATGTGGTGAACAAGCCCGACAGCCATGGTGGTAGCTTGGAGTGGACCAAGATCTGTGAGAAATCTACCAAGGTCATCACTTTCATTGACCTGGCTGGACATGAAAAGTACCTGAAGACCACAGTCTTTGGCATGACTGGGCATCTACCAGACTTCTGCATGCTAATGGTAAGTAGCGCTAAAGTGGTATGACACCAGTGTGAGTAGCGTACTGCTGGCAGTAGCAACGCTTCATATTGCAAGGCCACTAAAGTTAACTGGAGTCAAAGGTTAACATGCACTGTTTTGATGCAGGTTGGCAGCAACGCTGGAATTGTTGGAATGACCAAGGAGCACTTAGGCCTAGCATTGGCACTTAATGTTCCGGTCTTTGTAGTAGTGACCAAGATTGACATGTGTCCTGCCAATATTCTCCAAGGTAAATTAATTGTGCCATTAACTGTTCTTTTCTCTTCAGGAATACTTGTCTGTTGACTTGCTAGTCTTCCTTTTAGACTGGTGAATCATGTTAAAGTCCTGTGCTCCTGTTCTCCCCCCCCCTTCAGAATACCTAATCAAGCTTGTTCTACAGCCGATGTAGAACAAGAAGTGTTTGCCATTTTCCAACATTTATCTGAAAACGGCCCTGTAGTTATGTGGTCCAGACAAGAGTGTTTGGAAAGAACTAATTTTTTGGACTCGCCTCTTCTGTTGCAGCAAGTGCTGGAACCAGGGTACTAGATGGTGCAAGGGAATTGGAAGGGTGGGGGGCAAGAAACAGATCTGAGGGCCAAATTATCTACCCTGAAACTGTCTTCTGTATGTCTTTAGAGATTCTTGCGCATCAGTCCTATTTAGTTCCTGGCCTCTGAACTGTGATAATCTTTAATCCCTATTGGAACTAGTGCTCAGAAGTAAGGTGGGATGTCTCCTAGCCAAAAAAACCAATGGTTCTAGTTTCCAAAAAGACCACCGCATGATTTAGGCCGTAGGTTTTGTTGCCACAAGACAGAGGAGAGCAATATACATGTCCAATTCCAAAGCTAGAATAGTTACTGCTGTCAAGTTCTGGAAAGGGATATAAACGTTCATTCTTCAGCGCTGAAGCTGGTCTTCGTCTATTAAGGATTAGGGTAGTAACTTGTGTGGACAGATGTTCTGCATCTGCCTACTATGGAGTTTTTCCTCTGCATCATCTGTTGGTCAGTGTCAGAAACATGATTCAGTGTGACAAAAGTCCTGGCCACTATATTAACTAATGTAAATTCTTCTAAGAAGTTGAAGAAAGTAATTTTCTACAACTACTAAAATGCTGTTAGACAAACTACTACTCTGAAACCATTTGAAACTCCTCCACTGTGGTAGAGGCCAGCTTGTCAGACTGACTGACAGGCCTTGCTTAGTAGCATGCTGGCTGGGATGGAGAAGACCATGGATGATATTTCAGGAAATATCCTTGAATGACAATTTGTCACACACCTTGGCCACAACAAACATACTGCTTTGTTCATCTCATCTGCTTTGTCCAGTGACCAATGTGCCTGTCTCCTTTAGGAAACCTGACAAATGCAATTTGTAAAGAGGGAGATGCTGCTCTAACTATGTTCATTTCACCCTTTAAGAAACCCTGAAGCTGTTGCAACGACTTCTGAAGTCCCCAGGGTGCAGGAAGATTCCAGTGCTGGTTCAGAGCAAGGATGATGTCATTGTAACGGCTTCCAACTTCAGCTCTGAAAGGTAATGAGAATGGAAACCAAAGCTGTGCTGGAACTGCGACTTAGAGGTGGAGGACATCTGAACAGGAACGACAGAACTCGTACGTTTAAATGGTCCAAAAAGGAAAGCTAAGACCCACTAGTGTGTTATCCTCCTAGATGGGAGTGGGTGCTTTGCTGGGCCAATCACAGAAGGGCCCTGCTTAATTCAGAAACCTTAAGTTCCTTATCTGAATAGCATTAGGAGGATCAGATACAGTGCAGTAGGGTGTTGCCTCTAGCTGTTGTGCAACTGACCTTGTCTGCAAAGCTTTCCCCTTCCAGTGCTGGGTAGATCAACCTCCATTCCAGATCTTGGATGTCTCCCTAAACTTTGAATCCAAGTTGAAGGTGACCTCCATCTGTTGTCTCCCTTCCCACTCAGGATGTGCCCAATCTTCCAGATTTCCAATGTCACTGGTGAGAACCTGGAGTTGCTTAAGATGTTCCTCAATCTCCTATCTCCACGGACCAGTTACAGGGAGGAAGAACCAGCAGAATTTCAGATAGATGACACTTACTCTGTCCCGGTAAGGGGACTGATGCTGGGAAGGGCTGCCTGCCATGTATCTGAGATTAGACATGGTGTGGGGAGAAGGGTTGTAGCAGGAGGTGAAATTGCAGTACTGCCCTCCCAGTGTGACTGACTCAGTTACTCGTTTCTCTCTGGTGCAGGGTGTAGGAACTGTGGTGTCTGGGACAACCCTGAGAGGTCTAATCAAGCTAAATGACACTCTGCTTCTGGGCCCTGATCCCCTGGGTAACTTCCTGCCCATTGCTGTGAAGTCCATCCACCGTAAGCGCATGCCTGTCAAGGAGGTGCGTGGTGGCCAGACTGCCTCCTTTGCTCTGAAAAAGGTGAGTGTTGGGCTTGCCCAATTGCTTGGGGTTGAGCAGGGCTGTAAAAGTTCACTCACCTGCTTGCCTTTGGCAAGTGAAATTTTTACAGTCCAGCACCCCCTTCTTCCACTGTAGTTCCCAGCTTGGCAAGTAGATTTTTGTGTCTGGCTAGTGAATTATTTATATAGCGTTACAGCCCTGGAGAGGAGCCACCTTCCTTCAGTATATTCTTCTTACCACTGCCACTCACAGGTTCTCTACAGTATTACGTGTTGGTTAAATGGTGTGCTACCCACAGGCAATTCTCGCTCATTTAGTCCCAAACCCTCACTGATGATTGGGAGTAGGGAGGCACTTCCCATAGGGTTATGGTGGAGTCTGCCTTTCTCATCTCCACCCTCCTCCTCTGTTTCTGCAGAAATTCTGACACCTGGGGACAATAGTGTCATGGCCCCCAGTAACATAATGGGTGTAGACAACACCGAAGTGGACTGGCTCAGCCTGAGACCTGGACCTAGCAGAATAGGAACTGCATCCAATGGTAGGTAGGAGGCTAGAGTGATGCTGGCGTCGGACTCGCTCTGAATCTGACCGACTTCTCCATAGGACCCATTTGTGGTCCTATGTTGAGGCTGTGAGGACAGCAAGGAAGGAGTTCCTTGCTGCCCTCATAGCGTCTGCGAAGTCACATCCAGCGGAGCTGTTCTGGGTGGTGCGGAGGCTGGTCAGTCCGGCCTCCCTCCGCTTGGACGCGGACTTGTCCCGGGCCCGTTGTGAGGAGTTTGGCACCTACTTTGCAGACAAGATCACTCAGATCCAGAGTAACTTCGACACCGGATTGGAAGCAGTAGGCGAGGAGCATCAGGTTATGGAGGCGCCGTCTGGCCGAACTTTCTGGGATGAGTTTCAGGAAGTGACGCCAGCCGATGCAGTGAATGTCCTGGGGCCTGTTAGGGCCACCAGTTGTGAATTGGATCTATGCCTGTCCTGGTTGGTGAAAGTCTCCAGGGAGAGTTTGGGGTCGGTGCTGACAAGGGTAGTGAACGCATCCCTTTGGCAGGGAAGGCTGTCCTCCAGTCTCAAGGAGGCTGTGGTGCGCCCCCTGCTGAAGAAGCCATCTCTGGATGTGGACACTCGCCAGCAAATCTTCCCTTTTTAGGGAAGGTTATTGAACAGGCAGTGGCACTGCAGCTCAAAAAGAAAAAGAAAAACATTGGTTTACTTGACTGTTTTCAATCTGGGTTCCGCCCCGGCTATGGTACTGAGACGCCGTTGGTAGATGATCTCCGCCGGGAGATGGACGCAGGATGTTCAACATTTGTGATCCTGCTAGATGTTTGACACCATGGACCATGGGCTGCTGTTCAGATGGTTGCGAGACCTGGGGGGCCTGTACGGGAATGTCCTAGGGTGGCTCCGCTCAGTCCTCTCGGGGAGAAGCCAGCGGATGGTGCTCGGGGCTGAAACATCAAGCCCCCAGGCCTTATCCTGCGGCATTTCGCAAGGTTCGATCCTGTCTCCGCTATTGTTTAATGTGTATATGCAGCCCCTGGGGGAGATTGTGAGAGGGTTTGGGGTGCGATGTCACCAATATGCTGATGATACTCAGCTGTACCTCTCATTTTCAACTAACCCAGGTCCTGCCGTCTCATTGCTTTCCCAATGTTTGGAGGCTGTGGCGGATTGGATGAGGCAGAGCAGACTGAAACTGAATCCCAATAAGACGGAGGTGATGGTGGTGGGGAGGGCGGGGGAGGTTCTGCCCCCCCTTGTGGGAGGGGTCTGTCGTCCTATTGCCTAGCAGGTTCGAAGTCTGGTGGTGGTGTTGGACTCGGGTCTCCGTCTGGATCGGCAGGTGGAGGCGGTGGCTAAGACAGCCTTCCGCCAACTGTATCTGGTGCGGAGGCTGGGCCCATACATTTCCAGGCCCGACCTGGCCACCCTTATCCACGCCTTCATCACCTCAAGGCTAGACTACTGCAACGCGCTCTACGTGGGGCTTCCCTTGTTTCTGGTTCGGAGGCTGCAGCTGGTGCAGAATGTGGTGGCCCGTCTCCTTATGGGGACTGGGTGATGGGAGCACATAACACCTGTGCTTCGTGATCTGCACTGGCTGCCTAAAGCATTCCGAGCGGTGTTGGTATTGATCTATAAAGCCCTGCACGGTCTGGGCCCCTCGTACCTCGGGGACCGCCTCACCCTCCGTGCCTCAGAGCGATCCCTTCGGTCCACTGGGGGCGCCTTCTTGGAGGTCCCCCGGGTGAGACGGGGGGCCACAATGGAGAGGGTGTTCTCAGTGGCCAGGTCATGACTGTGGAACTCCCTCCCGGAGGAAGCCCGCCTGGCCCCAGGTCTGCTGGTGTTCCGTCGAGCCTGCAAGACCTGGCTGTTCGCCCAGACCCTCGGAGGGGAGGGGGGGGAGTTGGAGGGGATTGTTTTTAATTTTTGTTGATGCCTTTTACATTTTTTTTTACTGTTGTTGTATTGTTGTAAGCTGCCCCAAGATGCTGTAGGCATGAGGGGGCGGCTAAAAAATGCTTTAAAATATTCTCTTGGGTGATACAAACCTTGAGCTACCTGACCCTGGACTTGTTTGCATCCCACTCAAATAAAAAAAACAAAGAACACTTCTCCTGGAGATGGGACTTGGGGGTGCTGGCCACAGATAAACTGCTACAGCCTTGCAGCTTCCTATACACATTTCCCCCCCCCCCCCCCCATACAGGGCTGCACCATCTAGAAGGTTCGGAGTAGCAGGAGGCCTGCTCAGGAAGGAAAAGGCACTAGTCCTCCTCATGGCCCTGTTCTGGCCAAGACACCCATGGCTCTCCGATCTGGTGGCCCTCTAGGTCCGCCGTCCAGTTCATCTACCCCCTCTGACAGGATGTGATCAGACAAGGCCCCCTCACTCATCAGGACCCTCAACACTTACAGCTGATGGCCTGGCTACTGAACAGGGGGTTCTAGAAGCATGGGCTTGTTTGGATCCGTAAGACAATAATCTCTTCTTGTAAAGGGTCTACTAACAAGATTTACGCAGACATCTGGAAGTTTCTTCCATTGGCGCAGGGGTAGGGAGTTTGTTTCCCCCAATCTTCCTGATGTCCTGGAATTTCTTCAAGAGGACTTAAATAAGGGGCCAAAGTCAAATACCTTAGCTAGACAGGTTTTGGCTCTAGGCCATATCCTGGGCACCTACTCCTCTGAGGGGTTCTCATGCTATCCCTGCGTGAGGCGTTTTTATAGACAGCTCTGTTTCTCTTCCAGTGTTACATAGATTCCATACGTGGGACCTTGATGCGGTCCTCTGAGCCCTTACCAAAGCCTCATTCGAACCTCTCATGTCAGTGTCCGTGTACTTCCTTATAGTCAAGGTGGCCATACTCTCAACCAGAAGGATCTGGTTGAGATCTGACCCCACCTTTATACCCAAGGTCAATTCCCAATTTCACAGGGCCCAGGAGGTAATTCTTCCCACTTTCTGCCCTAAACCATCACACCAAGAAGAAGTCACTTGGCACATGCTGGACTTCAGGTGGGTGCTCATCACACCTGCTCAGAGGGCAGGTTTTCTAGCCTTTTCATCCTCTGCCTCCGAGGGAAGTCTGTAAGACATCTATAGCACATTAGATTTAGGCATGTATAGCAGAGCCATACAAGGCTAATGGACTGACCCTGGGAAGGTGATGGCACACTCTTGAGTCTGCTGCCGCATCATGGGATGGGCCTTGTTCTCCAGGGTCTCCTACAAGGCAGTGTGTAGGGTGACCACATACCTTTGACCAACACTACAAGATCCATACCATGTCCTTGGCTGACACCACATTTGGTTGGAGAGTTCTCCAGGCCATTGCGTCATATCTATAGCTGAGTCCCCTGGGGTTTCTCCCTCCCTAGTGGGTTCTGCTTTGGCAAATTCCATGCTAAGGAGTGCTGAGCAGGAAGCCAAATGGAGAAAAGAAAATTGGGGCACTTATTGGTGAATTTTCTTTCTAGTATGCTTTCTGCCTGGCATTTTGGCCCACCCATTGGTTTCTCTGCCCAGTGGGCTTGGCATGGTGAGGGATCCCATAGTGGCAAAAAGTAGACTGCTCATTCCACGTGGGCAAAGGGAGTAAATCCCTGCACATACTAAATAGGAGTATCTCCTTTTTAGAGCCTGTAATCACTCCTGGGCCATCTTTGGTCAAGGTTTTTACTTCTCCAGAATAGGGGCATGTGACTGACTTTGGAGGAACTCGCACTGGAGCTTGGAGGAGGTGTTCCTTGCCTGGCCCACCTACAGGTTTCACTTTGAGGTCTTTCTTCTGATTGGTCAAGGAAGAACATGTCTATTCTAAGAAGTGCCAAGCAGGAAACCTACTATAAAGAAAATAGTGCCCCAATTTTCTTTTCAAAGACCTTGATAATGCACTAAAAGATTCTGTGCCCACTTGCAAATAGTGGAAGGGGGGAGGGTGTTCTGGGCCCTTTTTGCAAAAACAGGGTTGTTGAGCCCGCTTTCTTTTTCCCCAGACTACTGTTTGGATACTCTGGCAAGAGTGTGGTTGCTGTCATGCAGACCTGTTCTGTATTTGCTCCAACTCTTTACTTGTCTGCAAAAGGGCCCTGTATGGCCTGAAAGCTTGCATGCTCTTGCCAATGGAAGTTAGGCCAGTAAAATACCTGAATAAAACTCCCTTGGATGTTAATTTCCTCTGCTGCTATAGAGCTCCTGTTCAACATTGCTATACGTTTTCCATCCCAAAGCTGGCTGTGGTTCAGCAGGCACATGTAGTCTTCAAAATACCATAGGAATTTCCTGGATAAACCAATCCATCAAATATTTGTTTCCCCTCCTTCCAGATCAAGCGTTCCTCCATCCGGAAAGGCATGGTGATGGTGTCCCCTCGACTGAACCCACAAGCATCTTGGGAATTTGAAGCAGAGATCCTTGTACTGCATCATCCCACCACCATCAGCCCACGCTATCAGGCCATGGGTAAGGGAAGTAGCTGTCTGCCTTGTGGCTCGGTTCATTCATAGGCTTCTGCTTTTCCAAGGGTAGATGACCTCCTTAGGTTCAATTCTTCCTGTCATCCAGTGGGGAGAGGGAACAGATGTGAAAGGGAAGAAGATGCTACATGAACTAATGTGCTTGGGAGTAGACAGGTTGTCAGCAAAGCTGACTTGTCTCGTGCGATCCTTTTTTCGGAACTCTTGTTTGTGATCATATCCTTCCCAACTACTTGGTTCTTGTTTCCTTGCAGAAACCAGAGTCGCAGGATTTTGTGTTTTTCCTGCTCTTATGAATAGCTAATGCACATATTACTGGTGTCACTTTGTAAACATGAAGTAGATTCTTTGGATTCCAGACTGAGATCTATTGTATGGAGAGTAGCAATGCTGGCTAAGTCTTGTTATGTTAGTGTTGCTTTCTGGCCTACATGCAGTGTCTCTTTCACAGTGCATTGTGGCAGCATCCGCCAAACAGCCACCATCCTCAGCATGGACAAGGACTGCCTCCGAACAGGGGACAAAGCCACAGTTCATTTCCGCTTCATCAAGACCCCTGAATACTTGCACATAGACCAGCGGCTGGTTTTCCGTGAGGGCCGTACCAAAGCTGTGGGTACCATCACAAAGGTAAGCAAACCTAAGGTACCCAGGGGGAACTAATCAGGAGAGTCTGTATAAAGCTCTACATTGCTTTGTAGTGAAGTCAGTTTGTCAGGTCAGCAGTTACCAATGTATAACAGCTGTTTGACCTTTTTTAGGTATATTTTTTAATTTTTTTATACAAATTTATACCCTGTACCCTCCTGCTAATAGCCGCTCAGGGCGGCTAACAATATCAAATTAAAAATATAGAATACACTAATACAAGTAAAATATACAATAAATATAAAACAGCACTATAAAAAAAACCATGTGATGGGGCACCAAAAATAAAAAGTCCCTCTCCCTCACTGGAAGCCTGGCGGAACAGCCAGATCTTACGTTGTCGTCTAAAGGAGGAGAGGTCTGGGGCCACACTGACCTCTGCAGGAAGGGAGTTCCATAGCCTTGGTGCGGCCACTGAGAATGCCCTCTCCATAGTCACCCCGTGAGATACTCGGGGGACTTTGAGAAAGGCGCTCCCGGTTGACCGGGGGCGGGAGGGGGTCGATCCAGAGCCTGAGGAATGAGGCGGTCCAAAAGATAGGCAGCCAGTGCAAAGAACGGAGCACTGGTGTAATGTGCTTATGGCGACCTGTTCCTTTAAGGAGGCAGACTGCTGTGTTCTGCACCATTTGCAGCCTCTGAACCGTCACCATGGGTAGCCCCATGTAGAGTGCGTTACAATAGTCAAGTCTTGAGGTGATGAAAGCATGGATGATAGTGGCCAGGTCGGAGTCCGAGACATACAGCCGAAGCTGCCACACTAGATGCAACTGGTGGAATGTGCTCCTCGCCACAGCCCCCACCTGGGCATCCAGGCAGAGCTAGAATCAAGGAGCACTCCCAGACTACGAACCTGAGGAACAAGTGGAGGGTGAACCCCATCAATGATGGGGGGACACCAACTCCACCGCCCTCCCCACTAGCATCATCTCCATCTTGTCGGGATTCAGCTTCAGGCGGTTCACCCTTATCCAGTGCCCTCACAGCCACCAAACACCGAGTAAGTACCAAGACTTCCGGGCCTGGATCAGATGAAAAGGAGAGTTTGTTTATTTTATTTTTTATCAAATTTCTACCCCACCCTTCCTAAAACAGCTCAGGGCAGCTTATAAATTAAAAAAACAACCACAAATATAAAATACATCTAAAAACAATTAAAACATTCCGAAATACAGGTATTAAAACAGGGCCGGGAATCACAATAAATAGGGTAAGGGGAGCTAAAACTCCACTAACCCCCTCCCCAAAGGCCTGGGCAAACAGCCAGGTTTTACAACTTCGCCGGAATATCAAAAGGCTTGGGCCAGGCGAGCTTCCTCCGGGAGGGAGTCCCAATGGCGCAGCCCAGCCACCGAGAATGCCCCCTCCATTGGGGGACCTCCAAGAAGGCACCCCCGGCAGACCGAAGGAGCAGCTCTGGGGCGCGGAGGGCGAGGCGGTACCTGAGGTACGAGGGGCCCAGACCGTGAAAGGCCTTATAGATTAACACTAAAACCTTGAACCTGGCTCGGCACACTATTGGCAACCAGTGCAGAGTCCGGAGCACAGGTGTTATGTGCTCCCGACGACCCGTCCCCGAAAGGAGCCGGGCAGCCGCATTCTGCACTAGCTGCAGCCTCCAAACCAGGAACAAGGGAAGCCCCACATAGAGCGCGTTGCAGTAGTCCAACCTCGAGGTGACGAAAGCATGGATGAGGGAGGCCAGGTCCGGACCGGAGACGTACATACGCAGCCTCCACACCAGATGCAACTGGTGGAAGGCAGCCTTCGCAACTGCCTCCACCTGCCACTCCAGGTGGAGATCCGCGTCCAGTATCACTCCCAGACTCCGGACCTGCTGAGCTATAGGAGGTAGAGTTGGGTGTTAGCATACTGAAGACACCGATCATTGAACCCTCTCCTGACCTTGCCAAGAGGCAGCATATACATGTTGAACAGGAGAGAGGACAGAATAGAACCTTGTGGGACTCCACACACGAGGTTCTGGGGAGATGACGAACAGTCCCCCAGCACCACTCTCTGTGTTCTCCTGGCCAGGAAGGAACGGGACCGTTCAAGAACAGTCCCACCCACCCCAGTTCGTTCCTGCGAACGAGTCGTTACCATCTCGTGATCAACGGTATCAAAAGCAACCGACGGATCCAACAGAATCAGAAGGGTCGATCGACCCTGATCCAATTTGCGGCAGAGGTCGTTGACCAAAGCCACAAGTGCAGTCTCCGTGTTGTAGCCCAGATGAAAGCTGGACTGCGCGGGGTCTAGGAAACTCAGACCAGTATTCGTTTGATGCCAGCTAGTCTTATTGAGCCTCATTGGAATCAAGGAGTAAATAGCTCTGCAACAAACTGCCTACTGAAACTAAGTATTTACAGAGCCTGCCTGTCAGTCCCCTAGCAGGAACAATGAATAGCCATCTCTCCCATAATATTCATTACTGCACTGTTGTATTGCTCTCCATTTTTAATTCCTTAATGAGTGACAGGCTTTCTTCCATACACGGCACAATTCCACAGCCTGGCATGCTTGCCTTCCAGCAGCTGCCACCTCTCTGGGTGGGACGGGACAGGACAGGGAACCCTTTTCAGAATCCCCAGCTGGCTGTAGCTTCTCCAAATAGCTCCTTGTCTCAGGCGTTCCTAGTTACAGCTCCTTCTCTAAGGTGCTCTGGCTGGCTTGTGGTTCCATTCCCTGCCTTGCTCTGGGCAGGGCGTGTCCTAGAGCATCTCAGCTTGTTACCAGATTACCTCCACAGCTGCAACATAGAGCCAGGCTGAGTTGCAAGTTGGGCTACACCAAAGAGCTAATCCCTGCAATGACTTGTTAACCTGTCACATGCCCTCACACCCCATAGTTGTGGCTCCTTCAGAGCAGATCTTGGGTATGGTGTGGGGAACCTTGTACCATTGCTGCCCATGACTTTCAGACCTTTTAGTTTGTGGGTAAGAGATACTGCTACTGGTAAGAAATTGAAGGAGACCCTTGTTTGGCTCTTACTTACCCCACCTCTCGTTTCTAACTGACAGTTACTGCAGACCACCAATAATTCTCCAATGAACTCCAAGCCTCAGCAAATCAAGATGCAGTCAACAAAAAAGGGACCCCTGTTGAAACGAGAGGAGGGGGGTGGCCAGGCTGGGGCAGCAGCAGGAGGCCCTGCAGTGGGGGATGATGCAACTTCATCAGGAGCAACACCATCAACACCTTTGAGTGCCCTCCAACCACAAGTAAGCAGCAAAAGTACCTGGAATTTAATTGTCCACATCCTCTTTCCCACTAGCAATTGGTCCTACATCTCCAAGGCATTGCCATTCTTTCTCCACCGCTTTCCCTTCCACTGTTCTACAAGGATAGAATGAAATTTGGCTACTAACTGATATCCGCTACTCCCTCAATGAAATGACATTAGGCAAGGGCATTTCAGTTTTGTTATTCTTTTGTTATTTTTCAACAAGAAGGCACAGCTTGGTGATGGGACTTCTCACAAACCGTAAGGGGCAGTAGAGCCCCCCCATTGCTTATTGGTAGTGCAGGAAAGGATGTCTGAGTGGAGCTGAGCAAGGACATTGTTGGCATTGACATTAAGAGCCAACATTTGACAGTTCATGCTACAAGCATCAAACTCCTAGCCATCTCTATATGTCACCATCTAGCAGGGAGGAGTTCATTATTGATCCTATTCTAGGTGATCTTCATTTGTAGCAGCTGGGTCAGGAGAGGCACTCTGGCTTGAACCTAGTTCTTAACTGCTGCTTTCTTGCTTCCCCTTGGTCAAATCATGCTTTATCTCATCTGCATCCAGGCTAGTTTTTGGAGTGTCTTCAGTTTTTGTGGTCTGCATTCTCTCCCTTGGTGCATTAATGTGTGTACCTGTCTCTTGCTGGATAAAGGGTTGCACTCCCAGTCTTTTTCTGTACACTTGGGTGTCTGTCATTGTTCTGTTTTACTCACCTCTGCCTCTCTCTTCCTGATGCTTGCCTTCAGACTGCACTGGATGAAGAGCACAACCAAGAGGGCAATAAGGTATTTCTGCATCTGAGCTGGTTAGTGCTGATTGGGGTTTTCCTGCCTGAGAGCAGAGTCAAGTTAGCAAGATAATCCTGGAGGCTTTCCTCCCTTCAATGCAGACCTTAGATGCCTAGAGCTGACTTTTCAAAGATGCTGAGCACCCTTCCTTCCCACTGGCCTCAGAAGGAGATAAGAGTGACTTTTCCAGATGTACTAGAGGCTGGAAGGACTGTGGTCTACTAAGATCTACTTGGGTCTCTTGTATCCTCCTGCTGCTGCTTTGGAAATCCTAGTGGGGCAGTGGAAGGGGAAAGGATTTGGGCATTAATTCTGACTTGAGGACATCTTGCTAAAACTCCTCTTTTGTCTTCCAGTCCAAGGCTGGAGGAGGGGGCCGGCGACGCGGAGGCCAGCGCCATAAAGTCAAGTCTCAGGGGGCTTGTGTGACTCCTGCCAGTGGCTGCTGAACATCTTCCTCCTCCCCCTCCCTCTGCAGAGTCCTCTTCCCCCCCCCCTCCATTTTTTTTATCCAAAAGATCCAGAGCAGCTTAAACCAAAACCCTCCCAGCTGATCATCTGCTGAAGAACTCTCCTGTCCCCTCTTGAAGGGGTGACAGAGGGGGCTGTAACTTAAGCTAATGAAGGTGACAAACATGGGACTGGCCAGCTGCCACCTTCCTCCTCCCCCCACTCCCAACACACTTTGTACATCCTGGGCTCTTGGTTTTTATTCTATTTCGTGTGTGCATGAAGATGTACCAGAGAAGAGTCACTCCTTGCTTCCCTTTTCCCCACCCACTCTTGCCTAGCGAACTGGCTGCCTAGTCATGGTTTGAGATCCACTGGCAATAGACCTCTTGGGAATTCCAGACCTGTAAGGGTTGGGTGGCTTGACAGGCACCAATTCCTCACCTCAAGGTGCCAAATGAATAGGAAGCTCAGTGGCTGCAGTTTGGAAAGGGCACGTAGGAAGCTCCAGACAGGTGGGCCTTAGGAAATTCAAGAGTTCTTTGTGGGTGTATAAATAGGGAGGAGGAGATAAGATGCTTAACTTCCCTTCCTATCCAAATAATAAGGCTACTAGCTGGTAAGGCTTCAGCTGGAGGCATCAAGTTACTTGCAGTCTCATTCCCCCGCCTCCCTTTGCTTCTGTTGTGTGCATCCTGAAGACCATGGCATTGCAGCTTGTTCTCCTTCCCCAGCCTGGTCAGAGCTGCACAGTGACAGTATTACAATGCCTTCACCCTGTCTAGTCTATAGTGCAGGGACATGCAGCTCTTCATGGGGAAAATGACTGCAAGCGAATGTACCTTTTGGGACTGGAGAGTGACAGTTGCCACCTTGGCTTCTCTGCCTGCCCCAAGAGACCTCTCCTCCTATGGGAATTGCCAACCACTGGAAAGCTGTGTTGTGCTGTTGCAGTGGTGAGCTATTCCTATTTCTTTCCATAGAAGCCAGCAGTGACTAGCTGGTTCCTGGCGTCGGGATGTGCTTTCTGACTAGAGCACATTGATTTTATAATTTTTTTATGAAGATGGTTGCAACTTCTTTCTAGGATGCTCCTTCTGAAGTGACTTTTTATCAGTATCATGTTTTTAAACCTAGGTTCTGCAGTTAATTGCTGCACTTTTATTTCAGCTCATACTCTTCTCCCTCCTGGTCTCCTATTTTTGAAAAGGCTCACTCTTTGGAGAACAAGGTTTAGAGTTGGGAGTCTGGGGTACATTTATTTAAGGGGGGAGGGTTGGTGCTATCGGCAAACTGCCACCATGGACTGGAAACGAGGAGTTACTCTTCCATTGGTGCTTCAAAGCTCTGAACCAGAGGGAGGCTGAAAACCTAGCTTCCCTTCTCTCTACTCTAGCTTCTGCCAGACCTTCCGAGGTTAGAGTTGTCCCTGGGGTGCGTGTGAGTTCTGGGATTGATTTAAATGCAGCTAAGGTTAGGTTGGGCTGTGAGGGAAGAGGTGTTGGCACTCCAAGAGCATTAGGCTATGGAGGGGAAAGCCATTTTTTATTTTTGCCTTGAGCTCAAGGGCCCTTAGAGCACTTGATGGGGGTGGAAGGTAGTGCAAGGCCCTGCCAATCCCATGTGCCTCTCTCTACTAGAGCTCTTCTGGGATTAATTGTAAGTAGCCACAGCATTAACATCACCCTCCTGGTGAAGGGGTGAGATGTGGCTAGTGTAGTATGGGGGCTTGCTGCATTCATGCCATGCTCCAGTAGCATCACTGCCTGTGGCTCCCAGAGGAGCAGAGACCTCTGCACTATGTTCTTTTTCTTCATTCCTTGTGCTCTAAGAGAAAGAGGGAAGCCTGGAGCTGAAGAGGATTCCCTTACCAGCAAAAGGTCATGATGTCTCCTGTTTTGTTACCAGCATTTAAAGACCACCGAAGGTGGCAGGATGTATAAAATAAAATTTGTTCAAGTTGAATGTGCAGTGACCATTTCAGTACTTCAGAACATCCAGTCAAAACAGCGGTAACCTTCACTGCCAAGAATATTCCCCAAGCCCTCTTGTGAGCAGAGCACTTGTTTTACGTGGGTCCGTAAGCAAGGTAGTAATGGGGGGGAGCCCATGTGGCTGCTGGGGTACAGCAGGCTGCTTTTGTGTGCAACATGGTGACTGGGGTAGATCTGTCTGTAAATCAGCATTTTATGGGTGGATATGGCTAATGTTTCAGCAAAGGAAGATAACTTCTTGGAGCACAGATACATGGGTAAACCTGACTGCTTGTTGGTTGCAGGGAATGGTCCTGAGGCTGGAGCTTCTGAAGAAAGGAACCTACCTCTCCCAGCTCAGATAGTAATAGATGCTGCAGGGCTCTCCTATAAGGGCCCAGCTACATTGATAAAAAGCTGCCTGTTTCTGACTGGAGATGCTTTAGCTTACTAAGCAAAAACTACAAAGCTGCCATGAGGAGGCATCTCTTCTCCTGTTAGTCTACCTCTCTGATCATCTGGAATAGCCTAATTGGGGTCTACTTTCCAAGGATAGAGCAAGCTGAGGGAGGTAGGTCTGTTTAAAAATGACTGGCTACCAGTAAGCCACTTAGTTGCATTCTTCCGGAGGAGCTAAATCTGCTTCTGGAATGGAGGAACCTACTGGACTCGGAGACCTGGCAGAGAGAAGGGCTGGTCTGTAGCTGCTCACTAGATTACCAAGGAGTGAGGAGTTGTGATGCTTACTCCCCAGCCATGCTTGTATGTCCTGAGCTAAAGCACTTGCTGTGCAGTGGGCTGCTTCCAAATCAGCTAATACCCCTCCCCTGCCATACAGTGGGGAAGATGGAGCAATTCCTTTAGTACTAGCCTCCATGAGAATAGTTAATGCAGCTTTTCTAAACCTGTGCTGGATGGCTAACAGGTAGCATTAAAAAGGTATGGAAAATACTAGGCAAGAGGAAGCCTTTCCTACTGATGTTGGATATTAGATTGCTCAGAGCACTGGTGGCAGTCTTGTCATGTATGACTAATGTAACTGAGGAGTGTGTGGGTGGGGAAGAGTAATCCTGCACTCTAGGAGGATGAAAATTTTGGATAGGCCAGATACACTGGTAGCTCTTCTCTGCTTCAGAGGAAAACCTTTATGCTCCTGTGTCCACCCCCATCGCCAGCTGCAAACAAGCCCCAGGAAACTCGTCTCAGCTACTCTGTTATAATTTGTCTTGGTTTTTTTTTGCATAGACATAAATTACAATCTGTTAAAACAATGCAGCATTTGCAATAAGCTACAGAATTAAATACAAAAAAACAGTCCTCTGCCTGTGCCTATTGCGTGAGGCAAGGGTGGAGAAAGAAGTAAGGAAGGGAAGTATGGAGGTATCAGGCATCCACTAGAGCAGAGCTTTCCCGCCTACAAGTACCATGGTTAAATGGAGGCATAGAATTTCAGATTGAATTCCAGGAGCAAAAAAAAATTGTCACCAGACTTTATCCTGATTTAAACTGTTCTTGCCCTACTATTCCTGTGAACTAGTTGCCAGCCTCAGTTTTCTGGGCACCAATGGCTCCCAGGCACCTGCAAGTTTCATGCTGTGGTCAAATGCCTTGGTGGAAAGAGCTGTGACAGTCTGCTACCCTCTCCCTCTGCCCCTAACCCAGTGCCTTTGAGCTGCTGCTACTGGAGCACAGATGCTAATTAGCCTCATCTCTCCCCCATTTCAATCCAAATTTCCAAACAGTTCCCGTGAAGAGGGGCTTAATCAGACTAAACCTTCTCAGTATGGATGCTCCATACACACACCACTGGTATGAGAGGTCCTATGTTAGGTTAGCCTAACCGGAAGGTCGGTCAGCAAGGAGTGCAAGACTTGTCTGCTGGATGACTCAAGAGGAAACACATTGGGTACAAAAATCCCATTGCTTTCTAAAGATTTTCCCAGCTGTTTCCTCTTCTACACCACCAACCCTACTGGCCATCAAGGACTAGGGGATTTCCTGACAAAAGTCAGTACAGAGCACCTTCTTAAACCAAATCTGGATTGGGGATTGCCTGGATGTCCCAACGTCAACTCAAGCTCAACATGGCCAAGACTGAACTCCTCATTTTTCCTTCCTCCTCTTCCTCTCCCTCTAACCTGCCCATCTGCATTTTTGGAGTCACCATCCATCCTGTTCTCCAAGCCTGTAGCTTGGGCTTCATCTTTGACACGCACCTCTCTTTTAAAGCTTATATTGACTCTGTTGCCAAATCCTGCCGATTTGCCCTCCATAACCTTGCTCGGATCCGCCCCTTTCTCTCTACCTCCTCGGCCAAAACCCTTGTTCATGCCATGGTTATCGCTCACCTCGATTACTGCAACCTCCTCCTTCCTTGCTGGCCTCCCTCACTCCCACCTGTCCCCCCTTATCGCAATCCAAAACTCCGCTGCCAAGGTCATTCACTCTGCCCGTCGCTTCGACCATGTGTAGCCTCTCCTCTTCTCTCTTCACTGGCTCCTCCTTCATGACCGTATCCTGTTTAAACTCCTGGTATTCACGTTGGAAACACTCCATGACCAAGCTCCTCTTTACCTCTCAGACCTAATCTCCCTACGCGCTCCCCGCTCTTCCTCTGTTCCCTCCCTCACTCCCTTGTTTCTCCTGCTCACCTAACCGCCTTAGACCCTTCTCCCTTGCTGCCCCCCCATACCTGGAACACATCCACCTTGCCCCCTCCCTCCACTCCTTCAAATCCCTCCTCAAGACCCACTTTTTCCTCGCCACCTTTCCCAGTGCCTGCTAATCGTTCCCATATATCTACTGTCTACCCTCCTCTGCAGACTGCTGCAACCAACCTGATTGTAGCCAAGCCAAGCACACGCACCTGAGACTTCATATCCACTTTAATGTTTGTTGTTTTTCTCCCCTGTCTTTCCCACTGTCCCCTCTCCCTGTCTCTCCCTCTTTGTCTTTTAGATTGTAAGCCACAGGCAGGGACCACGTCTATTTCTATGTCTGTACAGCACCAGGTCACACTACTGGTGCTATATAAATGTTTATAATAATAATAGGACCAATGCTAGAAAGTAAGTCCTTGTCTTTCAAAGGAAAGGACAGACCTGTCTATACAAAATGTACAATATGAAGCCTAAGATACAAATAGAGCATTGCACCAAACCTAGGGACAGACATACACTTTTGCTAAGTAGCCTTGCTTTTCTATCCAAGCCATGTGCAGCCAGTGGGCTGCTCAGTGTTCAGAGCCTGCCCAGAAGCACCTGCTATAGGACAACATTCTCACCAGCCCACTGACTGGACTGCTATTACTCCCCCATATAGCCTCAACATAGTTTGGGGGGGGGAGGAGGTGGCATGCCTGTGACTTCCCTCGCTATTCCAGGATGCTTCCTTGGCAGGTTCACCCCACACGGAGAGGTCTCTACATTACCCATTGAAGCCAGTGGAGACCATTCCAGAGAGCCCAGAAAAACACATCCCCTGTTCCTCCTGCCCCCCTGTTCAAGGACAGTGTGGGCTCCTCTGAGAATGGAGAGAAGGAACATGACAAGTGAAAAGACAGGAACATCTCTCTCTCTACCTCACTCCCACCTTGTTTGATCCACTCCCACCCATTCCATGGCCCCCCATATATACCTGCTCTTGATATATTTCTACTGGCTATGCTACATGCCTGAGGAAGGGCCATGTGTAGCCCAAAAGCATGCTTATTTCCACCAATGGTTGGTCCAATAAAGCACTTTGTCTCTGTCATCTGGGAACCAACACAGCAACCACGCTCTCTGGCTTGCTTTGTTCTTCAGCAGCCAATGTTCAGAGCAGTGGGAGGAGGATGCTTTTGATAAAGTAGGTCACCTGCCTGGCTATCGGCTACAGACAAGGGGAGCTATTGAGTAGGTGTGTGTTGGGGGATACTGATGTGGCAGTGAAAAGGGTGATTATGCTGTTGGCCATGCAGCAGCACCTGCAGAGGGACAACCTACATTTCTTGTAGAATGGCCCCACCATCCCTTCTGTCCACAAAGGGTGCAGTCTCCCAGCTTACAGCAGCAGAGGGAAAATGAAGTGGGTATCTGCTACAGTCCCACAACACCCACTGCCAAGGACCAAATCAAATCCCAGCTCTAAACACAAGCCCCTTCTTGCTGCCATTAACACTTTCTCTTGGAAGCTCTACTTGCCTCCCTCTTGTTGATTGTCCATCCCTCAGCCAACCTTGGTACTTGCACTCCTGCTTTTCAAAAAACCCTTCCAGATCATTAGTTTCAGGGTCATCACTTCTCCCTCTCCAACTTTACCCTAATAAGACTTTTAATGGTGAACTGTTTGTTTCCCTAATATAATTTCAACCTTCCCCTGCAAGGTTTGGGCTGCTTCCTATGGTCACACTTCTACAACAGTCTCTCTCCTATATTCTTGTTAACAAACCTGTGTACATATAACTACACTACAGACTATGCTATCCATGGGCCCCTTACATCTGTACAGCTGTCTATACACAGATGTACATATAGGACGATGCATACATTTTCATACCACAAGTGGTAACAATTTTGGTTAGTTTTCCAAAATGCAGAAGCCAGGAACTGCCCAACTAGAGCAAATCAATGGTCCATCTAGCCCAGTATCCTGTCTTCTAATAGTTGATGCCTCAGACGCAGGCAACTTTTCATGGAATATTGTGAGGAGTGAAGCTCTTTCTGCATCCAACTTAATATTCCATCAGAATTAAATAGTTCTGATGATTTTACTTTAGCTAGTGGCCCAACAGCTCTTCTACTAAAAGCTCTGACTCTTCTGAGCTGTTTATCTTGGTAATATGTGGAAGTGTGGTCCACGGGTTAACGATGTTGTTTGGATAACTTATTTTCTTCCCAACTGTACAAACCAAGAGTGTCAGGTGGACAGGGTTCCAGGAGCTCTGACAAGCTCATTTTGGCTCCCCTGTATTGTGCACTACACCAGGGATAGTACCCATCAGTGACACATCACAAGCCTGAGTGTGTGGACATTGCAAGCACCTCCTGCTTTGGCAATAGCCTCACATGTTACTGGAAACCCTGACAGAACAACAGATGGGAGCTGGTGGCCACCATAGATAACACTGATTAAAATGCGAGGCTTATAGAATTGTAGAGTTGGAAGGGTAACCTACATGCCCTCTGCCTGTTACTGCATTGCAAGTTCATAGGACTCAGTTGTAACCAATGGCAAACTGCCCACTCGGTCCCTATGCAACAAACTGCTAACCCAGGAATAAAAGGGAAAGGGTACTGAATACAAAGCCAGTTGATCTCACGACTCCTTCCGCACCTTGAAGCCAGATTGCACTTAGCCATCCACACACTGTCATAAATATTATACTCCCACCCCGATGATAGAGAGCAATTACAAACATACCTAAAACTATTGCAGTGCTAGGATCTAGGTTGCCTAAGAAACATATGGATGTGGGGAGGAGAAAAAACAGCTAGGCTAGGCTAGGCTGCATAGACTCAGGTAAAACGTCTTTGAAAGCTGTCTGAGGTGAAGAGAAAATAAAGCAGCCCATGACAGGGCACCTTCTGTGTGATCCCAGTGTCTCAGCACACCAATCCACTTCCTTTGCCCCATAATAGAGACAGCCACATCCTCTCTGGCACCAACAGCACCAAAAAGCTTTAGGGGCTAGATTTGCAGGGTAGGGAGGGTTTTTGTTTTTTCATTTAACTTCCTGGATTTCCAAGCAAAGCAGCAAAAAGAAGCTTTTCCTTTGCCAGCTTGCTCTCCTCTCTGGCAACACCCTCTCTCGCCCTCATCACTCCATGGCACAGAGCCGTGAGGTAGCCAGCTAGTGGGATCAGAGAGTACCAGGGAGAGGGTGCTAATGGACTGGATCTCCATGCACACGGAAACAATAGATGCAGGTGTACTCGGGGTGACCCCAATTGCTGAGAATCCTTAGCTCCACCCCCTGGGATGCAGCCAGATTTTCACCCTAGACACAGGGAAGAGGAAAGAGTTAGCATTGCCAGTCACTCAACAGAACATAAGACAACATTGCTTTGTAAATAGCAGCTCAGCTTTTCAAATCCCAGCCCTGCTTTATAATAGGGATAGAACTCATAGCATCTTCTAGAAATCACTCAAAGCCCAGCTCCTCCTGCCTGACTCCACTTGCTAACTTAGAAGTCACAACACAAGTGGCTCTATACCAGAGGTTCCCAAATGTATTGCCTCTGTAACCTCATTCTGAGACTTAAATATAACCCTGTGACCCCAGCCAGCAAAGACATAAAATATATCAAATATCAATCAGGACTATGTCCCTATATACCGATGATGCCATCCACTAGGAGTCTTAACCCCCTAGTTTGGGAGCCTTTTTTCCAAACCACTTTTGTGGGCCCTGGAACCTGAGGTGGCTTCTGAGTTGATCCAGTCTGCAGCACAGATAAAAGCAGCCTCAGGGCTTTTTTTTGACAGCTGTCTGGGACCAAGGTGCTGTTTTACCAAATAGTCAGAGACCAACTAAGTGCAGAGATGTCCTGGCCACATCCCTTATGCCACTCCCCCTTCTCCAGTCTCCCTGCATAGAAACCATCCCAGGAATCACCTATTGCCAAGGGAATCTGAAGGAGCAAGTTAGCCACCACCAAGGCTGCTTTAAACTGTCCGTGTCAGCTGGCTGAAGGTCTGGGCTTACTCGGTTTAACAGAATGAGTCCCTGCCTGCACATTTAGGAGCTGCCCTGAAGAATTCTGCAGCAGGAAGAGTATTCTCTACGTTCCACAAGATGGATCCAGTGCGGGTGGCACGTCCCATCTGTGTCTTCTACCATTTCCAAGTCAGTTCTGAAGGCCTTTCCTGCAGGGTCGAAGCTTCTCTGTAGCCAAGCTGCAGCCCAGGGAGGGATCTGGGTGACTGCATCCTCCAGAGGCTGGTCTACAATGCGTGTAAGGGCTCTCTTGTTCCCAATGAACGAAGCTAGGTTCATCTCCACATGTTCCAGCCCTGGACTAAGCAGCAGGTTTACACAAAACACTAGAACCATGTTCTAGCTCCACCTGATTAGAGCAGATAGAGCCTAGCCTCAGGTTCAAATCGGAGACTATGGATCCATCAAGCCAGAGGTTCTCCCCTCACCTGCTTCACTGGAGCAGACTGCTAGGCTCACCTAGTGTGGTATCTCCCCACAATCAGTGTAGTGAATCAGCCCATTGGTCTAGGCTCCAACCAGATCCAAGATAGTGGCCAGAATTTAATGCTTCAGAAGAGACTGGAAACTTCCATGGCCTTGGCTAATTGCGGAGTCCTAGGTTTGATGCATCCTAAGCTAGTGGGCTCCAGTCAGGGACCCTTGAAGAATGGAGAGAGGCAAGATGGGAGGCTAAATCCCAGGAGGCATCAGGCATTTTTCTGGAACAGTGTCTCAAATCTCCTACCTGATTCAAACTCTGCCTTGCGCTCATCAGCTTACCTGAAAGTGGAATGTCTGGATGGGATCCCTGTCCTGATCGTACATGAACTGCCCCAGAAGAGTGCCCTCTTGCTGTCCTTCTTCAGCTAAGCTCTATGGAAAGAGGCCAAGGTGCAGCAGAGAGGAAAAAGAGACAGACAGGAGAGCAGGACAACAGGGAGGTCAGAGTGCCCAGAAGAGCAGAGGGAGAGGGGTGAGGAACACAAGCGCAGTTAGACTCCACTCCTGCGGTTTCATGCCAAAATAGACAAATAGGACGGTGGGGGGCAGGGGACACACAGGAGCAGTGGGGGGAGAAGGTGGATAGTTACGTGGACTAAATCCCCTCCCTCCCCCTCCTTGCATCTCTCATACTGTCCCCTCATGTACTTCACCCCAGGCATTACTCCCCCCTCACAAAGATACCCTATTTCCACCTCCATAACATCTCTTCCTTCCCTCCCCCCCTCCTCTTTCAACCCCATAAAAATTCTCCCAGCCACTCCCGCCTCCTCAGCATGGTCAATAGATACTTCGTTCCCTCTTGCAGCCATCCAGAACATAGTCTCCTCCACATACCAGATCTCAGAATGACCCTCCACACACGTATTCTGTTCCCTCTCCCCAAAAATAACTTTTCCTGTGATCTTAC
Source organism: Sphenodon punctatus (assembly GCA_003113815.1). Taxonomy (NCBI): domain Eukaryota; kingdom Metazoa; phylum Chordata; class Lepidosauria; order Sphenodontia; family Sphenodontidae; genus Sphenodon; species Sphenodon punctatus. Next base: position 1,285,784 of record QEPC01011807.1, on the reverse strand, counting down.
TCATTCAGCACTCCCTCCTTCACCTACAGACCCCCCTCTCATCCCTATACCTCAAAAACATTTCCTCTCATTTCGTCTACAGCAACTCTCAGGCCCACAGCAGTGCCCCAGAGAGCCATCTCTCCCACAAGGCTAGAAAACAGGCTGGCTGGTGCAGAAATGGGAGGAGGCCCTGTCAATGGGGAAATGCAGAGAACATGGGTTCCTGCCTTTATCCTAACTTGCCCTTCCCTGTTCCTGCACCCTGCCCAGAGAGGAGGACACTTACATAGACAGCAAAGTCCTTGGGGGCACTGGGGATGGCACCCATGGGTGAGAGGGATCTGGGGATGTGCTCCAGCGTCACAGCAGTGGGATGGATGTTGCTGGACAGACGGATGACGGCAAAGCCCTGGGATCCACGAAAGGCCCAGCAATTCCCAGGGTTAACGTCCGGCTGCAATTAGAGGAGAGATGCACAGGACAAGAGCACAGTTTTTAGAGAGCAGCAATAACCACAAGTCTTATGGTCACTCTCAGACAAGCGTGTCCAAACAATGTCCTGGGGAATCCCCAGCTTACCAGCAAATTGACAGGGCGTCGAACCGGGAAGCTTCACCCTACTCCTTTTCTGAGCATCATGGCACGCAGAAAAGGAGTGTGGCTATGTCAAAAGGGCAGGGTGAAGAAGGTCTTCTGCCTTTTCCAGTGTAGCCAGGCCCCCTTCCCTCACCTCTCCACCCCACCAATTTGCTAGCAGACCTGGCTGGTCAGTCAATTGCCTGGAGCCAATTACCTGTGCAGGGTCACCCCATGCCAAATCAAATCTGGCTGTCCTAAGGCCCTTGCATCCCAAAGGACTCCAAAGCACTGCAGCCGATGATACCAAGACTGCTGACAAAATGTAGTAGCTGCTAAAGCACACTGCATAAGAACTGCTACACTGGGTCAGACCATGGTCCATCTAGCCCAGCATCCTCTCTGCGGCAGTGGCCAGCTTCAGTTGTTTCAGAGGAAATCCACAAGAAACAGGGAACCAATGAGCAATTCCCTCTGCGCCCGGTCATTTGTTCCCTGCTTTTGGCAGTCAGATGTTTAGAGACACCCTGAGCAGGAGGCTGCTCCTCTGGCAGTCTTTGCTATTGGGCATCAACAGATGAGCCGATCCACCAGGAACGTATCCAATCTTTTTGAGTCCAGTTAGACTATTGGTTTTCACAGCATCCCAGCTCTGAAGAGGAAGGAATGCTTTCTCCTGGTTGATAGAACTACAGCTGGGTGTTTAATAAGCAAACTACAGCACATTCTGAAGCCCTTGGCAGAGACAGGATACTGGCCTAAATGCACCAAGGGCCTAGTTCTCTAGAGCAATTCCTAGGTGGTGTTGGACCCATTTCTTAAATCGGGTGTGAGGAACCACTAGACCATAGCCTAGGCCAAATCTGCTATGGCTGATTTTTATTTGGCCCCTTTCCCAATGCCTGCATTTGGATGTGCCTTTAAGCACTGAAAGAGCACAGGGGAAGGGAGCAGTCACCCCTGCCCCCAACTCCTATCTAGCCACTGGAGCTTGTACTAATTTTCAGAGTGGCCTGTAGGAGGGAAACAGTTCCCCAACCCTGTCTTAAATGAATCCACAAGTGTTTTGACTGCATGCATTGATGAGGAGACTCTGCTCTGCAAATGGAGGGAGTGGTCAGGTGGGTAAGTCAGGCCTTTTGGGGAGAATTAAGGAGTGAACAACACTGTTCCATGTGGTGCCAGGCTACAGCCTCCCAGGTTCAGTGCTGTGCAGGGGCAAAGCTAGGTTGGAATGGGCTCTGGTGCAGAAGAGGGAATAGGGCCCTTTATTCCCCCTTCCCAGAGGCACACGATGCACCTGCACCAGGGAGTGTGCCACCCACTCCCGGCTCATGGACCCTGGATGCAGCTGCACTCCCTGTCCCTGTGCTGGGAATAAAAGAGAGGGAATGAGAAGCAGTTTAGGGAGGATCAAATCTATAGAACGGGGAAACAAGACTATCCAGGGGTGATGTGGCGAGTGCCCTTAGATGTCAGTAAGAAAGAAGCACAGAGGGGAGAGAAACAAGGAAAGGAATATCCCACAAACAGAAAGTCCTTGCTTGCTCCATAAGAGAATATAGCGGCCCCTCTCTTCTTGGCTCAGTCCCTACCTGCAGAATGACCCATGGAGACTGAGAATGGTACCACAAGGGGATCCCAAAGAGACTCAGCAAGGCAGTCTTGGTCTCGTAGGTTTCTGAGCACCGGGTGCTAATAACGCTGGCCCCTGAGATTGGAAAAGAAACAGACAGATAAAGGGAGGCCCGAGCAGGCCGCAGAGAGAACCCAGCGGTTGGGTTGGCTGTTCCAGCTCCAGTCACAGAGCAACATATGGCAGGCTAGGTTACTCTGCTTAATTTAGCATGTCAAAATGGGCAGGAACTCTCTCAGCTGAGTCCCACTGCCACAAAATGGTGTCCAGCTCCAACATCCTTTCTGCTTAGTCTCATGATCTTTGGCTACTCATTAAGCCCATGGCAACTCCTTCCTCTCATCACATTCTTCTTCTGCTCCCTCCACTGGGTCTTCCCTGTCTTTCTTCCCTCATTTCCTGCCAGGGGTGGCTGGTGGCTTTTTAGTTTGGAGGGGCAGTAAGGCCGTCCGGCCCGCTGGTGGCGAAGCCGCCGGTGGGCTGGCGAGCTGGTGGGTGGAGCCAGGGCAACGGTAGGCGGAGCCAGGGCAACGGTAGGCGGAGCCAGGGCATAACCCAGCAGCCAGGAGTTCCCAGGGTTAACATCAGATGGAAGAAAACCCAGTCTAAAATGCACTTCAAGCTTAAAATGAATAATGTATAAACCCCAAGCACAGGGAAACA
>QEPC01011807.1:1206115-1281610 GCA_003113815.1 Sphenodon punctatus | reverse complement strand
GAAGCAGCGGGGAGGTTTTTTTTTTTTTTTTACTATGAGCTGCGGCGCGGCGCCTGTCGGGGCGCTTGGGGGGTCAGCGCCCCAAATGCCCTGGAAGGTGAGCCCCGCCTGTTTCCTGCTATGTTCTCACCCAGAAACTTTGCTCCTCTTCTGCCACCACCCTCCTGTTCCCTAAACCATTTTGCCCCTTCCTTCATGCTGCCCCCTATGCTTGGAACGTCTTCCCCGAGTACATATGCTCTGCACTCTCCCCGCCTGACCTTCAAATGCCTCCTAAAAACCTACCTCTTCTGCCAGGCTTTTCCTAGATTCTGAACCCCACACATTTGCTGTTCCTTGTACTGTCTTCCCTTTCAGGATCCCCCTTCTCCCTTGTAACTAAGCTAAGCACATGAACCTGTAACTTCATTACTGTATCCTCATCTCTCCCTGTGTCCCTTTCCTTGTTCATCCTAGACTGAAAGCCCCTTGGGACAAGGACCCATCTCTAATCATGACTTGGTGTTAGGAACAATTCTGGTGCTATATAAATAATAACCACAAAGCATACTTTCCCTCAGTCTATACCCCGAGGACCATTAAAGAACCACTGACTGGTCTGCATACCTGCCGATTCAAGTGCATAATCAACCATGCCAACACAATCTTCACTGAAATACTTCAGGGCCCAGTTTACAATGAGATGCACTTGCTGTAATGAGACGACAAGACAGATCTCACACACACCACTCCAATATGCTCCCATACCCAGAGACAATGTATACACACAGGAGGTACAAGCAGCACAAATGCAGCCATTGGATACATCACACATGTACACCTATATGCAAAGTCCTATAGTTTCTACACTGCAAATCAAATTCTTTGCAAAAATTGCCAGGGGCAGCACAGAATGGGCAGCCATGTATTCTCAAAGCCATTTCAAGTTTACACAGCCCTCTATATACACACATGCTCCCCTGGCACAAGCACACTCTACTGCATACATCTTTCGGGGACGGGTTCCCAGGAGCACATTACACTGGTACTCCAAAGTTTGCACTGGCTCCCTATAGCTTTCCAGGCACAATTCAAGGTTCTGGTTTGACCTTTAAAGCCCAAAACGGTCTGGGCCCCACATATCTGAAAGATTGCCTGTCCTACCATGCCCTGTTGTGGCCCCTGTGATTGGCCGGGAGCACCTCCCTGTGGGTACTGTCCGTTAGCCTTGCTCATACAATGAGGGCTAGCAGGGGGGCATTCTTGGCTGCTGCCGCAGTGCTCTGGAACTCTCTTCACTCTGTTGTTTGAGCTCGAGCCTGAGCATCTTCTGGAGATGGTTTAAGACCTTTTTATTTGAAAAGGCATTCGGCAGGTAGGGATACGGGACTGGGATGAGATGCTGGCTGGATTGGTGGTATTGAGTAGGTTTTTTAGTATTAGTTTTAAATGTTTTTATGTAGTGTGCAACACACCTTAACTATTAGAGTGCTCCCACGCTCTAATAATGTATTGCAAACCGCCCTGAGCCTCTGGAAAAGACAGCATATAAATTCAAATAAAATAAAAATCACTAAATATTGTGTCCTGTTTTACCCAGTTTGGTGCCCGAAAAGTGGCGAGACATGCTGGTAGCTTTCTTAACCCATAAGCAGGGACCTGTGTTCTCCCCACTGCTGTCAATGGGGAGAACATAGTGAACACGGGTCCCTGCCTACAAGCCAGTTCTTGGCAGAAACCCCAGAACAAATTTCCAAAGCGATGGCCAGAGTGTTTGGTTGGACTAGAAGAGACACCAACTTGTTACAACAGGCCAGAAACTTCTGAAAATGAAAGGCAGAACTGCTATTCCCATTTCCCCCCCCCCCCATTGGTAATTTGGTTTTTGACTGGGAGGGTGTAAGACTGCAGAATATTTTTTCATTAGTGGGGAAGACTTTGTAATTAACTCTGCACAGCAGGACCATCCCGCCCCCCAGCATATGCTGGGACCAGTTGAGTCTCTTGCACTAGGCTCTCTTTTCCCTGATCCTGAAATATGTTCCAAGCAGACAAAAGAAAAGACACAGGCAAAACCTTATCTCCATGGCTGCGTCCTGGAGGGGAGCCCGAGATTCCTACTCTCCCAGCCTCACCCGTTTCCTTAGCTCTCTTCCTGCTGGCTAATAGATTTTTAGGTCATCTTCTCTCTTACTGCTTTATCTTTTTTCAGCTGTGTTTTACTGTCCTGTTTTTATGTTTAGGAATTCATAAGACTAGGTATGTGGCTAGAGAAAGCTTAAAAATTTAATCAAACAATAGTTTTATTCAGAGGAACTGTCACTTGCGCAAATACGTTGCATTCTGACAAATACCCGAGTGTCCGTACAAGTCGTTTCCCCCCCTATGGTTGCCACGTCTTGCAGTTTGACTCCCAAGACTCTCATAGGCCAAAACGGGAGTCTCCGGGTCAAACTGCAAGAAGTGGCAACCCTATCCCCCACATGTGCTGACCCATAAAACATCACTTAAAGCTTTGGGATGGAGACCCCGATGACAACTGTTTCTCAAGCACAATGGAACTTTCTCCCAGGGGATCCTCCTGGACGTCCTGTCAGGACAGTAGGGTAGATCCCGCCCACTACCAGTAGGAGGCAGACAATCAATCTTTTGAGGAGCATGCTCATAGGGATCTATCCTAAGCTCTCTCTCCAGTTGTTTGTCTGCCTTCACTCTGGTAGGAAGCAGGCCAGCTGCCTACATAGGACTTTTCAGTTAGGCAGCCTTAAATCAGGTAGAATAGTCCCCAGGTGCCAGAGGAAGAGAAATTCCTCTCCCTGTTCACCTCCCACCCTAGAAGGAATTTGGGGGAAAATTCCAGGTGCCTCCTTCCCCCTCTGGGCGCGGGGGCCCCAAGGAGCGGGCATACCAACTCCCAGGGGGGCTCTGGCTATAGGTCCCCGTGGACCCTAATCCCCGCTAGGACAACGGGCAGTCTCTGCGGGCTTCAGACCAGGCCAGGGGCGGACTCGAGCGCGTTGCTCTGAATCCCCCCCCCTTCCCGCATTCCAGAGGCGGTGCTGAAGCGGCAGTGGCCACGCTGACAGGAGACGCTCCCATTGCCCGTCTTCCTCTTCCTGCAGTCCCAGCCCGGCACGTGGCAGTGGAGTAGACCCCAGCCGCGGCACAGAGCCCGGCAACCCACTCCAGCGAGAGCACTACCGGATCGCTCGCCTTTCGCTTCCCGCGGCGCCCAGCCCAGCATGTGGCAGCAGAGCAGGAGCAAGCCTTAAGCAGAGCCCAGCAGCCCAGCACTCCAGGGGCTAGAGAGGCTCCGAATCGCCCAGCCTCCGCTTCCTGCGGCTCAGAGCCCAGCGCACAGCATAACAGGCCCTGTCTCACCACCCCTCCCCTGCCTAGCCTGCACAGCAGAGGCGGGAAAAAAGGACAAGTTGGCCACCAGGAGGAGAGCGGCAGCAGAGGCGGAAGCAACAGCGAGCACAGCAAGTATCAGCCTCCCGTGTGTCCCCCCAGCGTCCCAGGACCCCCATATGGAGGTGCTCCGAGAGATCCTCTCAGAGCTGAAAAGAAAAAAGGTCTCCCCCCTCACCTTTTCTGTCACTCCAGTGACCCCTTCCTGCTGCAGCGCTCGCGCTCCCCCAATGCTTGCCCTGGCCTCCTGTGCAGACATCCGCTGGTCCTCATAGACTTTGGCAAGGATCTTGCGCTCCAGCTCCCGAAGCCGTTCTTGAAGCTCCCCTCGCTGGAGAAACAGGCTGCCTGCACCATCCTCCCTGGGCTGGGAGAGGAACTGGCTGATCCACGAAGGGAACTGGGCTTCCACCTGAAATCACCAAAGGAAAAGGGCTCAGCCTGCAGGAGGGACACCAACACTGCAGAAAGAGAAAAGGGTGGAGGGCACATGTACACAGTACCAGGATAGAGGGATTGTGGGTGTGGCCAGGAGACACCATCCATGGAAACAGTAGTCTCTGTGTGCCAGAAGCAGCCCGTATGCATGCAACAATAGGAAAGAGTAACCACAATGGTTCCCAGCTCATGGGTAAAATGGGGGCCAGATAGGAGTTGGGGGCAGGTTTGCTTAAGGAGTGTGGTTCAAGATGGGGAGGGACTAGATCATGGATCTGTCCCCTATCCTTGAGTTCATGCCCTCATCTCTGCTCCCTTTCCTATAGCTCACTCTTTCAGTGCTTGAGGGTAGGCACAGGACCCACGGGCTAGAGTCAGGAACTGAAAGGGGGCCAAATAAAAAACAGCTGCAGGCCAGATTTGATCCATGAGCTGAAGGTCCCCACCCCGTGCTACATTCTTGGAGGCACCTAGTATGTGGAGGGACCTGAAGGTACCAAACTATCTATCCCTGTTTCAGAGGACAGGAAAACGGGTGTGTCACTAAGGGCGTTTATAGACGATCCCGCTTACAAGCGGGATCGCTAAACGCCGGGTTTTCCTGCCGCGGCATCTCTGCATGCCGTGTCTGATGTTCAGACACGGCGCAGAGTGCGAGTGCGCATGCGCGCCCTTCTGCGCATGCGCACTCGCGCACGGGACCAGGAAGTGCGGCGTAAAGCCGGCACTCCGGGAATCCGCGTCGGAGGGGGCAGGATCGCCTGCCCCCTCCGACGCGAATTAAAAAGCAGGCTACGCATGTAGACGAGCGGCAAGAAAGGCGGCTGATCAAAGGATCAGCCGCCTTTTTTGTCTCGTCTATAAACGCCCTAAGAAGATAGGTTGGAATCAGAGGCTCACATCATCCCGCATTCCCTTGATCTGCCCTGGGAGCAACTCCACCTGCTTGGCCATTGCCTCCTGATCAGATTCCAGAGCCACAAGCTGGTTCTTCAAGCTGGCTAGCTGTGCCTCCAGCCGGCTCATCTCCTGCTGGGAGCTCTCCTTCAGAATACCACGTGCTGAGCTAAACATCAAAGGAAAGCAGAGCATATGTCTGATGCTGCAGGTGTTCTTGTGCCTCCTCCAGGTGTGCACCTGGAAGAGCAGAGTCAGCAGCAGAATGGGGGCGGGAGGCGCTCCAGAGGGCACCAAGACAACAGCACATCAGAGAGTCCTATGGGATTTGAACCCCACCAAACAAATCAGAAACAGGAGAGGCCTAGCAGGTCATCTGAACTCTCTCACAAGCCTCCCTGCTTTCCTCCCTCAAGTCAAAGAGGAGTTGTCCCCTGTAGTTATACTCTCCAGGATTTTGTTCAAACCGATTTTAAACACCCGCATCCCCTCAATGGCAGCTCCCAGCACTTCTCCCAGCAGGCTCTTGGCAGCAATGAAGGAAAATGCAGTGAACATAGGTCCTGGCTAATAGATCTTTTCTGCCAGGACACACTTCCTGAGAGGCAGCTGAAATCTGCTTTTTGCTGATCCCAACACTAACATACTAGCAGAGACTCCTGAGTGCTTGCGCTCCCTCCTTGACGGCAACAACTTCCAAGTGCTCTTAGGCCATGTTCTGATGAACAGTTAATCTGATGCAGTTGGGATTTACTTCTGTTTTGCTCCTGAAGCGTTCACACAGAGGGCTAAACCAAAGTTATTCTGGAGTAGGAAGGATATACTTCTAAGAAATCAGGAATACAAACTCCCTTTTGATTTGTATTTCGAGGTAACTTATGGTGAACACTTATCAGTGTGAGGGTAGGAACCTTGGTTCAGCAATCGTTACACCTCGGCTTTTGACGCAGTACTACTTTGGTTTGTTGTTCGTCTGAACGCTACCAAAGGAGAATAGTTACTTGGATTTAATTAAATTGGTTACTTCAGTTTACCTCTGCTTGTCAGAACATGGCCTTACCTCCTATAATCTTCCTGCAGCAGGAGTTTGTCTATTGCTTGCTCAGTCAATTCATCCTTCCCTCTTGCTGATGGTTTTTGTTCTTCTTCAACAAAATCAGCATTAATGACGGATGTTTTCCTGACATTGCCGTGCCCAGAAGCGAACAAAGTATTTCAGGTGCATTTTTGGCAGAGTCAGAGAGAAGAGCCAGCTTCTCCCTGCTCCATGGCATGTTGCCTCTACAGAGACAAATCTCCCATGGGCTGTCTGGGCCACCAAAGCAAAATGCAAGATCACACCCAATTGCCCCTTTCCACTGTTTTCTCTCCCTCACTGACACAGAGACTGATCACTTCTATCTGAAGTAACTCTATGGGCTGCAGTATCCAAGTGCCCCATTCTTTAGTGTATTTACCCTCACTGCCCCCTCTGTGAGGCAGGGTAGGGCTGTTTATCCTCTCTTCGCACACTGGGAAACTGCAGCAGAGAGACTAAGTGACTTACACAAGGCCACACATAGAGACTGTTGCAGAGCAGAGAATTTGTCCAAGGTTTCCCAAGCATCAAGCTGCCCCTCTGCGCATCACTTCCCTTCAATAGGATTATCTGGCCCTTTTCCCAGTTGAATCCCATTTGGTTTGTTGCCCACGTTTCCAGTCCCTCTAAGATCCTTTGGTTACTGACCACACTGGAATCCTTACCCCTCCCAATTTAGTATCAGCTACCAATGCCATTCAAGTACCAGGAACCTCATTTTCAAGATGACTCTGCAACAGAATATATAATCTGGCCCAACAGGAGTTCCTGCAAGACTGAAACAGACACATCTGCCCCCTTCTATAAGCCCTCCGCTGCCCCCAGTTGAGAGAGGAAGCCTCCTAGTCACACTCAGGATTACCTTTCCCATCCTGCATTCAGCTGGAGTATCCGGGCCTCCGTCTCCTGCAAGAGAACCAGCACAGGTCAGGACAGGAAACAAAGGCTTCAGGATAAGATCTGTGCCATGTGGTGGTGCAGGGATTGGGGAGGGGGCTGAAGACGTCTCACAGGAACATGCCCAGAGGGAGGATGCAAAGGGGTGCAGTTGCATCTCCTTGGCTTCCATCTGCCCTGCCCCTTCTGCGTGTCACAATGCCACGATGCTCAGAAAGGGAGTGTGGTTATATTAGAAAGGGTGGAGACCTTTTGCCAGACCCATTCCTGGTATGACCACACCCTTTTCCAAGTGTCATGACATCGGGATGCTCAGAAAGGGCGTGGTGATGTCAGAATTGGAAGGGGCAAAGCAGCTCTCCTGCTCCCCTCCAAATGTAATTCTGCCGGGACTCTTGCACAGGAAGGGCAACATCCTGTGTATCCCTACAGGTGGAGGCGGTATTGCAGATACCAGGTTATTCAGGTATTGCTTGTTCCTGAAACATCTGGGCAACATGGGCTGGAGTTTGGGAGCCAAGCAGGAGATCCTGCTCTTGCAGATGCTTTTCATGTCCCCAAATGAGTGCCTGGGTTCGCCCAGGCCTTTGGGAGGGAGGGTGGGTAGGGAAGGGTGTTTTAGTTCCCCCACCTACCTGGGTTTTTATATTGTATCTTAGTCCTGTTTTAATGTTTTATAATATTTATGATAATTTTAATTGATTTTATTGTATTTTAATGTTCTGGAAGCCGCCCCGAGCTGCATGGCAGGAGGGGCGGGGTAAAAATCTATGAAAATAAAATAAATAAATAAAATCTCTACTGCCTTGTTGTTCTGACCATTAATTGACAGAGGTATCATAAGCAGGACACTGGTACAACACTTGGAATGCAACCCCCTGGATACAGGTTGGGTTAGTGCAGGCTTTGGTAAGGAGATGTGAAGAGACAATGGGGAGGTGGATCTGGAAGCAGAAGCAGCAGTTTTTAGGATGGACTGAGAAGAGATGCAAGGAGATGTGGGGGAACCTGCAGATAGACAGAGCAAGTCTTTTGGAGAGTCCTGAGCTGCTGGACTTTGGGGTGGCGGTGGTCACAGCAGTATCTGTTTGGGGAAGCACTGTCGGTGCTGCCTACTCCTCCTCAACTGTAAATAAACACATTTCTGTATTGCCCCATAAGACTCCATCTTTCTCCCCAGAAGGCAACAACCCAGAAAACCAACCCTAAAAAACTTCCCACGGCTCACAGGCGAGGGAGCAGAATGCTAACATTAGGGTTCAGAAAGCAAGGCCTGGGCAGGAAAGTTGAAGGAATTGAGATATTTAGTTTTGAGAAAAGATTAAAGGGTGACAATTTTGTAAATGCATACATGGCAGTTCGTAAATCTCTATTGCCAGTGAGGACAAGCGGCAATGGGTTTAAGCTGCAGGAAGGTGGATTTAGGCTAAATATTAGGAAATACTTCCTAGCCGTCAGTGCTGTTAGACAATGGGACAAGTTGTCGAGTTGCCGTCTTTGGAAGTTTTGACAAAGAGGCTGAATAAGAACATAAGAAGTGCCATAGTGGGTCAGACCAATGGTCCTCCAGCCCAGCATCCTGTCTCCGACAGTGGCCAATCATGGTGACTTGAGAGAAGCACCAAACAGGTCACAATGGGGGATCCATTCCCTGTTGTTTCTCCCAGCTCCCGTCATGTTCCCTGATCCCATCTGGCTAATAGCTGCTAGTGGACCTATCTTCCAGAAACTTGTCCAAACCGCTTTTAAACTCAGCTATAGTACTGGCCCTTACCCCAGCCTCTGGCAGTAGATTCCACAACCCAATTATAAGCCGAGTGAAACCATATTTTCTTCTTTTATTTGTTTTAAACTTGCCACCCATGAATTTCATGGAGTGTCCCCTAGTTCTAGTACTAGCTGGAGAGGATAAATAACTGCTCCTTGTTTATTAGTTCCACACCACTCATGATTTTATAGACCTCTATCATATCTCCTCTCAGTCGTCTCTTCTCCAAGCTGAAGAGCCCCAACCTACCAAGCCTCTCCTGATATGGGAGCCCTTCCATGCCCTTGATCATTTTTGTTGCCCTTCTCTGTACCTTTTCTAGTTCAGCTATGTCTTTTTTGAGATGGGGCGACCAGAACTGCACACAATATTCGAGGTGCGGTCGCACCATTGATTTGTATAGAGGCATTATGACATCCTCAGTTTTATTCTCTATCCCCTTCCGAATAATTCCTAACATTCTGTTTGCTTTTTTGACTGCTGCTGCGCACTGCGCTGTGGATTTCATTGTATTGTCCACAACCACCCCCAGATCCTTTTCCTGAGTGGTAACTCCTAGCTTAGTACCCAGCATTGTGTACGCATAGTTTGGATTATTTTTCCCTACGTGCATCACTTTGCACTTGTCCACATTAAATCTCATTTGCCATTTAGATGCCCAGGCACCAAGTGTCGTAAGATCCTGTTGCAGTTCCTCGCAGTCTGCTCGTGTTTTAACTACCTTGAATAACTTGGTGTCGTCTGCAAATTTGATCACCTCATTCTTAACACAGACAGTTGTAAATAAAGGGCTAGAATCATTATCTAGATCAGCAAGTGCAGACTAGATATTTGCACAGTAATATACCCACCACTTGCCAGTAGAGGGCAGTTCTGTGCACACCACAAGTCCTTCTCACATTAAAGGGCAGCTCCCCAGTTGTGGTTCTCAAGCATTTTTGAACTGCACCCCCACTCTCCTCCCACTTGTCTGTCATAGCCGAGGCCCCTCCCCCCCACACATACATCTTGCTCCCTCTTTTCCTCTCCCCCTTTACACTTTTCTATTGCTTTCCCTTTCTCTTCCCTTTGCCACCCCATTATTTTGGAGATTCCTCCAGCTCAGTGAGAGTGTGGAGATAGGTGTTTGCCAGCAGGGGTCGTCCTTGCACCTCCCCAGAACATTTTCTGTGGCACCCCTGTGGGGGATCATCCCCCAGTTTGTGAATCTAGGCCATAGCTCAGCTAACAGAAGAAGCTGACGTGTACGAGAGTAAGTCTCATAGGTTTCTCCAAAGAGATGGCAGCGACATATAGACAGATCCAGCATACAATGTCTCATCGGCTGGATCTGCACTGCTTTTGCATTTAGGATCCAGCAACAGAATTGCTCTCAGACCCCATCCCAGGTGCTCCTGCCCCTCCCCTGAAAGATTTTGGGGGAAGGTGAGCTAACCTAAAACCTACCCCCGTCTGCATCCTAGCGATTCCTCTTGCTGGAACTCACCTCAGAAATCACAGCTGAGCCTGCTGCTCCATGCATCTCCCCTCTCCTGGCAACAGGGGGTGAAAACTTCACTGCCCCCCAGGAAAACATGGAAGAATGGAGCCCAAAGGGGTAGAAATACCAAGCACCTGCCATCACAGAAAGGAAGCATCTGGTTAGAGGGAGGGAGGAATAAACAGATCCCAGAGGGTCTCAAGTGGGCCTGCTTAGTGCCTGCACTCACAGTCCCAATGCAGACAGCAGCCCCTCTGTCTCCCAACACAAGCTTCTCTGTTATTAGCAGCTGTTATTTTTAGCAGCTGTTATTTAGAGTACTGGCCATCAACAGTCAAGGGAGGCAGCAGAGAGGCCCCTTGCAGAGCACTGCACTGGAGAGGAGCCACAGCCATTCAGTTTTGGGGGTGGGTAGGGTTGGTTCAATAAGTTCTAGATATAATAAGGGCCAGCTGGAATGCTTGGCACTGGATCTGGAAAGTCCCCAAGCCCAGGAGAGTCTGGCACACTGTCATGGGGGAAAGGGGGCAACACAGACATTGGGGGTAAGTGGACATAGACTTTGGGGTACTGGGGATAAATTTAGTTACTAACAAGGACAGCTAAAGCTACATGTTAGAAGATTGTGAGTCTCGCCACCCTGCTGATCTGGTTTGGCAGGATGGGGGGACAGAAAAACCATTGTTAGACAGAACAAGCAGTTGGTTGCTAAGGTAACACCCAGATAGGGTATGCAACCAACTTAGAATAACAAAAGAAGCAGGAGGGAGGAAGTGACCCAAGCCCCCTGCAAAGAGAGGAAGACACAGGATCTTCAGTCACTCTTTTCCATCTTGACCAGCAAAGAACAAGTAGCGTGCAGGAGAGACTGCTCCAACCATGAACTAGAGACTTTCCAAATCACTAAAGGGACTGAGCCCGGCCACAACACCCAGGCCGAGAAACACTAACCCAATCTGGACTGAGCCTCAGGGTAAGAGGACAGTTAGGGAACTTCAATAAATCAAATATAAAACAAACGCATTCTAAAATACACTGACTTGCACTATCTGATCAACAGCCTTATACTTGTATATACTAAATATGTTTTATAACCAAGCCTAGCGTGCTTGTGTGTTTATTCAGCCTTGGGGGGTTCACTAAGGGGGTACCCTATCTAGGTGAGAGCCTAGACGAACCTTTTTTATATAAGACAACCCCACTGTGAAATCTTCCAAGCCACGGGTGGCCAGAGAAGGTTCTCTGAGTTACGACTGGGCTGGGAGAATAAGGGGGGGTGTTTCTGGGGATGCGGATCTCCGAAAGCTCCCTGATCGTGGTGAGGGTTTCTGATCACTTGGGAACCCATGTGGGCACAGGCAACTGGGTTGCAGCTGGCCTAGTGGGCATTCAGGGGACAGCCTAGAGAGAGAGGGGGACCCCAATCCCGGTGACACACACTCTGGCTATCCTCACTGTAGCATCCAAGCAATTCACAGTCCTCACAGCAGCTGCGAGGAAGGGGAGCGCCATCCCCCTCTCACAGATGAGGAAACTGAGGCACAGGGGTGATTAAGTTCTTCACCCAAGCTCACACAGCGAGTCTTTGGCTAAGCTAAAAACAGGTCCCAGATCAGTGCCCTGGCCTGTATGCCAGCCTGGCAAAGCAGAGCCAGGATTTAGGTTCAGGATACACTGACTAATGACAATGCTGGCCCTTGCCCAGAGCTGAACCATACCACGTGGATCAAAGGGGATTGTGCCCTGGGATACCCAGCGAGGGAGGGGGAGGGCACAATCTCACTGCCACAGAGAGAATGAGCTTCTATCACCTCCAGGACAGTGGCAGTGAGGGTGGCGAGGCGAGCAGCTCTGAAGACAGGGCTACGGGAGTTGCAGCACAAGGAACAACTCACCATATGGGAGGGATGCCAGGAGCAGCAGCAGCAAGAGCCTCTTCAAGGCCAAGTAGCGCCTGGGTCCCAGCAGGAGAAGGAGGAATAAGCATTAATGTCACTAGGCTCCCCCAGGCTGGGTTTCCCACAGCGAGTAGAGCCCGGCCACTCGACCAGACTGGTCGCCTCGAGCTTGGCTCAAGCGGCTCCCAGAAGCAAGCCACCCCCCAATAACATGCCGCTGGCGCTCTGGAAGCGTGTCCACACTGGAAGGAGGGCAGGTCTAAAGCATATCCCCTGCCTGTTTTTTTTAACATGGGTCCACCCCCGACAGACTGCCAGTGCTCCCACATGGGGCAGGGCCATCTGGACAAATCAGACCTGGGCTCACAAGAGCTAAACTGCTCAGGCACAATGCAGCTGGGCTTGTGTAGGGATGTGGCCCAAATTGCGTTTTAACAGTGAGTCCCTTGCCCAGTCCTAGGACAGCAGGGACAAGGGGGGGTGAGCAGCAAGTTACATACAGGAGCTCAGCCCACAGAACTCCGCTCAGACCCAGGGTCATTTTTGTCCATAAGGAAAACTGACTATCTCCTCCCAGC
This sequence comes from Sphenodon punctatus, assembly GCA_003113815.1. Taxonomy (NCBI): domain Eukaryota; kingdom Metazoa; phylum Chordata; class Lepidosauria; order Sphenodontia; family Sphenodontidae; genus Sphenodon; species Sphenodon punctatus. The sequence continues at coordinate 1,269,186 of QEPC01011807.1, read as the reverse complement.
TCTACCAGTGCCACTGTATCCTCCTGTGAACCCGCTTGTGGGGATTGTACTTTACTCACCCCCCTCTCCTCCGGTTTGTCCATTCCTCTGGGCAGTTTAGGATTTGCACCAACCCACAACCCATTCCCACCTACCTGAGTTCCCATCCACCCCACACTGACCTTGTCAAGACAAAGACATCTAGGAGGGAGGCAGTGGTGGTGAGGCGGTACCACGCCATTCCAATCCACCAGTACAACAGCCCAAAGAGCCGGCCTGGAGAGAACCAGGGGCGGTATCAGAAGATCAAATGCCCCGTCTGTATCCAGCTGTCACGCCTGCTCTGCCCTCCCCTCTGCTTTGGGACCAGAGAGCTATCTCCCCTTCACTGTCACATTTCTATAATTTCCACCCCCTCCCCCTACACACACACACACACTCCCAAGACCTCTCAGCAATTAGCAAAGGGAGATGCTCCTCACACTGTGAGGAACAGGGACATCTGGGCAGTGAAACGGACATTTTGGACCAACCTTTGGTCACCCAGTCGCAATGTCCCATCAGCCTTGCTCATGCAGTTGTCCCAGATGCAAGCTCCCCAGGGCTGACAGCCTGGGCATGTAGAGTGCCTAGCACAAAGGGACCCCTTTCCCAGAATGGGGGCTCCAATATAAATAATAATGGGATCCTCCTTCCAACTAGGGCTACAGGGGGCAGACCGTAGTAGAAATCAAATATTTGCAGGATAAACGCAGGCCCAATCAAAATTTGCTTTGATTTGCAGACAGCAAGCAATAGATTGCCTTTACACTCTGTCCCGATGGTTAAATCTCTACCACCATTCACTAGTTGTACCTTGTTTCTAATTTGGAAGGTAAAGCCGGAAAAATGCAGCCACTGGTTCTTGTTATGCTTCCTTCTCCAAGTGTGTGCAGCGTATTGGTTTCTGAAGACAGTGAGGAGTCACACACACACACCCTTCTCCCTCCACTTACCTGGAGAAGTGAGCACCAGCCAAAGAAAAGAGCCAGCTCTGAAGAGTACATTCCGGAAACCAGAACCGGTTTGGTCCAAGCAAGAGTGACCTGCAGGGAGGAGTGAAGAAAAGGGGGATTGAGGCACCAGAGCAGAACCTCGTGTCCTCTCCCTGCTCTCAGTGGCTTTGGAGTCACAGAAGAGACATTGGGCGTTTTCACATGGGCAGCTGCCCCACCAGTGGAGTGGGCCGCCTAAACCTGAGACACTGGCTGGAGGCAGGGCTGCTGTCCATCTGCTCAGTGGATGGCTGCTGCAGCCCTGCTCCTGGTCGGGGGCTGCCCCAGGCAACACCATAGAGTTGCGGGTGATCTGCCTGCAACTCTATGGTGCGGGGTGCTGAGCAGGCAGAGCATGGGCTGTGGCAACTGCCGGGTTGTTTAAACCCAACCCAGGCCAGGCTGCAAGCGGTCAGACACAGGGTGTGCTCCCAGACCTGCTCTGGGGGTGAGAACCCCTGCATCCATGTGAAAACACCCATTGTCTCCTACTGAATCAAGGTCTATGATCCTCTCCCCATCCCAGAGTCAGGTTTGTGTGAGAGAGAGAGAGGGCCCTATGCTGGGTTGTGTGGTTTGGTCTCCTACCCAGCCATCCCACAGCCAGGTTTGATGTGGGTCTGTGAATGGGGACCCAACCCCATTCCACGTCCAAAAGCTGGGTGTGAGATTCCGCAAGTGGGTTTCCCCCTTCTCGTGCAGTGTTACTCTCTTGGGAGGCCTCTCTTTCTATCATGCTTGTTATCCAGACTGCAGCTGCTGCCAACGTCAGGGAACAGGCTTTTCCTTCCCTACCTGCATAGTCATCCTCAGAGGAGTAGCCAGATGAAGAGGCATAAGTCTTGCTTTCTGTCAACCCATTGATTTTACTGGACTCTGTACCTCCTGTGCCTCGTCTCCGCCTCACTGAGAGCTGCTCACCTGTCCAGGAAACACAGAATCTCTTTGAGAAACCAAGCAGCAGCCTCCCTGAGGCACAAGCAGCAGCCGGAAGAGGTAAGAGAATTGTGTGGGACAGCGCAGCTCGCTGCTGGTGACTCACTAGGCGTGGTAGCTCCTGGCTACCCTTGCAGCCAAAGTGATGCCTAAACCTGTAAGACTTCACATCCCAGCCCTCCCACCTCTTCTGGATTGAGCCTTGCACCTCTACCAGTGTCCACTGAGTACGGCAACTGGCCTTTACGCTGGGGCTGTTCTGTGTCAGGAGGGTTCAAGAGCATGTGTGGCTTGCTGAAAACCTACAGCTGTAGGAGCCCAAGAGGCTGAATTCTGTTACAGCCCCCTTCTCACCAGTGCAGGTTTGGAGTCCTGGGGGGGAAGACACTTTAGAGTTAAAGCCCAACTAATAGGAAGGACTGTGTTCTATCAAGAAACAGGGAGTTGAGATCTCTGCAGGGAAAGTAACTGGGTTTCCCCTGGGGGGACAGAACAATGCACAGCTGATCCCAAAGGAAAAGAGCACTCACTCCAATAGGAGTCACCGTCCAGAGGCTCATCGAAGGCAGCACTCCCCACAGCAGATAGCCCCCTGCTACCACCCAGGTAAGACTCGCTGATCACAGACTCACTGTAGTAGGTGGTGTGGGTGGCAGGCAGGGGTCCTGGGCTGGAGAGAGGCACTTCACACTGCTTGATTTCCTGTGTAAGCTCCTGCTGGAAGAGTGGAAATGAGGGTTAATTTGCACACCTGGTGGAGTAGGTGTGGCCTCATTGCCCATCAAGTATTCCATTCCACAGGGTCAGCCGGACTCTCCTCTCACCCAATGGCAGTGTCAATCTGGAGCAAGTCTGCTGAAGTTACACCAGGGTAAAACCAGTATAAATAGAGAGGAGAACCAGGCTAAAAGCAGCGGCCCCTTTTGAACAGCAGACACTGCTGCTGCCTGCCCTACAAAACTCAAAGGCAGGCAGGCAGCACTGCCCTCACCCAGACAACACACTGCTGTTGCTATCGCCCCCGCTTCTGCTTCCTGCCCACTTCCTCTGCAGCAGCTGTGGTTTTCGTGAAAGGTATCTGTAACCAGCAATGGCTGCTGGTTTTCAAAGGCCCCAAAAGAAGCTAGGTGTCTGAAGAGTCCTATTAACGGTCAATAGAAGTTAGGGCTAGCACACGCCAAGCAGGCAAGGGAAAAAGGGGAGCTTTTCCAAAGCAGACAAACTTGGTTCTTCATATTGTTCGCCCTGGGAATGCATCCAGTGGACTCCCTTGAGGCCACGTGAGATGCCCTGTACCCCCGGTTTTGATCACAGCCACTCTGATCAGCACTGCAAGCTGAAGGGGCAGGGTGTCAGAGAGGATGAAGCAGGAGTAGAGGAAAGATGACTATCAGACACAGTCAGGATTTCCTCTCACAGCTGGCTTGGTGGTCTCAGCATGGAAAGAATTGGAAGAGTGAAACCATGGGGTTTCTCTGTTCCACAACCCTTAACTCCGCTGAGCTGTCAAGGGAAGCAGGTGCCAGGGTCAGCACTTAAGTGACTCCCCTCACACTCCATGGAAAGGGGCATGGAGTTCTAAATAGCACCCATCCACACGCACACACTGTCCTCTGTCCTGTCACTTCCAAGTCTGGGACATGGGAAGTGGTGCTTTTATACTATGACAGACCCACCTGCCTCACCAGCTCAGGCTGAGCTTCCATCCTCCGCCCCCATTTACCTGTTGGAACCATCTTTAACCCAGCAGTGAGCTCCCAGCACTGCTGCTGCTGGTGCCATCATCATCACCCTGGTAATAGCGTGTGGTCCCGAGGCGCTGGCTGCGTCGAGACATGGTAGAAGAGACACAGTCACTCCTCACCAAGAGACCTAGGAAAGCAGAGAGGACTATGAGAAGCATGGGACAACAGTGGGGGCTGGTAGTGGGTTTGGCAGGGACAGGTTTCCCGTGTGTGTGTGTGTGTGTGTGTGCGATCAGTGGGGCCAAGAGGAAATGTGCCCTGGGGATGCCATGAATGCACAATTTAATCCCCACCCCATGCAGCCCAACTTTACATTTGGGGGGCCCTGGGCAAAGGTTCAGCTAAAGATGCATTGTGGGGTGCGACCTGATAGCCTCCAGTGAGGCCTGTTCTGGCATTGGCGCCACATGCTAAAGTGCCAGGTACACTGCTGGCATTATATAAATGTTTGTTAATAATAATAATAATAATAATGCTATTCCACTTTTTGCACTACCTCAACACTACTCCCGTCACCCCAGCCTCATCCCCACTTCCTGCAGAGTCACCAGGGAATCAAGGGTCAGCTGAGCTGGACAAGCCTAAGCCTTTTGACCTCCTACCCCAGGAAGTGATCCAGGTGGTGCAGTAGGATTAATGCACCTAACCTTTGCCTTTGGAGACTCGAGTTCAAATCCTGCTGTGTATCAAAACTCCCAGTAATTTGATGGATCACAGCCTACTACTTCCTCTTTGTGCTCTTAACAACTCAGTAGGGCTGGCAGTATCTGTGAGGACAATCTCTCTCTAAGAGCCATAAGCTCGGTCTCCATACTCCTTCATAAGAACCCACCAAACACCACATTATGTGCCAGGAAGAGACCCAGATAAGACAGCAAGGGATGCTGCGAGTCGGGTGCACTGGCAAAGCAGAGGGAAGGGGACGTTGGTCCAGTAGGTTGTGCTGGGGCCTGCAGTAGCACAAGGAAGCTTGATTTCTCCACAAGAGAACTCTGCTAGCAGACAAGGACTAACCTATTCCCTTCAGAGCACCACATGTCAAGTTGGCTTAAAGTTTGGAAAGGGGACTTGAGAACTCCTGGAGAAAGCAAACCACACGTCCCAGCCAGAGACAAGCCTGCCTGGAACCATGGCCTGCCCATATAGGTGCTTCCCTGGCAACTGTATGTAAGCTGCAGCCTCCTGACAGGCTGCCAGCTAAGACACAAGACAGCTGGCAGGGCAGACATGATTCCATATCTAGTCCATCCCTTCCACAGTTGCACATCCCCTCCCTCTCCTCCCAGAGCACTCACCCACAGGGGCACAATCCTTCTCCTGGCAGAAAGGAGACTTGTGCTTAAGAGGCTGGGTTGAAGCAAAACAAGTAACAAGTTTCTTTCCCACCTTGTGATCTGGCCAAATTCCATGAGCCTCTTTCCATATTTGGCTGTAAACCATCCCGCTCTCCTGCTACCCCAAGCTGCCCAGACTGTTCAGACAGCTTAGTACAGGCATGGCTGCGCGGGTGTCCCTCACCTCCAGCTTACATCCTGCCTCCTCCTCCTCCCTACCAGGTCACCAGGGAGCAGAGGAAATTAACTCTCACTCCTAGGCCACTGCTGTCTTGGCACCAAATTAATCCTTCTAGTAACTCCACTGACCCCATCCCCAACAGAAATTACCTCAGGGATGAAACTAGACCATTGTCAGAAAATAAACACCCTGTAAAAATGCCCCCTTCTGACTGCTTCTTCCAGTGTCTCTCTTAGCCCCATCTGCTCCTTTTCCTGACAAGCCCATGTCTTACATCTGCGGAACTTTATTCTTATCTAGGCTCCAGCTGCAGGAAGGTCTGGCAGGAGGGGGGGTGACTCTGTGGAGACAGGACAGGTGTGGAAGTTCAAGAGGGGGGAGCGAGGGAGAAACTGTCAGATAAAACAGTTTGTAAATGGATTCCCTTGGAGTCGGGGCACGGACACCACATGGAACAACAATTAGGGGATTCCCCATGATCGAGCTTTCCCCCGCCCTACGGCCTCACGCCCTTCCTGCCCTGCCAGGGAGCTCCCCTGCTGCGGCGGGGTTATCGAGACAAGAGCAGCAGGACCCAGTCCCACCTTCAGGGCTTGCCTTCATTTTGCTTAAGGGGGGAGTTAGGGGGTGTAAGTGGGAGTCTTTCTACAACTCCAGAAAGCGGGGTGGTTGCCAGGGGTCAGCCCTGCCCCGGGGTAGGGCTGCGAGGCGAGGCAGGGCGAATAGGGGGGCGATTCAACCTGGAATGCAGGAGTTTTCAGCTGGGTTTGACTTGCAGGGTCTGGAGGAGGCAGAAACGCCCCACCTGCCCCTCTCCTCCTCTCAGTCCTTCGCCCCGATCTCTCGCCCTGCTAGGCCGAGTTAAGCGGCAAGGTTTGTTCCTTATTTCTAAAAGCCTCCAGCGGCGGGAACAATGATCCCCGCCGAACAAAGCCAAGCCTCTCCGGCAGCGGCAGCTCCAGGGGGGTGGGGAAGTGATTGCACCCCCTGCCTCCTCACATGGGTGTCCGGCGGGGCCCCTCGCTCAGTCCTTGGGCATGAGGAGCTGGTTGAGTCCAGACCGCTCCTGCGGCCACAATATGGCCTTGCGGTGCCTGTCAAACCCAGCAGCGCTGCAGCTCATTGGCAGGGGCCGCGCCTGACCCCGGCTGTCAGTCTCTTTCAGCCGCCTCCGCCCATTGGAGGATTTAAACACAAAGCGGCCCTTTCTTCCCCACCCCGCCTGTGGGCGCTGCTCTTTGGTTGCGTAAGGACTCGGTTGCCTTCAGGGCTGGGGCCTGCCTCCCTCCCGCGCCACCGCTTTGCTCCATTAGCCAGTTCGGCAGGACGCAAGCCGAAGGCACGGCCCAGAGAGGGGCTGCCCGGTTTAACTCCTTGCTGGCGGGAAGGGAATCGAACGGGATGATAAAGGGTTATTGTTCGCTCGCAGCCAGCTGGATGAAAGGCAGGGCCCCCAGTTGCGCTAGGTATTGCTGCAAACATGGTGAGCAACAGCCTAGGCTGCACCCATAGAGCCCGCCCCCCAAATCAGAGGCTGAATTCTCTCCCAACAAAACCGATGTTCCAGTCCTGTCATCCAGGGGTCTCCTGTAACTAGCTAAACTGGTGTGTATCGCTATCTCTTCCTATTTCCCCTCTTCCTTGTCTTCCCTAGACTAATCCGTTCAGAGCAGGAACCTTTCTCTCTGTACAGTGCCAATTACATTGCTGGAGCTAAATACATGAAAACAACAATTGGCCAGACTTAAATGGTCAAATATTGGGAGTCCAGTTCCCTAGAGCCATACACCAGAATTTAGTTTCTGGGCCTTTAGGGCATCTTGTAGTCATGCTTTCACTGCAATCACAAGGCCTGGAAATTTCCTTTTATTTTCTTCAATTAAAGTTGAGATTCTCATGGTTTTAAGCTTGAAACGATTAGGATCATGAGACTGGGAATTAAAAATTCCCAAAGATGGTAACCCTGGAATAATTAGGTTTTATATGAACAGGAAAGCTCTTGTTTTTTAAGTCCTATTTGTATTAAACTGCTTAATTTAAAAATTGTGCATGCCCCTAATAAGTGGCTTGCTGGATTTCTTATACTCAAAATGAATGCAAGAAAAGAAGACCCTCCTGTGCTATGTTCATCAAGTATGCCCTACAAAATGCTTTTACAAAGCTAAACCAGTGGCCCACTTCTAACCACCCCAGCTGCTTCACCTATGACACAGCAAAGCTCTTTGCAGTTAAAGCCACCTTCCCCAACCCAGTCACATGACAAGGGAATTCGCCTTTTTTTGGTAACTGACTTGCATAGTAATAGGCCAGAAACTGCAAAGGTCAGTTTTACTAGCTCTCCTCTGTATGGTGGGCTTGCTGGCACACCCCATACCATGAAAGTGGGAAATGAAGGCCTCCCATTACTGCTGGGCCCACTATCTCCTTACTATCTAGCCTGAGGAAGATAGTGGGCCCAGCAGTGATGAGACTGAGGCCTTCGTTTCCCACTTCATGTTATGGGGTGTGCCAGCAGGCCCATCACTAGTTGGCCTTTCAGTGTCCTCATCAATCCCATAGCCCCACCTTCACAAACATAAAGCATTTGTAAGGACAGGAGTGGGGTTTCTTATGGACCAGGATGCACCCCCTTGTTTGAAGTGGTAGGCCCTCGTACGCTCTTGTCAAATTGTTGTCCCTGGTCCTCTGTCTGCCACATTTGAATGTTGAGTGTTGTCAAAGATGTGAAAACAAAGAGGAGCAGAATAGGAACTGAGCTGATGTCAGCTCTGACAGGGGTCAGATCATCCTTTAAAGTTGGTAGGATTGACATAGCAGCTTAAAGCTACAAAGGAGCACCTAAGGATGAATATATTCAGCAAGCTCTATGGTGAAACGTAGGATTAATAAATCTGAATTAATTATAGCTTTGGGAGAAGCTACATGAGATACTGCTTCATGGGATACAGCACTGACTGGGAGCAACACTTTTAGAACTCTAGAGCTAAGGATCTGACTCTACATGTTTCTTTTCACTACAAATCAAAGTCACAACTTAAAGTAAAATAAACTTGCATCAAAGATTCCTGATTCTGCTTCAGTTTCTCATTCCAGGGGCCTTCTGCAAGGGGCACCAAAAGCCAAGCCCTCCAGCCAGTGTTGCTGATTCAGTGAGCCTATGCACAATGTGTGGGTCTATACTGGCCTCCGCCTTCCCCTCCCCCAACAGGGGACGGTGGACGGCGGAAGGCACTTTGGCGCGCCCGATTGGAGAGGGCAAGAAGAGGCAGGGGATTCTTTCCCGCCTCCGGGCTCCCACGTAGGCTCGGAGCGGGAAAAACGGCGACGACGCACATTATCCATCCCCCGCCAGGGTTGCCACAGCAACCCTGCCGGCTTCCAATTGGAGGAGCAGGTCACGTGGGGCATGCCCGAGAGGCGTGCACTAGGCAGATTGAGCTCTGGCCCCACTTGCGGCCAGAGCAGCAAGATAAACGGCAGCTAGGCATAGCTGCTAAGTTTCCCACCGGCTTGGATTGAGGCGCGATGGGAAGGACAAGGAAAAATGCGGCTGCGCCGGCGGCGAACAAGCGCCGGCGAGCGGATGACCAAGCGCCCCTCCCCCCCATTCCGGCACCAGAAGCGGGTGAGAGGGAGCATTCTGAGGAGCCAGCAAGCGGGGGAACGGTACCCCTGCTAGTGGGGGGGCAAGGGGAGGCGCACATGGAGCGACCCCTGGGCAAGAGACTGGACGGGTGCGAGGCCCTGCTGAGAGAGCTGAGGGTCGGGTGGCTGGTCCGTTTGCAGCCCCCCCTTTCAGCAACATGGTTAATTCCCCAGTAGGCATAGTTCCCAAGAAAGCCCCTGGGGAATTTAGGTTAATTCATCACTTGTCCTATCCTCGAGGCAGGTCAGTCAATGACGCTATACCCAGGGACCTCACCTTGGTCCGGTATGCATCATTTCACTCAGCAGTATCCCTAGTGAGGTCTTTCGGCCCCGGTGCGGTCTTGGGCAAATGCGACATTAAGTCCGCCTTTTGCCTCCTTCCAGTCAGTCCAGATAGTTTTCCTCTCCTCGGATTTCATTTCGGAGGAGAGTACTACTATGATAGGGCCATGCCAATGGGCTGCTCTATTTCCTGCGCTGCCTTCGAGAGATTCAGTAGTTTGGTAAAATGGATAGTAGAGCAGCGAGCGGCAGGGGGCGGCCTGACAAAATACTTGGATGACTTTCTGTTCATTGGAAGGGCCGGCTTGGACGAGTGCAGCGAGCTGATGAGGACTTTTCACGAGGTAGCCAACGAATTAGGTATCCCCCTTGCTCACAAAAAAATGGAAGGCCCCGCAACAACACTGACGTACCTGGGGATCGAGCTGGATACGGTTATAGCCATCTCCCGCCTCCCGGAAGATAAGTTGACCTCGCTACGGCTCAAAATAGAGGAGTGTTTGGGGATGACGAAAGTGACGGTTCGTCACCTCCAATCACTCTTAGGTAGCCTTAACTTCGCGTGCCGCGTTATAGTCCCAGGACGGGCCTTTATGTCACGGCTGTACGCGAAACTGGCTGGTAACCCTCCCCACCACTACCATGTCCGGGTCACGAAGGAAATGAAAGAGGACCTACGAATTTGGGCAACATTTTTGGCCAAGTATAACGGCTCCAGCTTTTGGAGAAAGCGCCTGTTGCTCGAAGCGGAGCTCCAGGTCCACTCGGACGTGGCTGGGGGTGCAGGTTTCGGGTTGATATTTAGGGAACGTTGGGCGGCTGCCCCATGGCCAAGGGAATGGGTAGAGCATGGAATCACCAGGGACCTCACTTTCCTGGAGCTTTTTCCCATTGTGGTAGCAGTTCACCTGTGGCCACGCGAGCTGGAAAACCGATCGGTGTTGTTTTGGTGTGATAACCAAGCTGTGGTTCACATCATTAACACACAGTCATCTCGATCCCCGAGGGTTATGAAGCTGGTTATGGCTCTTGTACTCACGTGTCTGAAATTTAATATTCTTTTCCAAGCTAGGCATGTTCCAGGGCTAGACAATAGTGTTGCAGATGCCCTCTCTCGTTTCCAGTTCGAGCATTTTCGCTTGCTCGCCCCACAGGCCAGGCCGACCCCAGAACCGCTGCCGACAGCAGTATGGAGTCTTGGGTGGTAGAACTGCGCACCTCCGTCCTGGGATCACTGGCGCCGCGCACGAGAGCGGCCTATGACAGAGTCTTCCGTGAATTTCAGCTGTACCGGTTGGCAAGGGGGTGGGCCGCGGGCTTCCCTATCCCGGAAGGGGAAATGCTTCAGTTTGCTATGCATCTGCGACGTAGGGGGGCGGCCCCGGGTACCATCGCAGGGAAGTTGTCGGCATTGGGTTTCGTGAGTAATTTACGGGGGTATCCCCCTCCCGATCGGGGCTTCTTTGCCAGATGCCTTATCGAAAGCTGGCACAGGGAACAGGTCAGGGAACTGGACCAAAGGGTCCCGATCACCCCATCGACACTGTGGAGCATGTGTAATGCGCTGCCCCAGATTTGTTTCAGTGGTTACGAAGTTTTAATGTTTAACTCGTTTTTTAAATTAGCATTTTTTTGGAGCCTTTCGCGTCAGCGAACTAGTATCGGAATCAGCAAGGGACACCTCAGGTAGAGCATTGCACCTTAGCGATGTTCAAATCGGCCCAACAGGAATGGCATTGCGCATACATCGCTCAAAAACTGACCAGAGGGGTAGAGGCCAACTTGTAAGGCTGCATAGGGCAGAGGAGGGCGATTTATGCCCAGTCAGGTCCATCGAAGCATTCCTCGCCAGGCGTCAGGCCGCCCCGGGCCCCCTGTTCAGACATGAAAACAGTCATCAATTGACCAGGTATCAATTTACAGCGGTTTTCCGCGCCGTTCTATCCCACCTCGGCCTGGCAGCGGCCGCCTTCGGGACACATTCGTTCCGGATTGGGGCAGCCACATCCGCAGCGGAGGCTGGCATGTCTGAACAGGCGATCAGGGCGGTGGGCCGCTGGAGGTCGGGATTACCGCACGTATGTGCGGCCTGTATCCACGCACTACCAGCACTGAAGTCCTTCTCGTTTTTTAGGTACACCCCCTCAGGTTCGGAAGCGGATCTGGATCGTGGGCCACAGCGTTGTGAGATGGGCGGCCAAGGCGGCCCGGCGGACCAACTGGGGATCACAGCTTGGGCTATCGTCACAGGCTGAGATTCAATGGATGGGTAGGGCGGGGATGAGATGGCATCACCTCGTCCCCACCCTCCAGATTCCAAGACGGGGCCCATTGCCAGATATCATCGTGATCCATCTCGGTGAGAATGATATCCCTCACCTAAAGGGCGTGCAATTGATTAAAGATATTAAGAGAGACCTGTGGGAAATTAAAAATCGATTCCCATCCGCCCTTATTATATGGACTGATTTAGTTGAGCGGCTGACGTGGGGACCAGGTGTGCATCCCAGAAAGATTGACAGGACGAGAAAAACTGTCAACAGAGATGTAGGGAGGTGGCTCACAGGTTTGGGAGGTGAGCGCATCAACAGCCGGGCAGTGACGCACAAATCCCCTGTGCTTCTCAGGGCGGATGGCGTCCATTTGTCACCTGAGGGCAATGAGTTGTACCTGGGAGCCTTGAAAACGACCCTGGTTCAGGTACTGGAGAAGTTTAGTTACTAGATAGGTTTTAGTTAGGTGGGGGCTGGGTTCGTCCGGGTAGCCCGGCGACCCCTTTGTGGCAGGGGTCCAGTACTATAGGATACAATAGAATAGATAGGTCACATAATAAGAGTCATCTCCTTAAGAGATGGGGAGGCCACTCGCCGGAATACAGAGTATGGCAAGCGGTGGGGCAACCTCCCTGGGAGGGGCGTCGAGCAAGGACGGTAGGGGCAAGTATGGTCCCCCATCGGCAGGCGCCTTTATCCTTACTCATGTTGAGAGTTGTGGTCCCCCTCACCTGTGACCGGTGTCACTGAGAGGGGGAGACGTTATGGACAGACTCCTAGATCCAGGTTCTGCCCTGAAGTACTGACAGGCTGAGCTCTGGTGAAGGGAGCAAATATGAGGGCATACACTCAAGAAGAAGAACTACAGGCATTCCATAAGCAGAAAGCAATTAAAAAAGCACACATGCAGAGCACTCAATTCCAAATGGCCAAGCCACAATCAAGCACGCAAGACACCCCAAAAGGCAGCCTATTAAGCACAAATGCCAAATGGCCATCATGCAAAGAGACAGTCTTTTAGATCCGTTTATTTGTGCCCATAATCAATTCATGCTGCCCCCACCCATAACCAATTCAACTAAGTGAAGCAACAAGACGTCTCCAGTTTCTCGTCACACCGAGAGGCACATGGAGGAAAGGGAGGGGAGAGAAGGATGGGGGGTGGGGGAGGAAAGAAGTCTGAGGGGGGATATTGGGGGAGAATCTGAGCCTTCGGGGCTTAAGGAAGGTGACTCAGTCCCCACTTGGGGTGGGGGTGGTTAGTGCTGAGAAGGGATTGGGGGCTACCAAGAAAGGTTTGGGGGAGGGGAAAGTGGGGAGAGAATTGGTGCCCAGAAGAAGTGGGGGATCAGATCTGCAAGGTTGAGAAATGGCGGGGATGGGGGAATCAGTGGCTATATGGGCTGGATGGAGGGGGAGCCATGTCCACAGGGGGTGAGGAAATTGGGGGTCAAGGGGGCACGCCTCAAAATTTAGGGCAACTGCTCCGTGAGCGGGACCTGCTCCCATCTCTCCCCGACCTGATGTTGCCTCCCCCCACTCTCCCCCCACCCCCTAAATCTTCCCCCTCCTGCTCACTCAGACCAGACCCGGGTGGCAGAAAGGGGCTGGAATGGATGCCACATGCCATGCCAGCTCAGCCCGGGCCCTGCGGGCTCCATAGTGAGGAGGGGGGTGATACCTGACAGACGCAGCCACGAGCATCCCCCACTTCCATTCAGCTTGCACCGGGCAGCTGGAGCTCCCCCCTTCTCCCTCTCCTTTGCTCTTGTCTCGGGGCTGGTCAGCGGGCTGTCTCTTTCCGCTGAGAGGGGGGTCCCCGTTCCCCATACCGCTCCCCTTGTGTCTGGCTGCTATCTGCAAGATCTCTGCGTTGAGATTTATCTGCTGCTTCTGCTGGCGGCCGGGCGGCCGGCCAGCCACCACCACCCCCGGCATGGGGAGTCGGACTCACCCTGGCTGCTGCTGGCGTGGTGCCGCTGTAGTCCTGCAGCTGCTTCAGGACTGCCACCGGGTGCCGCCGCCAGTTGGGTCGCTGCGAGGTGGGGGGGCGGGCGGAGCGGAGGTCAGGGCAGCTCAGCCTCTCCGAGGATGGAGTCTGACTCACGCACGTTGCCTGCAGCCTGACTCGCCTCAGCCTACTGCAGCCGCTTCGAATCCCTCTGCTGCAATGCCGCTTCGCGCTTCTCTGACGTCCGCCTGCTTCTGGCTGCCTCATGCTTGGGAGAGAGAATGCCAGCGCAGGCGCAGTCTCTTCCTCCCTAAGTCTCGTACAACTGCCTGGGGACATGCGTGCGCGTGCATTGGCGCAGGGAGGCAGCAGGCGGGGCTTGAAGGTGCGGTGCCCCCTCCCAACAGGAAAGCTGTTAAGGGAGGCAAGCAGTTTTCCTAAGGGGGCCAGACCCCTGGGGCCCCCCCCATGGCTACGGGCCTTCTCCCACAATGGGTGTTTTCAGACAGCCTGGAGCTTCTCCGTAAGCCCACCCCCATGGCTGCCACTTACCAGCTCCACCTGTGGCCACATTATACAGACTGGCAGTGTCCCCTGGCCATGGTCCACCTGTTTGGCGCTTCCCCCTCCCCACCATAGAGCCATGGGCCACTCTAGCAACACTCTAGGTGGCTGCTGTGGTACTGAATGTGGCAACATATGGACTTGCACAAAGGTGGTCCATGGGTTCCCCCGCAGATGGGCAGTAGTGCCATGTTTGGCCAGCCTGCTCCACATGGTGTGCTCCTGGATCTTGCAGAGCACGCCATGCTGGGCTGCCCTGGAGCAGCCCCAGCCTGCTCTGTGTTGCACATCTGTTGGGAGCCCTTCACAGACCGGTAAACCCAGGGGTGATGGGAGCATCCACGGGCAAATCTGGAGTTGCTTCTTTGTCTGTTTACACCCAATGTCACTCCTGGGTAGATATCAGAACCGAATGTCTAGGCAACACCAGGAACAAACCAGGAGCTGTCACTGGCCTCTGTCTTAGGTGCACCTGCTCTAGGAGCACTGCTCTGTCTTAGGTGCACCTGCTCTTGACCTCATTGCCAACTTTCTTGAGACCCTGTCAAGGGATTCAGCTGCCCAGGGTGTGGGTGCTGGCGCTAAGTAGGGCAGTGTAGTGAAAAGATTGCAAGAAGATCTTTGTGCACCAGTGGAGCCAGATTAGTGGGCATTTATATATCTTATTTTGGCCTGCATATGCTGTAGAATCCATCTTGATTGACATACGTGTAAAAACATATATGTAATGTAAAAATTGAGAACTGGCAACTCATTTCATGCAATGGATGTATCTTGCGTAAGCTTCTTTGGCAACTTTTCTGTATTGTATAAGTTGTTGTTTAGAATGTCAAGGCCAGTTAAAGATATTGTAGGAAGCACTTATCAGTACCTAGAGAGAAAGGTTTGCTAATTGGAAGGTGGATGACTCAGGCCAGGGAGAGGCAATGATTAATTGTTAGCACATGCACAGTATTGCCTAGTGGGTGTGTAATAGCAGAATACTATAAAGACACAGAGACCGGACACCCATATGAAAAGAACTTCACTGCTGGGCACTCTGCAGAGGTGTTGAGTGGGTGCAGCAGAATCTGGGGCCCACCTGAGGATCATCTTGCAGCTGTTGTTGGGGTTCTCTGGCTTGCAGAAAGGGATGTGAGATGCTTTGTATATCTTTTATGTTGTGTACCTTTATCTTTTATGCTGTATATAAAATACAATAGCTTTCTTGGTACCATATTGTTTGAGCTTTCACTGTACTGATCCAAAAGAACAAATAATTTCAATACATTTGGCATAGTCGGCAGGATCAGATCAGTGAGCCTGCGGTGTAGTGCCAAAACTTTGCTGGGCCCAAGCTGACCCGGTTCCAGAGGTGGACTGATACCTCTGCCTGGAATCTGATGGCTCAAATGTTGTGCCGGTTATCCCCACCGGTGAGTTGGACAGAGCTGCTTTGCCCTGGGGGAGCCCATGCCTCAGGCAATTGGGAAAATGCCTGCAGGAGGTGGGGAGTCCCGGGTTGGGCAAGGAAGTGGTCTCTGAAGTGAGATGGGAGGCGTTGTGTTGTCCGGGGGGGCTGCCTAAGGGAAAAAAATGCCTACAGTGGGGGGCCCCAAGGGGGGGGGGAAGAAATAGAGCAGTCTCCCAAATTGATTGAATGCCCTTCACAACAAAATAGGGCTGTGGAGAGGATAGAAGAACAGGTTAGAAATGATTTGTCTAGTAGCTGTGAGGTAGCTGAATGTGTTAATTCTGGAAACAGCTTTGAAGTGAGGGCAGAGAGCAAAGCTAGAAATCATTTTGATTCCACAGGCATGTGGCACTTTGGCTGATAATTAAGTGGTTATTTTGATTTTTATAAGGCTTTTTTATAAAGTTATGTTGATTATTCAACATTAAGGGAATTATTGATTGTTTGTTTGGGGAAATAACATATATGTTGCTATAGGAATTTGCCCAGTGCAGGGCAAAGTCAGGAAAAGCATATGTTTTTAATAAGGACTTACCTTGCTTGTGTAGAGCAAAGTTAATTAAGTATTTTTGATAAGATACTTTTTCAGCTAAACACATAATTGGAAAACTATGTGAGTAAAGGGTTAAAATGGAATGTATTAGCTGTGACACAGTGCTTGTCATGTACTACCCTGCCTATCATCATAAACTATGCAGAGGAAGGCAATCAGAAAACCTGATTGGATGTTAGGAGCAAGGAGCAGAATAAAGCAAGTGACTTACATAAGCAATAGAAAGATTTAAGAAGAAAATAAAGCTTTGTTCATGGTTTGGTATTTAAGCATTGGAAAATGTGAGTGTCTTTAGCTAAATAACTAGGAATAAATGGTTTGTTTGTAAATTAGAACTAGTGAGAGGTACTGGAACAAAAGCTGCAGGTTTTGTTTTGGTGCTTGTCATTTTGTCTGTGTTTAAGTGAAGAAGTTAACTGGAATGTTAGGGCAGATTAAGCTGCCAAAGAAGGGAAGCAGTACTATTGGACCCTACTGCTTCTGCAGTGCCACAGGTGGAGCCCCTTCCCCCAGTAGTTGAGTGGGAAGTTCCCTTTGAGCAGTTGCCAGAAAGGGTCAAGTGCTATGCTTAGTTCTTGGATGGCTATACAAAATATCTTAGGGGGGAGCAAGTGTGGAAGGCAGCTGTTTTACAGCCAATTAAGGGTACTGTTTTAATCCAGCATGGGCAGAGACACTCCAGCTGATTAGATTGTGCTGGAGATGCCCCAACCCAAAATGCATTTGTGTATAAACTCATGGGCCATTGCAAATACAAACTCTTTGGGTCCCCAAATGAGAACAAGAATTGATTAATCCATGAAGGGCCATTGTGGAGAGGTGATTTGTGGAAACAAGTGATTGAGATTATCAGGAAAATCCCTGTGACAATGTATCATGTCCATGCCAGGGACCCCTCCCCAACTACCCAATACAACAGTGTTGTGGATCAAATGATCCAGCCCCGAGGAGTGGAAGCCCCTAATTACATCATGGGGGAGATGAAGAAAGATCCCCATATTTTATGCTAATGGGCCACAGCCAAAGGCATTCCCTGTCCTGTGAATACTGGGGAAACTGTGGTAACACACTGCTCAAATAATGAATGAGACAGCTTAGCCCTGCGGGTACTTTGCAGGGGTGGGCTGAGGTGGTGGCAATTAAGGCACCTGATTGTGGTGGAAATGAGATCACCTTGACAGACTCAGGTTCCCATTTACCCTGTATTGAAATAAACAAGGTTGCAATGGAGCAAACTTAATATCCCAGATTGCTTTATTTTTTGTGTTGTTTATTTATTACAGCTTAGCTTCCGCTATTGCCAGCATATACAATGTAATATAATACAAACATATAAATTCAAAATTAAAACAATACACACTACTGGAACCTATAACAATTAGATACAAAATAGAGCTCAGAGCGGGTACTCCATTATACCCCTTCGAAATATATACAATTAGTTCTTTCAGACACTTAGCCATTTGCCTATCTCCACTCAGTTCTCGGTGGAGGGTCTAGCGACCTAGGGGCTACTCACAGGGTCCACAAGGCCCCCCCCAGTCTCGTGTCGGCTTCTAATAGCCATCATACTCATCTGCTCCTCTTCATTAGGAGGTACCTATATATCTGGAATTAACTAAAAGCTATGTTTTACATCTCGGGTCAGTACAGAGGGGGCTACTATCCTGGGTTAGATATCCCCCCACCTTCTCTACCCCTGACATGCCATTTCCTCACTCCTGGCAATTCCTAGAAGGAGGGGTTGTATTCCTGATATAAACCACCGCCCTACAAAAATTGGCTACAGCCCTAGAGCGTTCTGAGTCGGTAGGGCATAGTAGTTTATTCAACGTTCGGTTGGTTACCACCTTTTCAAGATGTTCCTTCAAATACCTAATCCTTAGGCCCTCGAATGCCGGGCAGTGAAGAATTATGTGAGTTGGAGTATCTACCTCCCCCTGTTGGCACATGTCACAAACACGCTGATCCCAAGGGGTCCTAGCATATCGACCTTCCAGCATCACCGAGGGGAACACATTAGCCCTCATCCTAAAAAAGGCAGATCTAATGCTGGCGTCTTGCCAGGTAAACAGATAATAGTGGTTAGGTCTTTGAAAAATGGGCAGGGGATAATAATCATTAAGGAGGGGCACCACCTCCTGGGCTCCTCTTAGGGCATTTTCTAATTGGGCTGCCTGGTCCCAGACCCGTTTGTGGACAACTGCCTTACATGCCGCCCACCCCAATCTTTCCAGATCTAAACAGGCAAACCCCAATCTGGCAATTTCTTGGTTAAATCCCTGTATCCAGGTACTTCCTGGCCCAACTGCAATTATTTCGTTGGATAACCTAGTGTTGGAGCTAGGAAAAAATATTTTCTTGAGCCAAAAATTGAGTCGGTATAAAGTAGCATATACTTCTAAAGGAGGGACGCAGGATTCTGCTCTCAAAATTACTTGTGGGGTTCCGCGGGGGGCTCCCAAAATTGTCCGCAAAAAAGTATTTTGAAGGACTTCGAATTTAGAACTATATCCCAGGCCCCATATCGGGGATGCGTACAATAACTGGCTAATTACCTTGGCCTTAAAAAGTTTCAAGGCTGGCAAGACTAGTCGGCCTCCTTTGCCGAAATAAAATTTAGAAATGGCCGCAGCTGTTTGCTTGGCCTGAGTCATTGCAGCATCATAATGGGTTTTCCAGCTACCGCTGGCGGCAATTATCACCCCCAAGTATTTAAAGGCCTTTACCTGCTCTATCTGAGTTTCCTGGATGGTCCAACGATGTTTCTTATGAATTCCTTTAGAACCTGCCACTAATACTTTAGTTTTGGTGAAATTTATAGTTAATAACTCTGACCGGCAGTATTCCCCAAAAGCCTCCAACGCTCGCCTCATCCCTATCAGGGACTGGGAGATAATCACAGTATCGTCGGCGTAGAGTAATAACCCTATCTTCCGCTCTCCAATTTTGGGTGGGTGGGTATTGTACCTTTTCATGAAGGTTACAACATTATTCACGTATAGATTGAAGAGTAGCGGCGCCAAAAGGCACCCCTGCCTCACCCCAGATTTTACCTGCACCGGATCCGAGAGCTTCCCCTGCTTATTAATTCTAATCTGTAGTTGATTCCCTGTATGCAACCTTATTATAAGAAAAAGGAGCCTTGGATCTATACCTAAGGATTGGAGTTTAAACCACAGGTGCTCCCTACAAATAGAATCAAATGCCTTTTCAAGATCAATGAAGCATAGAAAAAGCGGAGCACCTTCCTTCACAAATTTTTCAATCAACGCTGCCAGCACAAGGATATGGTCAGTTGTCCCTGCCCCCTTGCGAAATCCTATCTGTTCAGGAGCTATTAATTCACTCCCCTCGGCCCAAATCTGGAGCTTAACCAGCAATAATCGGGAGTACAGTTTGGCAATCACATTTAATAAGCTTATTGGACGATAATTGCCCGGATCTTCTGGGTCCCCCTTCTTATATATGGGGACTACTATAGACTGTAGCCAATTTTGTGGAAGAATACCGTACTCATTTATATGTGTGAATAATGGGGCTAAAACCTCTGCCCAATATCGCGGATCGCTTTTCAGGAGTTCTGCCGTTACAAAATCCTGCCCAGGAGCTTTCCCGTTTTTTTGGGACTCAATTAAAGACATAACTTCTTCTATTGTGACCGGCTTCCACCTTGGGATTTTGTTTACGACATCAGTTTCTTCTATAAAGGAAATAGTTCCTTTCCTTGAGTATAACTTCCCATAGAAGTCCTGCCAAACTCCTGCAGCAGGTAAATCTCTACATCCCTTACCTCTTCCTTGTGAGAGAGAATGAATTATTTCCCAGAATCCCCTCAGATTCTGGTCATTAGCGGCCCGGATGAGTTTCCCCCATATTGCTTCTTGGGCAATTTGCAATTTGTTCTTTAGAAGTTGTTGATACTCCTTCCTTATTAAGGATAGTGTTAACCTTGAGGCACTACTAGGGGAAATCTTCACTTCTCGGGCTATTTTCCTTAACTGTGTTCTTACATGTCGGCACTCGGCATCAAACCAGCGCGGGGTATAATTATCCAGCACATTCTTCTCGTCCAGAACTATCTGGGAAAAAAGAATAGGGAGCAGGAGGTATATCATCTCCTCATAGCACTGTATGGTGTCATGATCTAATTCCTTAATAGTATTCCCCATTTGCTTTATCAGAGGGGAGTTCAAAAACTCCATCACCCGAGCCCTTAGATCCTCAGACCATTTAGTTCTTCTCCTCACCACGGTCCCATCTGTATCACCCAAGCTTTGCTTCCTCGGCTCCTCTCTAGAATCTCCTAGGGTTAGCCTTATGGGTGAATGATTAGATACAGGTAAGGGAATCACCTCGAATTCCTCCACCATATAAAAGAAAGGGAGTGAAATCAAAAATAAATCCAAAACACTAGACCCCAGCAATGAGTTGTAAGTAAAGTTTCCGACCTGATCTTTCTGTGTCCGGCCATTTATTATTCTGACCTCTAGGTCCACCATAAGGGCATCCATTTTGTCCATCCTTGGTCCCACTACTTTGTCCCTAGAGTGACGAGTTGGAACATAACACAATTCCATTGAATTATCTAATTTTAGAGGTGTTTGCTGGGAGGCAGGATCTCCCAGTCGTGCATTAAAATCACCACCCAGCACTAACAAGGCTTCTGGGAAGCGAGCTTCTGCTTCTATAACCTGAGCCGTCATTAAGGGCCAGATATCCAGGGAATAATAGGGTGAATATTCTGGGGGTATATATACTATTCCCAACAAAATCTCTAGTCCATCTGAGAATTGGCAGAGGAAAAGGGCAAAATAGGCCTTAATGCTCCTAATTTGTTTCACAGAAGCCTTCAAAGAGGAGGCCACCAGCAACGCCAGTCCCCCACTTGGGTGTCCCTGCACCTCCAAAGGTATAGCATCTATCCAGAAGCTCTCAAAGTCCCTCCACTTATCCTGTGGGGGGGATGTAGTTAACCAGGTCTCTTGGAGTAGGATAATATCATTCTGATATAAAAAACCACAAAATTCGGGATCAGCTCTATGCGTCTCCCAGCCAGATATGTTCCAAGAGCTAATAGTGATTGTAACACCTGGCTTAACCCCTTGTCATTGTTTTAAGGGGGGTCTCGGGCGTTGTCTCAGAACCCTAGCTGTAGAAGGGCTTCGTATCCTCTCCGGGCTTACTACAGTGTCTGTGGTTTGACTGATACTAGAGTTCCCTGAGGTCACTCCACCAGGGGTGGCCGCCAGGGTTACTGATTCGATTAATGTCAAATCTACCTGGATAGATTTTCTCCAGGAGATCCGTTCCTCTACTTCCACTTCTTTTACTTCTGCTACTTCCCCCTGAGGTCTTTCTCCTTGACTACACTGCTCCACCAAACTACTTGGCGCATCTTCTAACCTCTGGGATCAAAAATGCTGTTCCTCCTGTGGTTGGGCCTCCTGAAGTATTTGGGGTTGGGGCTGGTTTAAACTCCTCCCAGCCCATCCCTCACCTTCTGATATCCAAGTGGCCGAATGGGCGTATGAAGTTAACAGGAGAGAGAGGGGAGATTGTTCACCCTGCTCTCCCCCTCTTTCCTGCAGGCCACCCATGGGGCTTGTTTGCCTCTTACTTCTCTGGGGGTTCTTGATTTCGCCTAATTGGCATTTAAGCGACTCCAGGCGCTCCAAAAAGCATGTCTGGATGGCGATAGATGGGGAGGGTGGTTGTTCAACACTCTGTTGAAATTCTTTAGAAGAGGTCACGTTTGGCATTGGCAAACGAGGGGGGCATATCGGTATCTCCATCAGAGATGGAGTGGGGCCTGTCTTAACTGATCTCCCTGTATCTCGCCCCTCTCTCCCATCGCTGACCCGTATCTTCCTCCTACAGACCTGTTCCTTGTTCGGATTTAATTCTAGAGGGAGCGATTCTTCCTCTTGTGCCATACTTATTCTCTTCGCGGCCTGGACTATATCAGCCTTCCTAACTGCAGGTCTTTTTAGGCCTCTCGGCAAAGGTATTGGTGCTGGCAAGGTCAGGGGGGGAACTGGAAGGGCTTTACTGTCAACTGCCCTTCCTTCCACCTGGTTTTGAATGGCTCCTTCTCTATGAATCTCGTCGGGGCCTCTCGCCCTACCCGTTTCCCCCCAATCACCATCTAATGGAGGAGGGGGTGGTTTCCTCTGCCTCCGTGTGGATTTCTCTCTCTTATCTGGCTGATACTTGAGGCTTCCCAGTTCTGATCTAAATGGAGGAACCTGGGCTGTTAAATCGGTCAAGGTTCTCCTAGATTTATACTTTTGATCCTGGCTATCTTGAGGCCCATATATAGCCGGTGCTTGTTTCTCCTGGAGATTTTGCCCTGCCTGAAAGACACGTGCTGCAAATACTCCTTGTTCCTCCAACTGATTCCTTTGGGATAGGATTGTAGTCACCATCACATAGGATTTAAAGGTAACCAGGACCATATATTTCCCAATTAAATGAATCATGTGATCTATGGACGTTATATCCCTTCTAGTAATCGGAACCTCAGTTAACAACACCCGAAGATGCTCAGCTACATCCCGGGGTGTTGCCCACACTGGTGGAGTACGATCATGCTGAAAAGTTATTGTGAAAATCAGGGATTGTGAAAGTAAGTCAAAAGACTCTGCCTGCTCTGAGTATACCACCTGGGGAAATGGGTTCATAGCTTCCATTGGGGGTCCTTTACCCAAGGGAGCTTTCTTTTTCTGGGATAGTTGATGGATAATTTCTGTACTACAGAACTTGGGTATTGTCGTGCAGGGCCCTTCCCCCCCTACTAGGGGCTGGGTGTTGCCCTGGATTTTCTTTACCAGGCCTCCCAGACGTTCTAATTGGGTTTGAACTTTAGCTAATTTCAAAAAGACAAACTGTAACGTTTCTGCGGTAAGCATTACATGATCTGTTAGAAATATGGCAAGTCTTTCATCGGGTGACTGATTAATAGTCCCGCTTAAATCAGGATGCAAGTCAGGGGGGTTTTGGTGTAGCGCTCCCCTTATCTTATCATGGTCTTTGTCTTTGCTCTTCTGGAATAAAGCAGGTACTGCCTCTGGCTGGGATAAAGGCAAAAAACGATTATGTAAAGGTAAGGGGGAGGATGCTATAGGGGTCCTTCTTTGCTCCCTTTGTTCTCGGGAGAAATAAGCCTCCAGTTGCCTTTGCCTCATTTTCCCTTGGTTTGGGCCCTGGTTTATAGGTGAAGTCATTTCTCCTTGTTTTAGGCAGTAAACCCACAATACTGTTAAATTTAAAGTCTAGAGTTTTGGACCTGCGCCTCCTGGCTGCCCGCCTAAGGCCGCGCGCACAAGGGCACGCTCTTGTGCGCGCTGCCCTTAGGCGCGCGGCCGCGGGTAATGAAGCTTTTATACTTCCCCCCGCAGGTCTGGTCCCGCCTCCGGCTCAGCTGTTCAGGTGAGTAATGCTGCCACTGTGGTAGGGAACCCCGCTCCTTCGCCGCCTCTGCGCTGACAATGAAGCTTTTGTACTCCCCGGTCTGGTCCCGCCTCTGGCTCAGCTGTTCAGGTGAGTAATGCTGCCGCTGTGGTAGGGAACCCCACTCCTTCCCAGATTGCTTTAATTCCCACACAACTTTGTTGATTGGACTCATGGAGGTGACGTGTGCTGGGATATCACTGGTCATCTTCATGCCCGGCAACATCTGGAATGTAAATGGCCTGACCCCCTAGGTTACATTCCGTTGTTAAAAAGATGCTGTGATTGGAGGTCACACATGGCAGGATGCGTGACTTAACAAATTTGGCATGGCGGTAATAGCCACAGGTGAAGGGAATACATACTGAGTGGTGAGAACTGGTGACTCAATACCTATCTGTCTTGACAGAGGCAAACTGAGATGGTGGGAGTAATTAACATTGACTCCTGCACCTTTGAACGCAGCTATGAACCTTTATGTTAATGCTACAGTGCTTTGCTAGAAAATAGTTTTTGTATATGATTGTAACATTTATGTTTATATTTTGCAGAAGCTTACCATTCCTTCTGGCTTCACACCAACATGGCTTTACTTCCTGGTGGAGGCTACTGAATTTGTTGAAGGAACTGAAATGTTTGTTAATTTTCCTTATGCAATTAGTAATTAGGGTATGTAATTAGGGTTAATTACCCAAGGCAGAACTCTGGTATTGTACCTTGTTGTATATTAACTATTGTGTTAATAAATGTGAAAGAGAACTATAGGCCTCAGTTGGAAGAATGAGTGTCCAGGGGTAGAGTGGAGTAAAAAGATTGCAAGAAGATCTTTGTACAGGTTGTGGACACGTACAGGTACAGGTCGTGGACATGTTGAGCCAAGTAGTGGACACTTATCCTGCGTAGGTTATAGAATCCATTTTGTTTGAGACATAAGCTGTACACATGCCTTTTGGGCTTCCTGTCCTGTTTGTTGTTCAGAATGCCAAGGCTAGTCAGTTGTAATGTTATCAGCAGCTGAACCTGATAACAAGCTTAATTGGAAGGAGAATGACTCAGGCCAGAGAGGCAATGGTTAATTGTTAGAACATGTGCAGTAATTGCATAGTGGGATTGTGTAACATCAGAATACTATAAAACACACACACCGGACACCCACAAGCGGCAGACAAACTTTACTGCTGGCCACTTTGCAGACGTGCTAAGGAGGAGTGCAGCAGAACCTGGGGCCCACCCGTGGATCATCTCGCAGCCATTTCTGGAGTTCTCCAGCTTGCACAAAGGGATGTGAGAGCTTTCTTTTACTTTCTGTATTCAGTGTTATTACTTTTATGCTCTGTATATCATAAATCAGCTTTTTTGACCCCATTTGTCTGAGTTATCACTGAATTGATCTAAAGAACAAACAATTTCAATATAGGCAGTTTATTCAATGGGGGCTGGTCAGGTAGTCTGAAGCCCTGGGCATTCAAGGCTGGGCTGGAAGCCTAGCTGTGATAGAGAAGTTCAGCAGGGAAGTTGTTTTCTGGCAAGGGAAGAATAGCTATGCGTGGGAGGTGATTCCTGGAGCAAGGGATATCTGGAGCATTCATGATTGAGAGATTTTGGTGCTGAGTTTATAAACCTGATGCCACAGCTATGTAGAGTCCTGCAACAAGCAGGAGACTGGAAATTAAAGATTAAGGAGCAGTGACTCTGATGCCTGATTTGGGGGAAACTGAGGCACAGATCCCATGCAAAATGAGGAGAACTGGTCACATTACACTAGAATAAGGGCATAGTCCATAGCAAGCAGAGGAAGCCCAAGATAAAGCAGTGTAATGGCATGGGTGCAAAGGGAAATGTGGTACTCTTTTTAGAGTTTTTAAAAAATAACTGCCAAGACTCGTCTGCCCTGAAAGACCTTTATTCTTTAATTTCCCGTCTCCTGCTTGTTGCAGGACTCCACCCAGCAGTGGCATCAGGTTTATAAACTCAACAGCAAAGGGGTGGCCTTTACCTTGGAAGCCTGGGGGGAGGGGTACTCAGAAGGACTGGCAGAGGCCCCATGACTCATCAACCCCATTTCCCACCCCTTGTTTAGGGATGGATTAAGAGTGCTGTAGGCCAGGACTGAGGACTGGTGCTGCTGCTAATCAGTTACTTGGCACTGCTAATTGGCCCCAATCTTGTTAGGAAAGAGACTGGGTCTTCTGCATTGAGCTGTAGATGTATGATTTGGGAAGGTAGATGCAGATAGGGTCTGGAAGAGGATCTGCAGAGCAGGGGTAGGGCCTGGAAGAAACTCCAGGTCTGAGTTTCATCACACAGATTAAACCCTGCTGAGATATCTTGGAGGGTGTGCAGTGACAACAAAGGCTTTGGTCACTAGGAATAATATTTTCCCATTGTGTAGCATGTTGCCTCTCAATTCTTCCAGCCAGCAGATCACAAGAGTGGATCAGTATTCATATCCCCATTGTACAGATGGCAACAGACTCAGAGGTGTGAAGGGATTTAGCCCAGACCACACAGGTTCACAAATGCTACAAGACTCCTGACCTCATGCACTAATCATGGGATCACACTGCTTTGGCAATCTGGCTAACTCTGGGTGCTTTCAAATGTGGTGGCTCCTGCCGCTGCCATGGACTTACCCAGGCTGTGGTGGGAGCAGTCATCCCAGCTGGGAATTGACCCAGCTGCCAAACAAATGTGACGGTGGAAGGGGGTGGGAAGATGCATGTATGTATGTCCACCTGGTCCTCTGTCCAGCCCAGCCCCCATGCTGCGTGCAGTGGCACATCCCCTGGCAGATGGGCACCCATGGTGGCCAATAGAGGCCACCATGATGCCCAGCCCCTCCCACCCCATATCACAGTAAGTAAAGCGGGCTTTCAAATGTGAAAGTCCACTTTCATCCTGGCCCGGGGTCGTTTCCCAGGTAGTGTTGATGATTGTTCGTTTATTTATTTATTTTGTCAATTTATATCCTGCCCCTCCTGAGAACAGCTCAGGGCAGCTAACAATTTCAAAAACATAAAAATACAATTATAGAAATATATTTAAAAACTCATAAAATCACAACAATAAAACACGGCTAGGGTAATACTAAAAATACAATAAATAAGGGTTTGCCCCCAAAGGCCTGTGCGAACAGCCAGGTCTTGCAAATTCACCAGAATGTTAAAAGGCTTGGGGCCAGGCGAGCTTCCTCCGGCAGGGAATTCCAGAGACGCGGCCCGGCCACCGAGAATGCCCTCTCCATTGTGGCCCCCTGCTTAACACGGTGTACCTCCAAGAAGGCACCCCCGGCAGACCGAAGGAGCCGCTCTGAGGCATGGAGGGCAAGGCGGTCCCTGAGGTATGAGGGGCCCAGACCGTGAAGGGTCTTCTAGATTAACACCAATACCTTGAACGTGGCTCGGCAATCTGGCTAACCCAGACTCAGCAACGTGCTGGTGTCACAGCCTGGGTTAAGTGCCAACACCACCCAGGAAATGGCCCGGGCCAACATCTGCTGGTACTTTCAGAAGTGACGGTGGCCTGCAGTTCCACGCAGGTCAAAGTGTGGCAATGGGATCTATTGTCACATCTGAAAACACTCCCTGATGCCTGCAGTGCGTATATGAGTTTCCAGCTATGCCATCTCACTTCAACTGCTAGATCAGGGCTTTGTTGGGTGACATTGCAAAAGCAACTCAGTGTTTTAGGAGCACAGTTGCTCCTGTCAGCGGGGTTCATGCCACTTGGGCATTTCTAAAAATTCCACCCATTGTTCTTCTAATGAAGAAATCACAAAATCACACATGGGATTAAAAAATGGCATTTTTCCATGTCTGTTTATTCCCAGGACAAACAAGGAACCCCCTTTGAAAGATCACTTGCTTATTTATTATTATTATTATTAACAAACATTTATATAGTGCCAGCAGTGTACCTGGCACTTTACAAAGTAATAAAATAGGCATGGTCCCTGTCCCTAGGGCTTACAATCTGAGAGACAGGAGCTGTGGGAGAGACTTAGGAAGGGGAACAGAGGGAGAGACAAGGGGTCTAACGTTCATGAAGATGCGAGGTCTCAAGTGCACGTACTTGGCTTGGTTACGATGAGAATGACAGCAGGCAGGTCCATGTTGCAAGGATAAGGGTAAACCGATCGTAGGTATAGGAATAGTGGCTCAGCAGGATAAAGAGTCAGACAGAGCAGAGCGAAAGAGGTGAGTTTTAAGGAGAGATTTGAAGGTATGAAGGGAGGGGGCAAGGCGGATGTGGACAGGGAGGGAGTTCCAGGCATGGGGGGCAGCAAGTGAGAAGGGACGAAGGCGCTTAGGGGAGCAGGGAAGGCGTGGAAGGGTGAGAGAAGGGACAGAGGAGGAGCGAAGTGCACGGGCTGGAGTATGGAGGGCGATAAGTGCAGAGAGGTAGGGGGGAGCAAGGTTGTGAAGAGCTTTATAGGTGAAGACTAGGAGCTTGTGCAGGATTCGTTCAGGAAGGGGAAGCCAGTGAAGCGAAGAGAGGAGGGGCTGCACATGGTCGAAGCGACTGGCGAGGTAGATGACCCTGGCAGCAGAGTTTTGGACAGAGATGAGGGGAGAAAGGTGAGACCGGGGAAGGCCAGTGAGAAGGAGGTTACAGTAATCGAGGCGAGAGATGACCAGAGCATGAACAAGAGTTTTGGCAGACGAGACAGAGAGAAAAGGGCGAATCTTAGCAATGTTATGGAGGGAGAAGCGACAGGATTTAGCAACAGAGTCAATGTAGGGTTTAAAAGAAAGGGCTGAGTCAAAGATGAAGCCTAGGCTACGGGCTTGGGGGACAGGCAGGATGGTGACTCCATCAATAGTTATTGACAGTGAGGAAGGAGAGGAAGGATGAGGGGGGAAGATAAGGAGTTCAGTTTTAGCCATGTTGAGTTTGAGTTGACGTTGAGACATCCAGGTAGAGATGTCAGAGAGACAGTTGATGAGACGAGCTTGAACAGAGGGAGAGAGAGAGGGAGTAGAGAGATAGAGTTGAGTGTCATCAGCATAGAGGTGGTATTGGAAGCCATGGGAGGCAATGAGTTTGCCTAAGGATGAGGTATAGATCGAGAAGAGGAGAGGGCCAAGAACAGAGCCTTGAGGAACACCAACTGAGAGGGGGAAGGAGGAGGAGGCGGAGTTGGAGAGAGACACATTAAAGGAGCGGTCAGAGAGGTGTGTTTAGGTGTGTTCTACCAGTGCCTAGAAGCTTGAAGCAGGATCTGGATGCTTAATTGTGCTGGGCACTGGGCAGACACAGTACCTGACACAAAGAATTTAGGAAGACAGGACAGACACAGGGAACAAAAAAAGCAGGATGATTCTTCCCATTTTAAAGGTGAAGCACAGAGAGACTAAGTGACTTGCCCAAAGCCTCACAGCAAGGTATCCTACACCCGAGACCAGTACTTAATGTACATCAGACTAGCCTTCCTGTCCCAATAGTTTGAGCCTCTCCTGCTTACAGAATTTCTTCCGTGTAACTGGTAAGGAAATCCTTGCAGGCTCTAGGACTCTACATTAGTTTCCACTTTCTTTTGACCCATGCCCCTCATCCCTGCCTCACTCTGGGGGAAACCCCCAATCTTGTTACCCTCCCCACCCCCCATTTCCCACTTGTTGTTTTTTACCCCACTCTTTTTCCCTGATACATTGTCTCCCCCTTGCCAGCAGCCTCAGAACAGAGAGATGTTTAGCATAGTAAGGATGAGGTGATAGTCTTCCCTCCCACTTTGGGCTCCAAACAGTGGTTCAGGATTAGGCACCACCAGTGATTCTCCTGCAGCAAGAGTCTTGACCGTCAATGGGCATGATGTGTATGGGAAGAGGACCATCCCATTCACGCTTGCTCACTCCTATTTTGGTGCTCCCAGATCCCATGCCGCTGCCCTCTCATGTCGTCCACCACCACCTCTTTACGTTTTCCTTTCACCAGGCACTCTTGCACCATGTCCAGCACCTTCTGGAGCCGGCGATCCAGTGCCTGCAGGTGAGGCTCTGTCAACACTGGGGATAAGCAGTCTGTGGTCAGAGACTCACGCATGACATCACTCAGGCGGTAGGGCTCCGTGGCGAGCAACTGTAGGCGCAAGAATGTTGACTTCTTTATACTATGAGGAAAGCAAAAAAATGTAATCAAACCGAGAGGACATAATCCCCCTGATTCTCCATTAGATCCTTGAGTTCTGAAAGACTGCAAGGCATTCTGCAGCCTCAGATGCAGGGATCGTTCACCCAGTAGTTAAACAGAAGTGTTTCTGAGGTGAACCAGCAACCCTACTGACCCTTGGGACAGAAGTCCCAATTCTTCACCTTGAAAATCCAGCCACCCAGGTGAGATAGGTCCTTCCTGAGTCAAAAGGATCAGGCTTCCTTGGTTTCTTTAGAAAGCTCCCCAATGGTTTCATTACCTGCAGCACTGCTGGAGAGGGGCCAAGATGGACATTTCATCATGAGAGTGCTTCCCAAATCTAAGGAAAAAAGGCAGTAGAGGGCATCAGTTTGGCAGGTGGGGTTAATGAGCCTTATGTTATCTGTTCTGTGGTTCTCAAGCTGAAGAGCGGGTCCGTTGCAGGGGGAGACGCGGAATGTATTCTGGGGTGTGTGAGAAGGGCTACTGCTGCTGCCCAACCCCTAGCTGCACTCTTGACAGGTATACAGTGAATTTCCAAAAGAACCAGCCCCACCTGCTCCTAACACATGAGTTCTGATAGGTCTTGCTACCACCAATTGAAATTCAGGTTCTGGAAATGGACATGGGGCTGCCACTTTGGAAATCTCCACAGTTTAGCCACTTTGGGTTAAGCAAAGACATGGCAGCAAAGACATGGCAGCAGCAGTGGTGCATGGGACTGGGGAGCAAGGGAGATGGCAAGGTATGTGTATGTGGGTGGGCAGGGGGGCATCAAGTAAGTCAGACCAGAGGGAGGGAGGCCCAGTCTAAAACATTTGAGTATATGCCAGTCAGGAGAGAGCCTTTCACAGTAAAATGGCAGTGGCATGACATCACCAGTCAAGTAGCATGTGGGGTGGTCACATCGTTACTTATAGCTGCACAGAACTCCCCAGGACATTCATGAAGCTGATATAGCTGGGGGTTGGGTCTGAATACAGCCCTTCCGTGCTCCAATTTCTCACCCTTTAGGAACGTGCTCCTGGTTTAGCACAGGACGAAGGACCAGGCCCTTAAAGGACAAGAACTTGAATCAGGGATGGGTGGTTCTCATGCAGCGACTGGTAACTGTCAATGGGGGGAGGGCACAGGAGTGGGGGCTGGACAGGGGTTCTATAGGGCTTCCAAAAATTGGGGGGGGGGGCACATGCCACCCATGTCCTCCCCACACCACAAGTCACCTATGCTCATGCATGTCCTGAAAAGAACGGCCCTCCTGCCCTGTGACAGAGCCCTAGAGCCTCTCCTAGACACTCAGCATCCAGTGTTCTCAGCAGGAGCCAATGTTCTGTTCTCACCCTCGGCCATTGTCCAGGTGGAGAAGGAAAGTGTCATTACCAAACTTCTCAAAGGTCTCGTAGTGGTGGCGATCCATATTTCCTGGGGAGGGAAGAGAGCAGTGAAGGAGGTTGAGCAAAGGGAGAAGCATCAGAGAAGGTAACGCCATTTCAGCCTGTTTCAAGGACAACCTGAGCCCAAGCAGAGATAGACAGTGTCTCAGAGTCTCATTGGTGGGTTGAGATGACTGACATGACGAGCCAGTGCTGTGTGTAGCCTTTCTGCTTCAAAGATTTGTGTTGGGTTTTTGTGTCACATCTATAAGTGGGCCCCACTTATCTGAAAAAGGCCACCTCCCCTATGTTTCATTGTGATCCTTAAGGTTAGCTGGGAGTGCCCTCTTGCAAGGATCGTCAGCATGTCAAGTCTGTACAGCAAGATGCACAGAGAAGAATTCTTAGTGGCTGTTCCACATGTAGTGAACTTCCTGGGTGTGTTTATCAGAGACTGGGTCTGAGCATCTTTCAGAGGCATTGTAAGATCTTTTTACTTGCCCAGGTGTTTGGTGGGTAGGGATATGGTTTCATGACAGGTTGGATTTCTTTTAGGAATTTGTATATAACTGGTTGACTTATCTGGCCACTTCGGTTCAGGGCAGATCCCAGGACTGGCATAACAGTTTGCTGCAGATCAGTCTGAGACACCGAGGCTGCGTACGCATGTTATGTGTGCATAGAGGGGCAGTTTGCAGAAGCAGAGCAGCATAGGCAAGCTACATGCCAGGACTAAGGTGCCAAGCCAGAGCAGGAATGAGCCTGGTTGGAAATGCAAAGGGAAAACAGGCTGGCTTATATGTACTCTCAAGGAACAAACTACCGAGGGTTAGAGGCCTGCAGTCCGACCCAAGCCCACGTCCCTCAACCTCTCTCACCATGACTTTGCAGCGCGCAGTGGGGAATGCTACATCTAAACAGAGTTGGGAGAATGCCTTAACCGTTCCCAGTTTCTCATGTGGCCCCATCACCGGGGGAGGGTGTGCACTGAAAAAGAGACAGTGTTAAAAATCATTCTCCCACCCCGTTCCAATGTGGCCATGTCCCCACAGACCCATCAAGCCCACGCTCAAATGAACCCGGCTGCATCAGGTCCAGAGAGGGGTAGGGCCAGATTTGGATCAAACCTTTTGACCTATTCAGGGCTCTATGGGGGTGGGGGGTGGGTGTCACATACTTCACTGCACATGGAGGCTGAGCTTTGACTTATGAATAGTCAGAGCCAGAATCAAAGGAAACTAACTCCTAGAACAACACATTTGTATACTGCCCAATCACAACTGGTTCTTGCTGCTGTCCCTTCCAGTAACAGAACCCACTAGCTGCCAATCAATCATCCATCCTCCTTGCTGCCCGCTCCCAACTGCCATAGAACTTCCCAGGGTGGCGTCACCTGCAGGCAACTCTGATCTGAAGTCATTCTGACATCAGAATTAAATAAAACAATTGCCTCCCTTTCTCTTAGGGCTAAATTGCATGCCACAATTCTATGGTTGTAATGTACAGGGCTGGCCCTAGAATTTGTGGGGCCCAGGGCAAAAATAAATTGTGGGGCCCTCCACGGTCTCACCCGCCTAGCCTTTAACTCCTTCTTGCAGGGTCCTGATCCCCCACCTTAGTAGGTGAGGCAGGGTGAGTGGGGGGGGGGGGAGGGCCCAGCAAGAAGCAGCCACCTTGGGTAGGGTTACCATACCTTCCCTTTAAAAGTGGACACTTGTGAAATACATGTTGCAGGGCTGCAGTGGAACCAATGGAGCCCTACACCATGTATTTTTAATAAGAATCCTCTTTTAAAGGGGAGGTATGGTAACCCTAACCTCGGGGGCTGAGAGTCACAGGCAGGGAGAGGACGCTGCAGAAATATCCCATCCAGGGCCCTCAGGAGCACTGGTCCTGAGACTACCAGGACTGGCCTGAGGCCGCCCTGCATAGCCTTTTACCACAGGGCCCAAGCTAGGGCCTGCTGACCCTGCTTAAGGTTAGCCCTGATAATGAACTGGTCACATGACAGGGTCAAGGCAGTCTGGTCCAGAGCTGAAATGGGTACAGCCATTTTGAGTTTTCTGATTTTTTACCAAAATCAAGGGGATTCTGTCCACTGATAACCAGAACATTCCCTGAAAATTTGGAGCTGTTTGGATGCAGTTTTCAGAAGTTACCACATCACAGCAGTAAGACAGGCAGGGGAATTAAATGCCACTGAGATGAGCATGAGCCTCACTTTACTTGGCTTAGCAAGCAGAGGGGCTCAGTCCTGCAAGATGCTGACTGCTTTAACATCAACCCTGAAAAACACTGAAACACGTACTTAACTGTTTGGCAGGACTGAAGCAAGAGTGCTCAGCATCTTCTGTGGTTGAAACTGTTTAAAAGTTGCAAAGACATGTAAAGACTGGAATAAAGCAAGTCAGATCCAAGGAGGAAAGAAGTGTGATCCTGAGAATTACCATCCTATGAGCTGGACTATAAACAGCTCTGGATCCTGGCTGCTTTTTATTTGGCACATTTGGATCCAATCCCTGCCCTCAAGCACTGAAAGAGTTAGCTCAGGGGATGGTCGGAGATGAGGGCATGCACCTATGGCAGATCTATGATCTGGACCCTTCCCTTCCAGAGCACACCCTTTAAAAACCTCCCTCCCTGCTAACTTCTATCTGGCTTGCAGAGATTGTATTAATTTTCAAATTAGCCTTTGGGAGGGAAAGGTTCCCCAAACTTGGGTTAAGAGATCACAAGAGAAGGAAGATGTTTGGATATCAAACAAACATTTGCTGCAGTGCCTCACAGAATTTTCCTCTCAGGGTGGCTTTTTTGTAGATGATTTTGGGTATGTCATTGTCCTGTGGATTGTGTTCTTAGAAGATAACTCCATGAATGCCTATTAGTCAAGTTGGTGAGGGGATGAGACCGCTGACTGTCAGGACTCCACTATGACCTGTTGCACACGTCTCTGAAGCAACTAAAGCTGGCCACTGTCAGAGACAGGATGGACCATTGGTCTGACCTAGTATGGCACTTATGGTCTTAATGGTATCCCCTCAAAAACACATAGCCAGATAACCTAATTGATGGTACCTGAAGGCATGTAACCTGAACAGAATCCAAGAAAAGGAGAAGACGCAGCAGAATGAAAATCAAGGAAGGACCGGCACAGAAAATTACATAATGCAATAAGTTTCCTGGGTGACCTGGTGGCCCAATCTATCCACAGCATAGAGAAGAGACTGATTATTATCTCCAACCATTCGGGGTAACCTGGAAGCTTATTAAAAGCACAATAGCCATAAATGGAGCAGAAGTAACTCCTATGGCACCAGTAGCAAAGCAACCTAACTCACTGGCATTGCTGACAAAAGAACGAGGGAAGGGAAAATAATCCAAGTTACGTAACCAGTTAAAGAAACTGAGGCTCCCTAGATACAAACAAGTTGTAAACAAGACACGGTGTAGCAAGCAGAACATTGGGAGGAGCACAGGGGAGGAGCACTGGGATTCATACATGGCCATCAAGAAGACTGCAGAAGTGACAGCGGTAGGAAAACAATGCTAAAAGTATTAGCCAACCCAGCAACTGGAGAATAAACATCATTGTCCTTCTGTCACAGGATTTATGGAAACAACATGTATGTAACACACATGCTTGTGGTTGTCATGTGAATGAACAATACATTTGTACCTCTGAAACCATTATGTAAAGCATGACAAGTCTGGTGGTTGTGCTGTCTAGAAACGCAGAGTCCCCTGAAGGGAAAATTTGTATATTGGAAAGTAAAAAATAGAATATGTGCCCAGAATAAGTAGAGGTTGGACAGGAATGGAAGACAACTATAATTTATTTAATTTTTTATCCCACCCTTCCCTTAAAAGGCTCAGGGTGGCTCACATAAAAAACATATAAAACACATATAAAAAATAAACAAAATATAACATATTTCAATACCCCCCAGAACTCCCAACCCCCAACAACACCCACCCAATACCATATTCCCCCCATCCTCCCTCCCACAACCCCTGCCCCCAAGTCAATCCCCGCTGCCAAAAGCCTGACAGAACAGGATGGTCTTACATTGCCACTGCTTTGACTCAGATCTGGCCACTGTCATCCATGCTTTCATCACCTCGAGGCTAGATAGTAGATCCTGCAAACCAGGTAGATGATGGTGCTTCACTGATATGTCAACTGAGTGTACTGGGCCAGTTCGGTGCCAAGAGGTACATATGGCCACGTCCTGATGTAGTTTCTGAAGGACTCTGGGAATCAGTGGAAAGGGTGGAAAGGCATCAACAAGATTCTGTCCCCAGTGGATCAGGAATGCATCGCTTACGGAGGTGATTTTGCATAGTTTACTCTGCTGTAAAATTGGGGTCACTGGGCATTCCCTTGTGTTGCAAAGAGATGTCTCTCTGAGTGGCCCCATAGGTTGAAGATCCACTGAGCCACTGATTTCTTTAGCATCCACTTATGTTGCTGAGTAATGTGTCTACTCAGATCATCTGTTGTGTAGTTTGATTCTCCCGCTATGTGAGTGGCAATAGGGTAGATGTCATGAGCTATTGTCCAGTTTCAGAGTTTCATAGCCTCTCTGCAGAGATGGAATGATTGAGTGCCTCCCTGGTGGTTTATGTACCACATCACTGTGGTGTTGTTGTATTTGTTTTCCCTGGATGTGTAGGAGGAAAGCCTCAGAGGTAACCTGATTGCTCTGAGTTTTAAAAGATTGATATGGAAAATACGTTCCCAGCTGTTCCAGAAGCCACTGATTTCCATGCCATTGCACTGGACACCCCATCCCAGAAAGGAAGCACTAGTGGTAATTCTAACCTGCGAAGAGGTTTGAAGGAAGGGTTTGCAGTAGATTTTCTTCTACTGCCCACCAGTACAGTGTCCAGAGGATGGAAGGGGGTATGGGCACGTATTTGGTAAGTGGGTCTCGAGATGGTGTGTAAATGCATGCCAGCCAGTGTTGGAATGACCTCACGTGAAGCTTTGCATGCATCACGACAACTGTTGTAGAGGTGATGTGTCCTAGTTGCAGGAAGATTCGTACTCTCTTGGTGAAAACAGACATGATGCTAACCACCCTTTAACCACCCTTGGTGGTTATTTATGCATGTTGCAGGGCTGTACTGGTGCCCTATGCAGCCCTACAACATGCATAAATGACCACCAAGGGTGGTTAAAGGGTGGTTAGTGTCATGTCTGTTTTCACCCTCTGACATGGTTTGTGGTTGAGATTCTCTATGACCCCTTGAATTGAAAGAAATTTATCGTATTGGAGAAATGCCCTCTGCTTGATTGAGTTTAGGTCTGCACCTATGAGTTAAATGGATTGGGATGATGTTAGGAAAGCTTTTTGGAAGTTAACAAGGAACCCCACTTATTGGTGGAGATCTAAAACTTCAAATCTCCAGTAAGATTTTGTACAGTATTTGAAACTCATAGTCAATCATCTAAATAAGTAAAAACTGTGATGCCCTTCTTTTTAAAGTAGAATGCTACAGGGGCAAGACATTTTGTAAAAACACTTGGGGCAGTAGAGAGACCAAAGCAGAGGACTGTATATTGATAGTAATTTTTATTGCAGATGAATCTCAAGTATTTTGTGTGTGATGTGTGAATGTTAATGGAAGTAAGCATCCTGTAAATCAAGAGCTGCAAACTATACAACACCTTTGTGTATGCACAGGAGGATCTTAGCCAAGGTTACCATCCTGAACTTAACGGATCTAATAAATTTGTTGAGGTATCTTAAATCTAGAATAGGTCTTAGGCCCCCATCCCATTTGGGGAGGACTAAGGAGTACTTGGAATAAAAACCTCTTTCCCAAAATCTTGGAGGAACCTCCTCTATCGCTCCCTTAGAGAGGAAGGTCCTGAAGAGGGATGGGGAAGGGGGTTTAGGGAGAGGGAAAGATTGAAATTGGATGGTGTAACCTCTCTATGATCTCAAGAATCCATTTATCTGAGATCATGAGAGACCATATTTTCAGATGAGAGGAAAGCCTAAAAGAAAAAAGTGGCAAGTTTAGAAACATGATTCACAGCTCTCTAAAATAAGGGTGAAACCTGAGACCTCTGTTTCATAGAGTTGGTGAAAGAGTTAGAGGGTTGTCTAGGTTGCTGTTTCGGCTTGTAAGGTCTTCTTGCCTGAGAATGAGGGGTGGAAGCGGAGAAGTATCTTCTTGACTGTTGTGTGTAACCTGCAGAGTTTCTAGCAGATTTGTAAGAAGGTGCAGTATTATACCTTCACCTTGTTTTGCAGGAGACAATTAAGGCAAGGGCAGTTCTAGTTTCCTTATCTTTGCCAGAACTTTGGCAGTATTAGACACAAGAGACCTCCCTCATTAAATGGTAAGTTCTCAATTCTGTTTCTGTTCTGGTAGGTCAGAGCTGTTGACCATAGCCATGCATGTCTTTTAGTGGCAATAGTATTGGCCATTGCTCTTGCTGCCAAGTCAGCAATATGGGTCATAGTGGTGAGTTGAAACTGGGCTAGATATAGGCCCTCTGCTTTGATTATATCAGCTTGAATTATGGTGAAAGATGTTGGAGGATTGGTGTTATCTTTTCCCAAAGGAGGTGATTTATGTGGACATCACCAAAGTATAGTTAGATGTTCTCAGAATGATTGTAGCTGAGGAGAGGAAACATCTGCAAAATATGTCAGTTTTTTGCCAATCTCTATCTATTGGTGAGGTTTCAGTGGACTTACTCTGCTGTCTCTCTGTAGATGCCTGGATGACCATAGAGTTGGGCATATGGTATTTTATAAACATCTCATGTTCCTCTGGTGGTACAGGGTAGAATGAGCTGTGTTTTTTAAATCTACTGGAAGTGTCGATTAACAGGTCTTCCACTGAGCTCCTGAATTTTTCATGAGCTTCTTAGAGTGAGGCAGTGTAACCTTGGTAGGGGCATGTTTGTGCAAAAATCTATAGATAGGATCATCCTCTTCCTCTTCAACAGGGACTGTCTTCAAAGTGAGAGCAGTTGCCATTATACAAATTAGAGACTGAAATTTCTTATGTTCATTAGAGATGGTGGTTTGAACTGGGCCTGAGATGCTGTCTAAAAGGTGAGGTCTTCAGATTCTGTGAAACTTGTCTTTGGTGTGTTTGAAGGGGATGAGGAGGAATCCTTCTGAGAAGTGTCTGATTTTTGATGGAGGGGGTGTTCTTTGCAGGTATGGGATCCTCTTAAGTAGCTCTTGGTCTGACTCCTCAATAAGTGCCTTCATCATTGTAGGTACAGTGCATGTGAAAGGTACCAGAGCTGTGGTATTCACTACGCTTGGTGCCATTACAGGTGTCTGGTTTGATGGAGGTTGTGTTGCTGCTGAAGGAGAAGTGGCCAGGATAGATGGTGCTGAAAGAAAAGAAAGTGCTGTCAGGATTGGTGATGCTGAAGCTCCAAAAAGATGTGATAGTGCTGGAGACATAATTGGTACCGGGGGTAAAGAAGGAGCCAAAGCTAGAGGCAGTCATTCCAGTGGGGCTTGAGCTACCACAACTGACGCTATATGGTAGTCTGATGATGCACTAGTTGAGGGTGCAATAGGTTTTGCTGATCCCAGTATAGATTTCAGTGCTGTAGTTAACTGTGTGAATGGAATTTGAGACTCTGTTGCAGGAGGAATCACCCCAGTACTCATAATTGGGGTAGACAATGGGAGTCAAAGTTGGTGGGAAGTGAATGGAGTTGTTCTGTCTGGCTTAGATGCAGAATTGGAAGGATAGAACTGGCGATGTAGTGGTTGGCATGGAGGCTCCCATGGGAGGCTAGTAACTTGGCGATGGCCAGTACATCCAAGGAGCTCAGAGTGGCTGTCCTGACAGCCACGCTGGAAAGTACGGCATAGAGTGTTGCCCATATGGTGAACAGAATAGAGGTGATGGTCATGAGCTTGGTGCAGAGCACATATCTTGTCTGTAGCAGGGAGCCAAGGTGGGTGGTTAGGATGAGGCGAAGAGCCCTGAGCTGCATCATCCATGTCCAGATACGAAGAGGGGGGAGGGGGGGACATAGGTGACCACACTAAGAAACCCTTGAGCTTCCCAAGGGAGTAGCCAGAATGGGAATAAGAGAGGGCTTGAGATGACTCATAGATTGTGATTGTTTCTCCCTCTGTGTGTGGTGGAGTGATTGAAGGATGATCAGATATTTTTTTCCTGTGTTTTTTTGTAGAAGGGGTCTCATCTCCTGGTGATTTATCCATCTGTTTCTTTTTGGATCAATCAGATCTCTTTACTATCTTTTTCTTTTTTTGCGGTCTCTTTTAGAGCAATGGCGAATGGGGAAGAGATTATGACTTTCAGCTTCTTCAGTTCTGGAGAAGAGAACGACACCAGTATCAGGAGAGTTGGTGTGGAGGGAGACGGTGTAGCAGAGACCGGTGCTGAAGGATATGGTGCTGGAGATGGGGGACAGTACTGGAGAGAGTGCTGAGCACTGCCTTCTTCCCCAGCACTGACCCTCCTGGTACTGTTGAGTGCTGAGAAGAACAGTGCTGAGCTTAGCTTTGATGAAGGTGGTGGCTGGGATCAAGGAGACCTTTTAAAGAGTTCTCCTGGTGCCTCAAGCACCTTTTTGGTTAGTAAAAACTGAAAGCACATTTTAAAATCTTTTATAGCTCTACCCAATAGGCTCGCACAGGCAGAGCAACCTGTGGGCTTATGAGCTTCTCTGAGGCAAACTAGGCATTGATCGTACAGATCTATTATGGGAATCGAAGTTGGGCAGGAAATACATTTTTAAAGCCTTTTTTTACTGGCAGCCACCATGGCAACAGCCTGAGGAGCTGAACCCTGTCTGGGTTTGAAGAAAATGAGCTCTTCTGTCTTCTTACTACTACTTTTTCATTATTTTTTTTGCTGTGAATGAAGTATGAGTTTAAAATGCTATCAATGGTTCCTCACAGGGAAAAAACTGAAGAAGGCTGTCCATAACTACTGAACGCTGTGGCAGTTGGAAGGAGCGGAGGTAATTCACGCTCTGCCCTTCCTATTTATAGCCATGCTACGAGCCTGCCAACAGTGTGAGATATGAGGGAAGGAGCTGTGGAGGGCAACGGATGAACTGCTTATAGAAGATTCTTGAAGCCGATCTGCGCAGGCGCAGCGCCCATTGGTGTGAGTGCATGGACTCCCACTTGAAGAAGAAGAGAGGTTCAACCAGGAGGGGTGGCACGTGTCAACCCTACCTGCAGTCCTGAATACATGAGTAGTGACAAACTGGGTCACATCAACAGTCCATCAAGCCCAGCATCCTGTCCTCAACAGGTCACAACAGACAATCCATTCCCTGTTGTTCCAGCCCCCAACAGTAAGAGGTTACGTCCCCCAAAACGACTTGGCTAATAGGCTATTCAGTCGGAACTCATTCAACCTCAGACTCGCTGAGTCTCAGATCGCAGCTGGGGGGACAGAAGCCTGCTATCCAGTCTGCTGAAGCTATGGACTGAGAGAAGGAACTTCGATTCTAACCAACTTAAGACTGATGCCCAGCCATGCTACATCACTGGCTGAGAAATGGACTTTTGTAGGGTAAGATTTAACTAGGGATGCACGCAGTTCAGACTAGGAATGCGTTATTTACTTTCGTTTATTAGCCACTCTGTGTTCAAACAATCTTTGCTTATGTAATCAATAAACTTTCTTCTTTACTAAGAAGTGATTCCTGTTGTCTGCACATTGGAGGAACACAATCTGAGGATGCCTTCAAGCACTGGTGAACCCAGAGAGAGAAAAGAGTTTGTGAACGGGAAGTCTCTGGGAGTTTGGAAGACAACAGTATTATTGCTTATCTGCGGGACCGCCTCACTCCCCATGTGCCCGTGCGACCCTTGAAATCCTCTGTGGGAGCCTTTTTGGAGGTTCCCCGGGCGAGGCGGGTGGCCACCGATGTTAGATCTTTTTTGGTGGTCGCCCCTGTGCTGGGAATTCGCTCCTGGAGGAGGCTCGGCTGGCGTATATGTAAGACCTGGCTGTTCCGCCAGGCTTTTGGCGAGGGGTAGGGGAGGGGTGGGCATGGGGGCTTTTCCCCACATACTGTATTTTAAATTGTTTAAAATTTTTAATATTATTTTAATGAATGTTGTTCGCCACCCCGGGCTGCCCTGTGGGCAGGAGGGGTGGGATATAAATGTTAAATAAAGAAATAAATAATAATAATAAAAAAATTATCCCCTTTGCAGGACTGAATCAGCCAGAGAGAGAACTGGTTCAGGTGGGCTGCAAGTGAGGGAAATTGAGTCACCCAACCCAGAAAAGTGGGGTAGTGGACCCCAACCCCATAACAATGTCTCAACCTGGATGAGATAAAGCGGTACCCCCCAAATATAAGAGAAAGGTAACCCTAGCAGTATGGTGTATAGAGGCTAACAATGCAATAGTTTGGTCCATAAAAGAGCACAGTTAAAGCCAGCGTTGTATGCTCTGTTGTGAAAGTTAAACTGGAACAGCTAATGAGCTGGATTTTGCACTCCCAAACAGCAATCTGAAACGGGTGCTTGTTTTAATATAGAAATATTACTTTATTTTTGGAAATTAAATGTTAAAAATATGTGTAAGAATGCAAGTGCTACTGTAACACCAGAGTGTGTCCACTAGGGGGCACAGGACAGTGCTCACTCTGCTGTGCTCTGAGGAGCCATAACTAGAAGGCTAGTCTGTGAAAACAGCTAGAGATGCACTTGCACACAAGTTATGGAGTGGACCCTGAGGAACCTTCCCTGTGCTCTTGAGTTCTGGCTACTGTGGAGAGAATAGCACCTGTGCAAATGTTTCCCAGTCTCCTTGAATGCACGATGTGTCCCAGATGATCCGAGCACTAGGGCCAGGTGGAGCGAGACATAGTGAGGCTGCAGGACGACGGTTGTGCATACTCACCCATTAGGAAGTCGAGCACAGTCATGTCTATGAGGTCAAGCAGGCGGGAGCCATTGTCGTAGGGCGGCATCGTTCTCACCTGGGTGCAGTAATTCGGGTTCAGCTCCCACCTAAGAAGAGAGGCCTAGTGTCATGGCCGCCTCAGTGGGAAAGCCAATATCCTTTTAACCAGCCTGCCCTGGAGCTAGAATGCTGGCACAGGGGGGCAGACTGCATGTCTGGGTGGGGAGAAATTGCCTTCAGAAGTTCATATACCATGCAGACATTTTCTTACCAGCATCGTGATTATTACTCTGTGGCCTTACGCTTTTGTCACTAATCTGAGTTTTAGACATCTTAGTCTTCAGGCTGATTAACTGAGGGGGGGACGGGGGGACCTGGAACACATCTGTTTGGGGGGGGGGCGGCATGGAGATGTACAGGGCGGAGTGGGCAGTGCCTCCCATATTCCCCTAGCTAGAGGCGTGCTTTTAATCCCTTAAATCTTTCGGCCGCTGCTCCTGGAAGGACATTTCCAGGGAAGAGTCCCTGGCAGATGCCCTATTCCATGTGATAATGCTGCAGGGAACACCAGCTCAGACTTCCTCATGCTTACATCCCCTCTCCATCACCCCTTACACTCTGCACCCGCCAGGCCTTCCCCTCAGTCTCCTGTGCATCACATCCTCTTCCCCACATTACACCAGCCTTCCCATATCACTTCCACCTCTCCCAACCCTCCCTCCCCGGCATACTCACTCCGCCTTCTTGTTCTTGTGGTAAGAGCGCCTCCAGGGGCTGCGCCATGAGTGTCGTTTGGCCAGTGACTTGTCAGGAAGCAAAGCCGCCATGGAACCCTCCAGCTGGTCGGGCTTGCCACACAGAGCATGCTCAGTGGAACAGTAGTAGGAGCACTCACCGAAAAAGCAGACATTGCCAGCTGGAGAACCCAGACAACACAAAGAAGATCAATGGTCAAAGAGCTGTACCAGCCTCAGCCTGTCCATGTGATAACATAGCCAGACAATGGGCTTGATTGATAGCGCACTGGCTAAGGAGAGAGCTCACTTACAGGATGTGCACAGAAATTCTAGGCAGTTCTCCACCTAGATAGAGGAAACCAGCATGCCCTAGGTTTGCTGTCATTGAGCCATTAACCCAAATGGTCTCCAATGTGACCCAAATGCTTCACTAACATAGAGAGTGTCCTGATATCACACACACAGCCTGAAATAAAAGGCCAGTGAGTATGTAATGGATGGGCATGAAGGAACAGCTAAGGGAGGCAAGGGTCCATTGTGCAAAGTCAATGTACACTGTGAGAGCAGCACCCAACCCTAACCCCAAGGAGGTAACTCCCAGAGGAGGTGAAACACCTGGCCAGACAAACCCAGGTAAGACGGAACTACCAGCCAAATAGCCTGAGGGAGGAACGCTATGTCAGAAAAGGGGTGGAGAACAACTTAGCCCTGCCTCTTCCCAACATGACCATTCTCCCGTGGCGTGTGGTGACATCACGGTGCCCTGTAAAAGATGGGGCTATGCTGGAAAAAGGGTGGGTCTAAGGTGCTCCTGGCCCCTTTCAAACATGGCCCTGCTCTCCCACAGATGTCATGATGCTCTGTGTGGGGCAGGGCCTCCCACAACTTGGGAACTTGATCCAACCTGAGCCTGAGGGACCAGTCAGGTCCCATCAAGCTTGGGTTGGGTCA
This sequence comes from Sphenodon punctatus, assembly GCA_003113815.1. NCBI lineage: Eukaryota > Metazoa > Chordata > Lepidosauria > Sphenodontia > Sphenodontidae > Sphenodon > Sphenodon punctatus. Next base: position 1,225,721 of record QEPC01011807.1, on the reverse strand, counting down.
CAGGGTTCTAGGTGCAAGCGTATATGTCACTTGATCTTCAAGATATCCTGCAGCAGCCCAACTGCAGGGCTGGCTTGTGAGGTTTAAAATGTGATTGCTACGTGGAAAGGCTCAGGGAAGCTCAAAAGCGTACCCACTTTCCCAACAGAAGTTGGTCCAATTACACTCAACTCAATCCACTGATTCTCCATCTTTCCAATGCATGGACAGATGGAGAACCCTCACCTGGGGAGATGAAAAAAGTTCCTGCCAGTTTCCTGTCAGTCGTGATGTCACGGATCTCCTTGGTGATATTCACCAGACGGCCAGAAACTGGGGGGATTCTCCGGAAATCTAGGATCCTTTAAAAACAAAAACAAAAAAAGGAGCAGGCAAACTAAACACAAAGCAGAATGATCCCTAGCTGGGGTTTAGGATGGAATACTTCATAGTATCAAACACGTAGGTGCACAATAAGGAGATTTTGTGCTTTTCTCTGAAGTTTCAGATAGTGGCGACAGTTGGAGACAGGATACTGGACTGAACAATTGTTGGTCTGATCTGGAGGTGGGATGTCAGACTAGATTAGGGGTGGAGAACCTTTTCCCTCCCATGGGCCACTTTGAAAGTTAGTACAAGCTCTGCAGGCCGGATAGGAATTGGGGGAGAGGGCACTTGGGGTGTGCTCAAAATGGGGGAAGGAAGAGGAGATGTTTCCCCACCCCTTTTCCAATGTGACCACGCCAACCATGGAGTGTCATGATATCAAGGCACTTTGTGTGTGTGTGGGGTGGGGCCGCGGGGCTCCTGCCGCTAGGAAGTCTGTCCTGAGGAATGTGGCCAGAGAGCACACCCAACTCAGCCCAAGAGGGCCAGTCAGAACCCACTGGGCTCAGGCTTGATTGCAGGCCTCTAGACTGAAGTACATCCAAAGCTGAGTCCCAAGACTGTAGTAGCAGGAAATCCTGCAGATCAGCACTGAGGTGCCTTGGCAGAGGTACAGACCTTCGAGGGTTAGGCTAGTGCCTACTGAATTAGTAATGTGTGTGCATGTTGGTTGGTAATTCCAGGATAGATTGCATTATTTATATTGCATCACAGACGAGCGCAGTGTTTTGGTTACATATAAAAAAATAGTCTCTTCCTAAAGCAGCTTATAGTCTAGACTGGACTGCTCCTCTTTCCTTATTAGGTGGAGGAAGAAGGGGTCCTCCATGCTACAGACTCTTGAGGCAAAGGCCCCAGGGCTGCTACCAGATTCCTTCAATACACCTCCTGTCTGGCCCCACAGAACAGGGCTGGTGGCCTGAGAGCAAAAGGGCAGACTGTGCAGGACTTACCTGTCCAGGTGAAAGGCTGCTATCTCTGCATTATGTCGTTCAAAGTCTGAGAAGTAAAAGAAATCTGCAGGGGTCTCTTGGTCCCGGGTCTGTCTGAAGAGAGAGGGGAGTTAGGTGTTAGGGTCTCCAGCAACAAACCAAATGCCATTCCCAGTGATTGCCATTTGGGGGAAAACGATACAAACACAGCTTCCCTCAAATAAACTCACTGCTGAAATCCAGAGCTGTAGAATTCATCAGCTCCTTCTCCCATCCCCTTGAGTTATTGACCCCAGCATGTGCAGATCTCCAGTCTACACAATCCCAGTGCTTGCTCTGTAGTTATTGTTAGCATGTACACACTGTGTGGATAAGCAATCTACTCTGAGGCTTTTGCATCTCTCTGCCACTAGAGGTTGCACCATGTTGTCAGATACAAGCAACTGAGCAACATGAATTGTATGCAGTGGGTGAGGTCAATGGGAGAACATACCTAACGGTCCTGCCTTAGGTCAGATGGGGAAATCCCAGGTATTTTCAGACATTACGTGATCACGGTCAACCACGGGGAATCCCGCGGCGTGATCGCGATCACGGAATGTCTGATGGGGGGAACAGAAGTTCCCCCCGACGTTCACCCCCGTGGATCACAGGGGGAAATCACATTCACCACGCGATCGGAGGTCCCGGCCGGACCATCCCCGATCGCGTGGTGAAAGTGATTCCCTCCCGTAATGAAGGGGACCATAATGTCTGTCCCCAGACCACGGCCCAGAATCCGTGGCGGGATTCTGGGCCGTGGTCAATGCTGGGGGGCATTGGCCGCGGCGCATGCCCGTCTCCTGGAGGGCGGGCAGCCGGGGCAGTGGGGGGGGGGCGGGGCTGTGTGGCCGCATGCTGGGCTGCGCAGCCCCCCCCCCGGGATTCCCCGCCGGGATTGGCCATCGCATCTGTTGCCCGTTACGCGGTGGCCCCAGCGGGGAATCAAAGGGGTGTTTCCGTGCCGGGGCGAATTGGCCCCGGTACGTCTGAAAACATCCCCCATGACACTACCTTGGGAGGGCAATATCCTATTTTTGGGGTGACTGCTGCTAGAGTGTCAGGGCCCCCCCACACATGGTTGTGGCTAGAGCATTGAGTGGCCAGGCTGCCACTGCTAGAGCTGACTTCTTGGGTGTAGTTAGGTTGGAATGGGCCCCCTCTGGTCCCCACTCCCAGTGGTAGGGAACACAATGCTGCATCAGGGAGCATGGCCACCCCAGGCTTGTGGGCACCACCTGCCCTTATGATAGCTATTTCTTTGGTCTATCCCCACTAGAGCCAGGCTGCCACCAACCACCAGTACAGGAGGCACTGGACAGGGTGTGAATGCTTGTGCATGTGTGAGTGTGTGAAAGTGGACAGGGCTTATATCTCTCTTTGGCCACTTGAAATGTTCAGAGGCATGGGAGTGGTCACTTTCCAAGCTCCACATATGGGGATTCTGACAGGGGGATAACAGTAATGTTATCAGCATTGCCTCTCCTCCCTTAGCTGGAGATCCTGGGCAAGTAACGCCAAGGCTAAAGATGAGCCCAAACTTCATGTGTCTGACTCAGGCCCATCCCTGCTGCTTCTGCTCTCCCACTGGCTTTACTCACTTCATAGGTTTGAAGAGTGCCTGCCCGTAATTTGGGAATGTCATGATCAGCTTCAGTTGGGTCCCTCCAGGCTTCTGCACTGAAACGATACAGCCAAGAATGAGGGCCAATGGGGGAGAGGCACAAGGAGAAGAGAGAGAGAGAGTCAAGGGAGGGGAAGAGGAAGGGAACAGGGAAGCAGAGAGAACAGGTTGGTACCTGAGCTGATGATTTTCTGTGTGGCCATCTCCTTCATCAGGGCGGGGGCAATGGGGTCCTGACGTGGATACAGCTCATAGCGATTGATGCCAACATGAAACTTGAGCCATGCGGGATAGGTTTCATATGGCGTCTTCCCTGTCGGAAGGACCATGTCTGCTTTACTGCTGCTGACCCTGCAGCCCAAAAGCCCCCCACAACAAAATGGTACTTAGCTCTTTTATCATGCGCTCTCCATCTTCAGTGTGTTCAATGAACCACACAAGATTGATTCCACCTCACACAACAATCAGTGCCAAACAAGACTTAGTGACCAAGGTGGGGGCATAGTTCTAAAATAGCACATATTGCATGGAATATCCTGAACCTGATGGTGAGCTAGGACAGTTCTAGGGTTCACAACACCTGCTATGGAAGAGAAGACGGGGTGTGGGGTAGAGATATTTGATGGTCCTATAGAAATTCCTTCCAGCTCGCTGAGATTCCATAGAGTCCCTTTAAAAAACAGTTTATGTTCTTTGTGTCTCATATATAGCCTGAATCCAAGTCTATCTGAATTTATCTCAGGTTATTCATTCATTCATACAGTCAGTCATTCATTCTTTGGTCTTGTACCCCGCACCCTCCTGCTCACAGAGCAGCTCGGGGCAGCTCACAACAGACACAGACCATCAAGATAAAAGATTAATAAACATTAGAAAATTCAATAAAAATCCTAAAAACATACTAAAAACATACTACGGGCAGATAACACCCCCCCCCAAAGGTTGCCATCAATGTACAACATTGCCAAAGCTAAGTCTTCAAAAAATAGTGAGTGCACGTGTGCACACCCAGCACACTCATGAGAGTGTGGCTCAAAATCATGAGATTATTTTTAAAATTATGTTTGAAGTTCTTATTTGGTTTCTGGGTAGGGTCACATTTTCAGTCTTTTCTCTACAACTACAAGGATTATAAACTAACTTTCTAAATAAATAAATAAATAAATAAATAATCCAAGGGTCTGGGACTTTAAGAAAAGCATAAATATTTTGAATCTGACATTAAAAATCACAAATGCGGGCAATACTGATTGGGTAGTTGTTCCAAAATGAGATAATTTTCATTTGGTCTAAAAAACCCAGTCTTTTTTTTTTTTTTTTAAATGTAGCAGATATAAAAAACTTAGAAATGAAGGGGATTCCTATTTCTATTCTACAAACAATATGAATTTTACAACCATCTTCACTCCTTTGATTAGTCTGTGATATTCTTCTGGTTTTCCTAGACAGATGAGCATACAATATGGTTAGACCCTTGGAACGATGAGCTTGGGTGTCCCATAATGGAATGCTAGGCTGGCCACACCTGGCTATACAGCCATTCAGCCCTTTGTTAAGGCGGCGTAAAGAGACAAGAGAGATAAGCAATGCTTGAAGCAGCAGTGGACAGTTTGGGGCTTGGCAGAGGACTGCAAGAAGGCTTTGGGGAAAAGCTGTAGACTGAGGGGCAGTTTTAGGGGGAACTCTGTCCTCAGCCTCACATATAGTACTACACAACTAGGTGCATCACAGGCATTGTGTGCCTTCCTACATAGCATCTGACATTGCTAGCTCCTGGCTTTAGGTATAGACAGGGACCTGTGTTCACTACACCAAAGAAATCTTAAATTCTGCAGCCAGTGAAGCCAAATTCTGCAAATTCACCATGAGCATTAACATTTGCATAATTTACTTGATTTGCATAATTATGCAACAATTTATACATGAATATTTGCTTACCAGCATGCTTTTTCAAGAGGTTTGACATACAGTCACAACTTTGTTAATCAAACACCACTCAAATTCTCTGGAATTTCAGCACCCCAGAACCCACCTCATTTAAAGCCCCAAACCTCCCTCACCAAAAAATAGGGACCTAACACCCACCCACCCACAATTCATCTCCCAGGGGCCATGGTCACGGTCACATCTCTCTGACAGATGACAGCTGCAGTAGTTTTAGTTTGGGATCAAGTGACAAGTTTATGCTTGAGCCAGGATTTAAAGATCCTGCAGACAGCTCCTGGTGCAGTTTCACTGCAATGTAAACATGGCACTGTACAGGGTTACCATACCTCCCCTTTAATCCTGGACACTATGAAAAATACATGGTACACCCCAGCACTGGTGCAGCCCTGCACCATGTATTTTTCATAAGCTTCCTGCATTAAAGGGGGAGGTAGGGCAACCCCTAGCACTGTGAGGATTGGCTGATTCTGCAAAAAACACTGCAATCTGCAGCAACGCAGTCAACACGGGTCCCTGGGTATAGATAAGCACAAATTTAGGCTGCCTCATGGCAGAATGCAATGTCTTCAAGGCTAGCTGGTCAGCATTTCATCACCATACTGCAGAACTAGGGGTCTGATTCTTCTAAACCAGGGAAGCTGGAAGCTGAAACACCAGAATTTGCCCAGGGAACAAATACATTTAGAATCAGCCCTGGACGTGATACTGAACTGAACTAGATGGACCTTATGGCAGTTCCTGTGTTTTTTTAAAAATGAAGGGATCAGCTAATCTCTCACCATTCATCACTATCACTGCTTTTCAATGCAAACTTCTCGTTGGGGTTGGTAAGAAAGAGCTTGTCCTTCTTTGTCATCTCAGGGTTTGGAATCTTGTAGAGGGGATGCTCAAATAGCACAGCCAGTTTGGACTGTCCCTCCTTCACTGACTTTGTCCTTGTTCCTTGATGCTTAAAGTCCTGATCTCTGAAAACCACCTTGCTCCCACCACCAGCTTGTGACCGCCCTTCCAGTAAGCGAGAGCCCTTCTCCACAGAGCCATTGCTGCCACTGAAATCCTGAAGGATCCTCAGGCTTAGCTTCTTCTGGACTGACAGCAATGGGCTGGGTGCTGGGAGGCCCATGACATCTGCCACTTTAGGGGTACAACCACAGGCGTCATGGCCTGTAGGCAGAGCCAAGTCCAGGGCCACGTGCATCAGAAGAGCTAAGAAGAGGAAGAAGAAAAGTAAGACTTTAAACTTTCTATGGAGCAGAGTCCTCAGGCTGCATAGCATCCTCTCTGAGTCCAGTGAAACAAGAAAACAAGAGGAAAATGCCCACGTGTGGGGAGGAAAAAGTAAATATCTACAGAGTTCGACTGCACCTCCTCAAAAAAATGGGCTGGTGAGATCTCAGATAGCAGAAAGTCACTCTTGGTTTAGATTATTAGTGTCCCAAACTAGAGAAAACGTAGACATTCAGTTTTACAGGTAAAGTGTAAAGTCAGAAATCCATCAACTTCTCTTGTTGCCTGCTTTGGTGCAAGAGGGGAGTTCTGTGAGTCCAGTGTAGCTCTAAGGTTCCTCAGGAAGTCCCTTGGTGTGGAAGCCTCTAGCATGAAAGAGGGAAGAAAAAAGACTGCAGACTGATTTAATAAATGTTGATAAGGGAAGAGCAGACGGTGCCAAGGTTAACGTGAACAGGGCAAGTTCCAAATCAATAGCAGATTGTTCAATGACAAAAGTCTCTACAGACTTATCCACACACCTAATCCTCCTCCATCCTGACATGCTTTTAAAAAAAGCCTTCAATTCACTCCCCCCCCTTCACCCATACATAAGTTATCCACATACCCCTCCTCTTGTGCACCTGCAACTTCCCAACTTCATCAATGTGTCCCTGTCTCTCCGTATGTTTCCCTCCCCTTGCCCCCCCCATTTCATTTCTCCTATATTGTAAACCCATAGAGGCAGGAACCAATCTCTAATCACTGTTCATCACCTGGCACATTGCTGTCAGTATATAAAATATTATTAATAATCTGCATGCTCCCACTCATGCACATCTACATGTGCGCTAGTACACCCGCTCCCAAGTACACCTACTCTCAAGCAGCAGTCGCTATATACGCAATGCAGAACTCACCTACACATACACCCACATCCAAAACCAGATTAAAGGATGGCAGGCAGGGCTATGCTATGCCATACTTTGGGCTACCCCGGGTGTGCCGTGGTGGGGGAATTGGCCAGCACCAGAGCTGGGGCATGGCAGGAGGAGCAGGGTTGGGAAGTAAGGAATGCTGATGCTGCATTGTGACACCCTGCTGCTTCAGTTGAGCTGTGCCTGTGAGGCAGCTGCAGTGGGAGCTCCAGAGTAGTGCAGCAATGGTGCCCAGAATCATGGACCCATGGAGAACGGGCAGGCAGGCACACAGGCTTGATGTCCCTGAGCGGAGGGATGGGAGGATGAAGCAGCATAGTCAGCATCATGGTTATTCTGGCCCTGCTCACACACTAACACCCCCTTTTGTGCATATGAAGACATTTTCATGTCCCCATCTATCCACTTAAGTGCATATGTATCAACACAACCATGCTGTACATCCAGAAGAGATTTAACTCCTAGAGCTGCGGTGGAGGGAGAAGACTGCAAGAGAGCTGCTTTGGAAAGGCAGAGGATTAAAGGAAAGGGTGGAATAATGGATGGTTCTGTAGGTGTGTCAGCAGAGCTGTGGGGAATTCACGGCTGGAAATATCAAGAGTCAGTGGTAGAAAGGTTCCAAGTGCAGTAGAAGAGGTGGGAGGGAAAGTTTAGAGGCAATACATGGTATTTGCTGTTCCTTTCCTATATGGAGTGGGATAAACGACCCTTTGGTCCCTTCCAACCCTAACATTCTATAATTTTGGTTGACCCATCTCAAAAAAGAAAGAGTAGAACTAGAAAAGGTACATGGAAGGTGTAGGTCCAGTAACAGCTATTAGCCAGGTAGGCTAAGGGGACCTAACTTCTTACTGTTGGGAGCTGGGAGTGAGCAACAGGGAATCGAATGGCCTGTTTTGACCTTTTGGGGTACTACTTTCCCCTATGACATATTACGCAAAGCTGAGTCCATCAGAAAGGCCCAGGAAATAAAAAGGAAAAGTTTCTCAGATTTACCAGGCTGCAAAACTTCTAGTCACAGATTAGTGCTGCAGGCAGTGGGAGCCAGCCAGCCCAAGGCAGCAAGAGATCAGGGCTGGGAGATGACAGTCCAAGAGAGACCATTTTTTCCTTTTAAACTTCTAATTACAAAATGAATGGGCTATATGACTGGCTACAGCAATGAGCTATGAAGTCTCTTTTCTTTGCATCAGTGGTCCCAACCCAGCCCAAATGGTTGGATGGCACATATATGGGGACCCACAGGGCTCCCCACATTCTCTGACAACACACAATGACTCTGACACACGCACACACTGCTGGACACACACAATCCTCTGTCAAGCTCACCTACACCCCTTTAGTACGTTCTCTCTGACACACAGCCACGTTCCCTGACACGCACACCCTTTCTCTCGCACACATTCACACAGTGCTGCTGTTTGGAGAACGACGAGTTCCCTGCTTGCTCATGTCCCATGGTGTGACGGTTGCCTAGTAACTGTCTCCAGCTAACACTTTCAGCCGCCTCAGATTCTGACAAGACTATATTTCTTTTCCATTGCATTGCGGTAATAACACGGCCAATGCTAAACAGGCAGGTTCTGTTTTCCTGCTAGGCTGTGTTAAAGACATTAGCTCTTAAATGAATCCATATTCGGGGGTAACATAAGCAGAGGTATTCAGGCAAATGGGACCTGCTGACAGAACTGGACAGTGGGGAGTGGAGAACTCAGAGGGCCTGGGGAACAGAGTCTTTCAAAAGGAGGCCATTATTTCCAGTCTGGTCCTGCTCTAGCAGTACTAAGTGGCTCAGAGGCACTTGGTAGAGTATAAAGCCTTTGACCTCCAGGTGACTGCTGAGCAAAGGTATTCACAATCTGCTAGCTGTTCAGTGGCATGTGTCAAATGAGCTAATGGCCTCAGTGCAGTAACTGTGGGGCCCACCAAAGCAAGCTGTCAGGTTCATTATTATTCCCCTTACTGTCACAGTCAGGGCTGAGGTAGACGATCCCATACCCCAGCTGCAAAGGTCTTTAATTTCCCTCCACAGCACGCAGGAAGGGTGTGGATGTGTGGGGACCCCACGCCCAGCTTCTAGGTTTATCATCTCTCCCTGTTTGCCAGTCTGCTCTCTGAATACAGTCCCCAAGCCTGTTCTAGGAGGGCTGGTTTTGAGTCAGTTAGAAGCAGAAAGTAGGCTGGGTGGGGCACCTGCAGCCCCAGGGGCTCTGCATTATTTCAATGCTGGCATTAAATATTAACCGGGATATTTTTCATCGTGTTGGGTCTAAGCCTGCAGTAAAATGAGAGAAAGATGGGAGCGCTTCAAAGCCAGCCCTTATCGCCTAGCAGCGTGCACCTTGTTGCCATGACATCGCTGCAGCCAGGCAATCAGATTCCCACCTCCCAGCCACCTAGTCATCCCCTTCTGGCTAGGGGACCAAAGTGAGATGACCTTTCCATTGCTTCCCTGGGATATAGTACTGTCCATCAAGGGATCAGCAATAGGACACCGTGTTCCCCATATCTCCTCACTGGAAAAGTAAGTCCCTAATGCTGCACTTCTTAGAATTGGACTTTGGAGCATTGTGGCCTATTTAATTGGCACCCTGGGAAGGTCATGCTGGGTGCTGTTAGTACATGCACAGTGCAGTTTCTCCCCTCCTTTCTGAGACTCAGGCTCTGCTCTTTGCTATAATGGTGGTGACAGCTTATTAACTGGCTGACAAGAAACATCACACTATGGCAAACCCTTCCTCGCCCACCCAATGGAGGACACATACATATTCTGCCATGTCCACCTGCTGCTGCTTGGAACTTCATTGCATTGGTAAAGCAAAGCAAGTGGACAACTATGCCCATTCTAGGAAGGGTCTATGGGGAAAGGCACAAATAGCCAGATGCAGAGGGAAATGATCAGGCATGGAAGAATAATGGCAGCATCCTCTTATCCTTGTTCTAAGAGACGGAGAGGTTTTATTTTCTAGGAGTGAGATCTAATGAAAGGGCTGGGGACTGGTCAATGTAGGAAGATCCCACGTGCCTCATGCAGGTCAGAGAGACACTGCTGCAGCCACATGATAACTCGACAGAGATAACAGACAAAATGGCAAAGAGGTTGTTTGCTAAGGTAAACACCCTCTCATCAGTATGAGCTCTGCAGGTCAGCCTGACACCAATGACCAGTGGGTGTGGGGCCATTAGCTATTCATTAACATGCAAGAAAACTAAAGCAATTTCAGAAACACCGGAACAGACTCCACCCTCACTAGAAACAGGCCATTCCAGAGTTACTTACCCTGCTGTGGGAATGCCTTTACCCAGAACTGTGATGACAGCATGAAGGATGTGGGAAGACTCAGAGCAGAGGACCAAGTCTTCCACTGGCCAAGCAGCTACATCTAGGACTTCTGAAGTCATTTTAAAATGGGAATCAATGAGCTATTGGGACAATGTAATATGGCAACTCCTGTGGGTTAGGATACAGTATATGGGTCAGGAAACATGGGTTTTATCTAAGTCACTAGTTCCACTTTGACATGAGAGTAAAACTAAGCTATCTGGTGCTTATATGGCCTGCATCATTCCTGAATAGATTATACTTTCACAGCACTTGTGTTAGGCAGCAAATTAGCATCTGAAATGGAGGTAAAGGGCACACCAAGGTGGCCCAATGTTTCCTACAAAGGCTCTCAGATCCCATGTCAAGTGACTTTAGCCACTAGATTGGGGTGGCCAAATTTATGAACCATCCACAAGATCTGTGACAACCTCAGGCAATCTACCAGTTCCCTCCCAGTGGCTTTGGTGCTCCAGACTGGGGCCCCTCCTGCTGGCTCCCATTTCTATGGTACTTCAACAACTGGCCTCAAGAGTGGAGTGCTCCCCTTGTAGAGAGTCTTCCCTGAGGCACTGGAGGAGCTCTCCTAGCCCCTCTTCTCGAGACACTCCCTGGAGTGCCAGTCCCACTTTCCTCCTCAGAGGCAATCTCTGGGAGGTTAGTACACCTCCCCACACCGTGAACTACTGGAAACTAGCTTGCGACCCACCGGTGGATCATGATCTACCTCTTGGCTATTATGTGCTGGGCACTTTCCAGATATTCCCAAAAGGACAGTCTCCACCCCAAGAAGAGGAGGGGTACAGTAAATGGGGGGTTGTTTATTGCAAATCAGTTAGATTCACTGTAGGTACCCAGCACATGTCCATAAGAACGACTCTTCTTTGGATGGACCTTGCGTATCTATAAAATCAGGCACCAATTTTGCTATTTTCAGAAAAGAGAAAAACTGACTTTTTTTAATTGCCTCTTCCGATAGCTCTGAAGCAGATTGGCAGAGGGTGATAGCAGTTTGCGTGGCTGCTGCTGCCACTGCACCTGCACTATGGATAGTAGACTTTGGTCTCCAGTCCTATTGACCTGACATCTTTCATTCAGCACGAAACTTTCACCACCAAAAATAGAGCATTCCTTTCCCCCACTAAATGCCATTCAACCAATGGCAGATGTAATTCACAATAGGTACTATTATTATTTTATTAATATATTACTATTATTAGCATTTCTATAGTGTTTTCAGTATTCAAAGTGCTTTACAGTCCTCATCCACTTCTCCCTCACAAGAAGCCTGAGTTAGGTCATTATTAGTCCCATTTTGAAGATGGGGACCTGAGGCTGAAAGGTAATTACTTGCCCAAGGCCACTCAGTGAGTTCATGGTTAAGAGGAGATTGAGTCCTGATCTTTGAGATAAAATTCCAAACATCTTATCCACTAGGCTACACTGTCTCTCTGTGGATAAAGTTTCCAACTTCAACCTGCTATATCAGTTAAATTATAACTGATTTAACACTGACATTCTGGTGTGTCCTAAGTCACCACACCAAAGACAGTAATTAACAAATGGAACAACTTACACTGAAGAAGTGGCAAACTCTCCCTTCCTTGCAGTCTTCCCATCTTTTAGGAAGGAATCAATTCTGGCTCGATGCAAGGATCACTGGGTGAGTTTCTACGGCCTTTGTTCATTCAGGAGGTCAGACTAGATGATAGTGAGTTTCTTTTGACCTTAAAAATCTATGGTCCCTTGTGTACCCACACATCAGTGAGACCCCAGACACAAAATCCATTGTTTTAATAACATTTTATTGTAAAAATTCTTTTCCACAATTCATATAAATAAGTTGTATGTAAAATACAATTAGGTTCAATCCATCTATGCACACCCTCCACACAGACTAAAAAATGGAAGTACAACAGTACCTAGGAGCCCTAGTCCTCAAAGCACTGCATGAAAACAACCCACCCACCCCTCCTGCCACCCAAGAGAGATTGGGGCCTGTGCTAGAGCAATGCTTAAAGGAACAGGGCGTTGTCTGAGAATCTGGCAGCTCAGAGAGTGGTGACTCCTCCCAGTTTCCAAACATGATATTGGCACCATGATGCCCCCCTACCCTCCCAGAAATATGTCATTGTTATGAATGTTGTGTAGAATTCTCACTTCTCTTCCTAATGTGCCAGAAACTGCACAAGATGTAGGGTTTGTGGGTGTTAGGAGGGTCAGTTTGCATAGCAACCACCTGCTGGGTTAGCATTTTCAAGTTGTCACATACATTGCACAACCAAGCAGCCGCTGGGCTCAAGTAGAGAGATATGAGCTGTCTTGTCTTGGTACTCTCCCAGAGAGTGGGAGAGGAGTGCAAGAAAGCAGTCTTAGCTTTCCACACTGGCTGACAACAGTTGGGGAGGACACTTGATTTGACTTGTCCCACAAGGTCATCCTAAATGGAGAAAGACAAAGAAATAAAGGAGGGAAGGAAACACTGTCAGTGAGTGATGCTCAGGGTGGGGAAGACTATGGTCACCAGGGCTGTGCTGAACTGTGGGGTGGTCTTCAGAGAAAAGAGAGTGGAAAGATGAGTATAGTCTGGCTAGGAGAGCACCCTTCTCTTTTGCGCTAGCTCTCATGTATGGCTTTGTAAATAGTGTCCCATGAGATCAGTCTCTGGATTTCTTCCTGCTTAACCTTGCCTAAGCAAAGAGCCACACACGCACAAACGTAAGGTCACAGTGACACCCCATAAACTGGGATAAGATAGCTCAGCAGGTTTAACACACACACACACGCGTGCACACACAAACTATATATGTATCCCATAAAACTGGTCTGTAAATAAGAAAAACAAATCCAAAAATGTATTATTAAAAATAAAGTGCCCCACCAGCTTCAAGATTGTACAAAATCCCCTGGAAAGAACTGGAGAAATCCCTTGTGTGTGGTGGGCCTGGCTGCATGTCAGGAGCACTTCCAGACACAAACAGCCAAGCTGCCTCCAAAGAACATGTACAGCAGGTTCTTCACCTCGTGGGTGATCTCGAAGCCAAAGCCCTCACCAATCACTACGTGCCAGGAGGAGCCAAACTTCTTGTCCATTGTCTCTTTGATCATCTTGGCAGCACTCTGAGGAAGGAATAAAGGCAAAGTCCAAGGGGCTGGGGAACAAGGAGAGATTGCAGCAGGGTGGGGTGGGGTATACCTATATAAAGCTACTGCTCCTTCCCTCCCTCCCTAGATAGCAAGAGTGGAAATAAGGCTGCTCTGAGCAATATCAAACTTCTCAGTAGGACACCCGTGAATGGCCAATAGGAAAAGCAAAAGAATTGTAGATGAGTGGATTCTCCTCTCACTCACACCAGTTTAAATCATGTATAGGGACCCTGAGAAAAATTACAGGGCTGCTAGGGGAAAAAAAGTCATGCAAGTATAACTTCTGAAGTTGGAAATTTCATTCCTCCACTGTTAAAAGTCAATGGGAGTTGAGCCCCTCTGCACTGAATGCATCAGTCATCAAAAAGTCAGTGTCTATAGCATCCCCTCTAGAGCAGAGGTTCTCAAACTGTGGGCAAGGACCCCAAGCGAGGTCATGCCATTTGCAGATGGGCACAATCTCAACAGACATTTCATACAGCTTCTGTTGCTATCTGGGTTTGAAGAGGTGGAACCACTCCCTATGTGGGGACAATTCCCTCAGCTACTGCAAGCAGCTCAGCCAAGCAAGTTTCAGACTCAGTTTCTGCCACCTCCCCTGGCGGGAGCCTCCTACTTGCGAAGTAGTGGTTCTGGACGTGGGCTTGTACTTCATGGGCAGTGGGAGTGGGCAGGAGCACAGTCCTGGAGCTGCCAGCACCACTCACCTCCCGTCTCCTACCCCAGCTGGGAACCTCCAGTGGCTACAAGATGAACAGCAAGGGCTTTGGGTCTCAGTCTCTGTCCTTTCTCTTCCTAATGGGAAGCTTCACAGCAAGATCTGGCTCCCATTTACCATTTTCACCAGCAAGTGCCGAACATCAGTTTCACAGATTGCAGATTTCACAATTTCTGTGTAGTCTATGAAACTGCAAACTGCATAGGCTCTAACTAAGAGGTGACTCACTAACATTAGTGGAGTTACCCAGGAGTAAAAGCAGTTTGAGAGGAGAATCAGGCCCTCAATTTTCACTATTTCTGAATCTCTTTCCCTCCTCCAGCAAGACAGGTCTTTTGGTGGAGGAGGGTCCAGGATCACCTCCTTACCTCAAACCCATGCCATGCATGAACTAGAAAAAGAGATGGGAGTGGTAGGAATGTACTGAAGAGTGGCATAAGCAACTTCCCCAACCAGGGAAAATGGAAGATACAAAACTGGTCACCCTCTATACGAAACATCTATTGTGACAAGCAGCCTGTTCCCACCACTCCCCGCCTGGTGATCTTTTATGAAATGGCATAAGAGAATGCACCATACCAAGAAAGTTACTTGGGAAGAGGGGCTATAATGCCCTCACACCATGCATGTTTCTTTGGATCAGATAGGAGGCTAGGGTCAAAGCAGATCTCTCAGAAGGTTCAGAAGCCAAAATCAATATTGACTTTCATCCACTGTTCCTGAAATGGCAGCCAGCTCCCAACCCCATCCCTTATAGAAGACAACCAGACAGCAGTGATTTAAATTCTCTACTGCTACTCTAGTAATAAGGGTAGGAAGCTGGTGGAGACAGTCCCCGGGGAATATCCCCAGCCTTTCAACCTGGTGCAGAGCTGCCGCAGCTCTCAGCATTTTAGCAGTGGGAAGAAGCCCAGCAGAAGACCAGAAGTAGATGAGCCCTGTACTCCAGCTTATGTCTTCTTTCTATGGCTCAAAAGAGGCTATCAGAAGAAGATCATAGGTTACAGAAGGCTTGAAGCTTGGGGCCAGGCCTGAGAACACAGCCATCTGTGCCTCTCATTTCACTCCAGAAGATGCAGTCAGCGTGACTGAGTCCAGGAGGAGACAGGCTCTCAAAGCATGCCCTTTTCAACGACAGTTACCTCATTGTTGGTGGCATATTTCTCACAGGCGGTAACACACAGCTCCATGGCTTCCACTCGCATCTCCTCCGGCATGTCTGTGTGCTAAGAGGAAAAAAAATCAGGGAGCTTAGCACACAGAGAATTGGGCACACCAGCATACAAACAGGTATCCCACGCTTACCAGGCTCCTATCATAACCTATGCTGTCAGAGGCAACAAACCATCTTGCAAACTCTCCAACCACTGCCTTAGAGGAGGAAAGACCACTAACCACAGAAGACTCTCAAATGCCAAAGACATTATACCAGGGAATAGGGATCATCCTGTATTTATGGAGAGGTTAGAGTCAGAAGAGGCTTAATAGGGTACCTCCTGTTTGTCCCTTTCTGTCAGTGAAGAATTATTCCTTACATATATTCTGAAGGGTCAGTATTGTATGTGTCTGACATTTCCCCAAGGGGTCTATTCCACACTTCAATGTACCTTGCAGTGATATTTACTCTGAGCCTTAGGGGGAATGGTGGGGTATAAATTTTAATAAATATGCATGTGACATTTTCTTCGTGCTGTGTCATACTCTTTGGTGTAACTCTGAGAACCCCCTAACTTATCCTGTTTCCTAGTGCCTTTAGAGGTCATGCAGCCAAGTCAGGCACATTTAGCACCAAATTCAAGTGTACTGTAAACAGCAGAGCAGATTGGTCAGAAAAAGGGTGTAAGTGGCAAAGCCATGCGACTTACAGCAACTTGGCATTTGGTGGGCAGTTATGGAGGCAGCACTCTGAGAGCATTCTATATTCTGTAACAAAATCTAAATTAGATAGAGGTCCTTTGTTCTGTTATCTCATGGTCTATAAATAGCTCTTCTTTTAGCTCCCCTTAAATTGAACAGAGTGCCCAGGATGGGTAGGATCTTGGGGGTGATCTGAAGGCAATGCTTGTAGTTTATTAGAGATGAAAGCACTAAATAAACTCTGAAGCAAGGAGCTTCTAAATTACATCTCTGGGGTGACGGAGACAGGACAAATGCCAGAAGGGTAGAATTCGTGCCAGGTACACTGCTGGCGCTATATTAATGTTTGTTAATAATAATAATAATTCCCAGTAAGGACCTGTATAAGGTGGCTTGGTATCCTGCAGTCATATTCTTGTAACTATCCAGCTTGAGGAGCAGGTAGAAGTGAATATGTTACAGTTTCTTTTCTGCACCTCAGTATTTTACTATTCACGTATGCTCATCCCTGCTCTTACCCTGATCAGCGGGAAGCTGTGAAGTCTCTTATAATCTGCCTCCTCCTTCTTCCCCTCCCCGGTGTCTGCCATGGTCCTTCCACTGTGACCCTGGAAGAAGGCAGAGAGGTCTGCCTGCAACCAGTGTGGTGAGGTGAGTGAGAGGAATGGGACTCTCGGGAATCAAGCAGAACACAAATTCAGAAGAAGCAGGAAGCACTCTGTCATAGGCTGCCCAAAGTAGAGGGGATCAGGAAGAAAACATTCCAGGAAAATCAGTCTGTGGAACAAAATGTTATAGGACATTAGTGGCAAGCAGCTTTTAAAGAGTCAAACTGATGGATTAGTCATTTAAGATGACTAACAGCCTCCACAACCAAGAAGAAAAGCACCATGCCTCCCACTGTCATAAATCCATGCGGATAACGAGAACTCAGAAATGATTACATTTTCAGTTGTTAGAGTGGAGAAAGTATATGGCTTAGTTTGGGCTGTGATCTCTTACTGGGAAACAGAAAGCACAGTATCAATCATTCTCCACCACGGAGTGTTTTTGATGTAAGTTTCCTGCTCTTGATGGGACAAAGTGCTCTATGCAACGGTGCCAAAGTGTTTGTGGGAACAGATGCACTAGGAATGCTTTTGTGTTATTTCAGGACGGAAATAGTTAATGGCTTGTTTTTCAACTTTTGAATCTGCTCCATAGTTCTTGGCCTCTTCCTGGTCAGCCTCTTAGTAGGTAATAATGCAGTGACACAACGCTGACCAGCAAATCAAGATTTTTTTCACCTCAGGATCTTTCCCACTTCACCTATAAAGTGTCTGATTCTTCTGTACTCTTTCACTGAAACCATCAGCAGTCTAGATGTATTTAGACAAAATATCCATCAAATTAATGAAATTCCATTACTGGACAATGAGACAACAGCTTTAGTTTGCAACTTCATTAAGTCAACACTGCAGTGACTAGTTAAAGTGCGAGACCACACCAGGGGAGAGAACAGCTTAGGTCGGCTTTTACGTTTTCCTCTGTAGCATTAAGCCCTGGTAACCACACACAATGAAAGGCAGGACAGGAAAGTGACTGGCAAGGTGTTGCAGTGACTCAGATATTTCTATCGTATTTCCAAATGGTCTGCTAAAGTCAGGGTCCATGTCACACTCAAGTCAAGAACAGCGTTTTTACAACAAGATAGGAAACTTTCATGCTTCCACGAGCCACACTGAAAATGAGAAAAAGTTCTAGGAGTCTGGTTAGGAGTTTGGGGGCAAGGGTTTGTTGGGGGGGGGGGAAGAAGAGGAGGAAGGGAATGGTTCAGATCATGGATTTATGCTATGGATCCACCCCCTCATCTCAACTCCCTTCCCCTGAGCTCACTGTCTCAGGGCTTGAAGGCAGGGACTGGACTCATGGCCAGATCCAAGAATTAGAAAGGGATCAAACAGAAAACTGCCACATGCCAGCTTTGGCCCATGGGCTTGAGGTTCCTCACCACTGCTTTTCAATACACACAGCATCAATGCACAAAAGGGCTGTGGCAAGAGTTCATCATTTAAAATCTTTATTTTTAACAGATCTGGTTTGTCTCAAGACCATGAAAACTACCTTTGAAACACATTCCTGTTATGTGGGATCAGACCAATCCCCCTATATTCGCTGCACCCCCCACCCCCACCAGACCTGCCTGAGAAAAGGGGGATGGGAAGGGAGGAGAAAATATGGTCGGGAAAAATAACCAGCTTCTAAAATAGGAGCCGAACCTCGTGTCTCGTCCAGGGATTTTCCTGTGAAATTGGGCACGGGATCAGAGCCGAGGGTGGGATTTCTGATTTACCCCTAATTCAGAAAAGACTATGGAGATCCTCCTCATGGGGGGGTGGGGTGGGGGCGCGCTACCACGCCATATCGAGGAAACTGAGCAGCCAGAGCCCCCACCCGCCCGGGCACTGCAGGGGAATCAGACCCCACGGGGCACGGAGAGGTTTTATCAGAAGGGTGGGACGGGGGCTGGTGAAGGGTTTCGCAGGACAGGGCTCT
Organism: Sphenodon punctatus; assembly: GCA_003113815.1. NCBI lineage: Eukaryota > Metazoa > Chordata > Lepidosauria > Sphenodontia > Sphenodontidae > Sphenodon > Sphenodon punctatus. Next base: position 1,207,090 of record QEPC01011807.1, on the reverse strand, counting down.
CCCCTGGCTGGCGGGAGGAAAGTACCCAGGGATCTCTGGCTGGGCACAAGGTTAGAGACTGGGCTCCAGCTAGGGAAAGGCTCGGTCTCACCTGCGCCAGCTCGGCCCCAGGCCCCACACAGCAACCTCGCTCCGGTTGTTAAGGAGAGAAACTTGCTTGTCTTAGCAACCAGAGCCGGAAGTCCCGCCTACCCCCTTTCATTGGACGATTTGGAAAAGGTTGAAAATAGTAGATTGGTTCTCTGCGGTGTCGATGAAGCCAAAGGGTCCTGCAGTCACCTCAGAGGGTCTGAGCGTGATAGACGGGAATAGGCGTCCACCGTCTGCCTGATATGAGAAGTGTGTATATGGTGGGAGGGAGAAGACAGCTCAGCCACAAATTATGTAGTTGTTTGTAATTAATAACAATGAGTAATTATTAACAATTAGTAATTAATAATGACTAAAGTTCAGAACCTTCAGCTGGCACTAAACCACCACCTAATTTGAAAGAAAATTATTAATTGCCTATAGAGATAATTTATTGATTATCTTGAGATATGCAGTCTGGCAGTGCTTGGCATTGCCCATTCACAGCCCCACATAGTTTTGGTGCCAGGCAGCAGCCATGCTTCTATGCCATCACTCCATAGCACTGAGACAGTCACACTGAAACACATGGCAACATGAGATCACCATGGCATCATCACACCTTGATACTACCAACATCATGACACTATTGTGCTATGGCACAAGGGTTTCCAGATTAAAATCCCCAAAATAAGGGACAATGGGTGAAAGCAAAAAAAAACATTAGCCCACAGGAGCTCAGGAGTCACCTGTTCATCTGGCAGGTTGCTGCCAGATGTTTGCCCACTATGGTAGCCTCAGGCAGGTGGCCAGCTGCTACAGGATGCATGGGCTGGCGGTGGTTGGTGACACAATCGAGGTGAAGGCCCGGGCATCCAGACTAATGGTCTCCCTCCTGTGTCTTCA
>QEPC01011807.1:1170901-1184201 GCA_003113815.1 Sphenodon punctatus | reverse complement strand
AAGGGGGCAGGAGGTTTTCATGGGGTTGCGGGGGGTGAGGTTGGGGGTGAGGTCGCTGTTTGGGGGGAGCTGGTGGGGTGTGAAGTCTGACCTTGCGGAGGTTGGGGGGATGAGGTTTGGGTTGGTGGGTTGCCTGCGGGCCCAGCAACAACAGCAGCAGCAGCCAACAGACTTGACAGAGGGACGCCGCTTCCCTGGCTCTCCGACAGGAGAGAGGAGCTCAAGTGCGCATGCGTGAGCCTGCAGAACCGAATATTTGATCAATAATAACTTGGTTTTGGCTGCATCAATCAGCATCATATTTCAGAAGCACTTGTTATTGTTCTCATTCTCGAAGCCTGTGAAGTTTGGGGGCTCAACTCATCCAGGGGGAGGAGATATTGATGATTCAAATATGTGAGGACGGTGTGCATTTTGACCACAACCAATTAACATTTAAGCAGTTATAATATTTTATTTTCCTAATGGATCTTTTTCAGACTTTGTGGATATGATGGTCCTCACAACGTACAGCCATGGTTAAATTTTCAGAAATGTAGGTCAAGCTGTTTCCTCAAAATCGGGGCTTCGGCAGTCCCCTGTTTATAATGAACAGTGGCTGTGCATTTAAGTTTCAGGCAGCTACCACTGCCTGAAAATGAAGGAGCAGGAATGAGGGGTGCAGCCAAGGGGGGCTTAGTGCCATTAGCTTCATAAGGCAAGGAGAAGGAAGCCATAAAGCATAGCACCAAGCCACCCACTTCAGATCCTTGACCTATACATACAATAAACAAGCGGGAATTTTATGTATGTGTCTCTCTACCCTCTCATAGAGAAAAGAATGGGTATCCGTGCATAGGGTATATGTGGAGAGGTTATTATAAGTAGATGCTCCTGTACCCTCACACAGTTCTATGCCTGTAATCCTAGGGGATACGGAATGGAGTGCTTTAGCAGAGTGCCCACTTCCAGACAAGCATGGTGCGCCCCCTAGGGCATCAGGGCAGTGCTCCTCCTGCAGTGGGGCAGTGCCTGCATGCAGCAGGGCAAGGTGGCTGGAACGCACTATGGCAGATGCTCTCACTAGCGATGGGACTTTGGGAGCCACTATGTCCAGAGATCATGTCTGGAGGGATTGGGGAGCTGCTGCAGGGAGGAAGAGCAGGCTGGCTCTGTGTCCCAGAGCAGGGGAGTCCCCTTCCAGAATGTGACACCCCCATCCCCCAACCCAGGACTGTCTACCCCCCCTCTCCAGACCGTCACACAGTTCCTCAGACCCTCACCCAGAATTCTCTCCCCCTGTACCCTCACACTGCTTGTAATCCCAGGGGATGATGGGGTGGTGTGCTTTAACAGGGTACCCAGGATATACGTGGAGAGGTTATACATAGATGTTCCTGATTTTTAAGTTATGTCAGGATGGACTTGGATTATATGTACAACAAACAAGCGGAAATTTTATGTACGTGCCCTTCTCCCCTCATAGAGAAAAGAATGGGTATTCTCATGCATAGGGTATATGTAGAGAGGTTATTATATTATGTAGATGCTCCTGTACCCTCACACAGGTCTATGCCTGTAATCCTAGGGAATGCAGGATGGAGTGCTTTAACAGGGTACCCACTTCCAGCCAGGCACAGTGCACCCCCCAGGGCATCAGGGCAGTGCCCCTCCTGCCCCCCGTCCCAGAAACTTGCTTGCAATAAGGCTCACTGATAAGCCTACAGTGCGATCTGCCCCCATGGACACATTCACAGTTCTCCTGGGGGCCAGCAGCCATGCTTGTAAACCGTTTGTGGCTTGTGCTTCACTTCTGTGTGTCTGGGGGCGCGCTGGGAAACTGTGCATGGGAAATCTGCACATGTGCAAGTTTGTGGCTGAGGCAGCGGCCACCGCCATGCCAAACAATACTGTTACACTGCGGAAGAGGGACTGAGTGGGAGAGGGAAAGGGAGCCTGGGAGCATGGAGGAGGAGCCAGGGGCGAGAGGTGGAGCTAGAGTGCCGAGCCAGGCAGGCTGGCATGATGTGTCACACGTGTGTGTGAGTGATTGACAGACATACACACACTACACACAGCAGGCAGGGCAGGCACACTTCTTAGTGGCAGGTATGGATGCTTTGGAGGGACAATTGCAGCCTTTAGCGATATGGTTGGTAGCTTGTGCTGTCCATACCGCAGGGCATTGGGACCGACAGTTCTAATTTTAGACCAGTGTGGGGCCCTCTTGACAGAGCCTCTATGGGAGGCAGAAACGCTGCCATTTTAAAGGATGCCTGGGTGACTGAAATACATGCCCAGGCCAGCAGCAGCTCAGCTCAGTGCACCAGGGGGCAGGGAGATGGCACCACTCACTGACTGCTAGTCACTGTCGTCGCTCGATATAAATTGAGCTGTGGGGAGGTGAAGCCAAGGCAGGTTGAAGCTCCACTGAGGCTGGTTGAGCTACATGCGTGGGCTTTCTCACACCTGACTGAGAAGCATGCCTTTTAAGCTCTGCAGGGTTTGTGAGGCCATGTGTAAAGTCTTGGTGCAGGACCTAATTTGCATAATTAGGCCCCACCTAATTATGTAACTGGCTAAATTTACATAACATTTACTCCCTCTGGACAGGAAGGATTCCCATTCTCCACCCCTCCGAGCAGCCATGGAGAAGCATGGCCTCCCCATGCTTCTCCCCTCCTCCCCCCCGGTTTGGCACCCCTTGGCTGTCTTACCTGGTGCTCAACTGAGTGGCCATGGACAAGCATGACCTCCCAATGCTCCCCCCCCCGCACCTCCCCAGCCAAGTGTCTACGACCACTCCTCAGGAGTGGTTCCACTGCAGGGGCAGCTGGGCAGGCAGTGAGGCAGGCACAGAAAGACTGACTACATCTGCTGCCTTACTGGGGAGCTTAGCCAGCCTGGCCTCCAGGGGCTGTTGCTTCTTGCTGCCAGTGTGCACGCATGCGGTGCAACTGGTCCAGAGGTGCTGCTATCAAACACACAAGACACCCAAAATGCAGCCAACCTATTAAGCACATTATGGCATGAAAAGAGTAATATATATCTATATCTATATCTATATCTATCTATCTCCAGTTCAGTTGTGCCCCCATAATGAATTCACACTGCCCCCAGCTCATAACCAGTTCATTTGCGCTCCCCCCCATATAATGAATTCACGCTGCCCCCCATGCATAACCATTTCATTTGCGCCCACGGGGCAGCATGAATTGATTATATGGGGGTCACAAATGAATTGGTTATGGGGTGGGGGTTTAAAGACAGTATTCCTATTGGCAATAACTTCATTAAGAAGAGTTAGTGAAATAGCAGCCATAATCATCTCAGAGCCATATTTGCAGATTTTCCAAGACAGAATAGATATTGCTTTACATCCTAAATTCCTACCTAAGATAGTATAAGTAAGACCGTTGTGAGAATGTGGCCCTTTTTACACGGGCCTCTCCCACCCATGAACACGCAGACGTCTGCATGTTCATGGGTGGGGGAACCCCATGTGAATGATGTGGTGCACGTGCCCATGGTGAGTGTGTGTGTGTGGGGTGTGTGTGCCCACTTAACCTGCATTCCCACTCACCCCCCACTCGTCCCCATGGACAGAGCAACCGGGGAAAACGGCGGCTATTCCGTGGGTGCGGATGAGGGGTGTGTGTGAGTGGAGATGCATGTGCAGCCTTGTGCATGCACCCACCCGGCGGAGTCATGTAAAAACGGCCTCTGAGGAGCCACTCGAAGAAGAACAGAAGGTTGCTGCCTTGTAAACAAGGTTCTTCGAGATAGTTCCTAATATTCTCACAACACCCACCCTTCCAGCCCTGCATGGAATTTTCTTATATTCCTAGAAAAGGTTGGAAGGAACTGTAATTCTGAGGGGGAGAGTGCTTTTATACTAGAGGAGCTCGAGACCATCACGTGGTCTATTATTTGAACAGGGTGAGCATGCACAACCCAGTTGTGAGAATGTTGCGAGCTATCTCGAAGAACCTTCTCTACAAGGCAACAACCTTCTGATCATTCCCATGGGAAGGAGCTGTTTATAAACAAACAGCTTTATCTCCCAGTTCGATCTGCTGCAGCTGTAGCTCCTGCAGCAGCACCACCACCATCACTATTAACAGGCAGAAGCAGGTGAGGGATGGGGACCAGAGCCAGGGAGGGGGGGCAGAAGAACCTATTGGGGGAGAAGCTGGCTGCAGCCTGCCTCCCACCCAGACAAGCGTGGGACCCCAGCTGGCCATGGGGCCATGTGGCATATGCCTGGGGCCGGCCCTGGCTGCTGGCGCCATTTTGCTGTAGCTGCTCACAGCTTGCTGCTGCCTTAGACTTTTGCCTGCCTCTGCTCACTTGACCTGGGTTTGTGTGGCTTTTCTGCATTCTGGCTGCTGCTCCCTGTGCTGGAAATTATTTTTTTACTATTATTTCTTGCCTCTTCTGTGCTTGTGTGCCTCCTTGCATGGGATTTCTGTGGGACAATGGACAAACTTGAAAAAGAAATGCATGTTGTGGTTTATAAACTATTCCCCCCCCCCTCCCCCTCCTCCTCCTCCTCCTCAGCTCAGGCTCAGGTCTGGAGCCGGGGGAGGAGAGGCCAGGACCAGGCTCCTCTCTGATTCATCTTATCTTGCTGCATGGTGCATGCTGGCTGTTTTTGGGTGCTGCTTCCTGCTGGAAATTAATTTTATTGTTATTTCTTTAATTCGTGGCTTTTTTGTGCTTGTTGTGGTTGTGTGCCTCCTTGCTTAGGATTTCTGTGGGACAATGGACAAAGAAATGCATGTTGTGTTTAAAATAAACTTCCCCAGTCCAGACTCAGGCCAGGGTGGGAGGGGAGAGGCGAGGCTGCTGTTTGATCTTATCTTGCTGCATGATGAATGTAATGGTGTATGCTCATGCTGACTGTTTCTGGGTGCTGCTCCCTGCTGAAAATTAATGTATTGGTATTGCTTGCCTTTTCATGCTTGTGGTAGTGTGTGCCTCCAACCTTACCCAGGATTTGTGTTGGACAAAAAAATGCATGTTGTGGCTCAAAATTAGTTTTCCAGTCCCCAGACTTCCCTCCCCCACCCCACCCCCTGATCTGATTTTGCTGGGTGCTGCTGCCTCTGATTCTTCCAGATGTATGTGGATAGATTCTCATTTTAAATAAGATGGGGGGTTGGAGAAAAATCCTCTTTTTAGTAAATGCAGTGCATAAAGCTTGTATTTCTAGCCCTGTAGACCTGAAAAGATATCTTGCCTGAATCATGTTTTGATATTCTGGGTCTCTGTAGCTGCTGCCAGCCCTGAAGTGAAACCTCGCCATGCTGGGTGTCAGGCAGGCATAACTCAATACGAGAAACCAAAAAGTCAAAACATTTCCTTGCAGAGTGACTCTTTAAGTTGTTCATTGTTTTGGGATGTTAGACTAAATTGGGGTGAATGAATGTGTGGTGCATGAGCTGCATCATGCATATATGTTGGGGACCTTTTGGGAACAGAGCTTCTCTCACACACTTTGCCAGCCTCACCCTGTCTGACCTGGCCATGGCTATATCTCTCCAGTGCAGTCAGTCTCTCTGCTGGGAATGTCAACATACGCAATTGTGCAGTGGTAGTTACCTCTTTGATATTCTGACAGACCTCTTATTTTTGTGAACAGCTCTGCCACAGAGACCAACAGACTGGGCTACTGAAGCCAAAAACGAAGTTGGGGAGTACTGGATCACTTTGTTCATACACAGACTTCACTGTAAGATGATGGGGGTGGGTGGTATCGCTAATCTCTTAGTGAAAGTGATGCCACACTCCCAAATCCCGAATATCTCCTTCCATATTTTACAGGACAGAGGCAGCAAACACAGCTACTTGACAATGAATACTATAGATTCACTTCTTGCAAAACCATTCTCTTTGTTGAGTCTTGAGGAGAAACTGCAGGTGAAGCAACTGGGATCTGATCATCCTGAACTGAAGACAGAACTAGCAGCACAGAACAGAAGGAAAAGCTATACACGCAGATTCATCACTTCCTGGTAAGAGAAGTTGTGGTGGCTATGTGGCATTGTTTCCAAGAACTCGTTTTCCTTGTCTGGTGGTGAAGCAGCATGGAAAAAGACTGGAGTAAACGACATAAAACACCTATCTGAGAAGGCAAAGAAACATGACATTTTTAAAAACCACCTTGACAACTGCATAAGTCTATCAATGTTGGGCAAAACAAACATCACAGAAGGACTGGATGAAGTCTACCATGTGGCTGTTAGAAAGCACAACAAGGAGGTTGAGCACAACAGATATGTGCTATACAGAATAATTGACTGTATAAAGTTCTGTGGTGCCTTTGAATTGGCTGTGCGTAGACATGATGAAAGTGAGGGAACTGTAAATCCTGGGGTGTTTTGTGGTGCTGTGGATTTGCTAGCCACCACTGGCAGTACCCTAGAGCAATATCTGAAGACTGCAACAGTCTTCAAGGGGACTTTGAAAACAGTACAGAACGAACTTCTGGACTGCATGTTGGAAATAGCTCGTGATTTCATAATTCAGGAAATAAAAAGTGCAGATTTTGTGGCTATCCATGAAGATAATGACACCATAGATGTCTCAACTCACTGCCAGTCAGTAATGGTTTTCCGATACATTGATGGCAGGGGTTCAGCTGTGGAACATTTTTTCAGTTTCATGCACTTGGTAGACTCTTGTGAAGAAATAATTACTGCAGCCTTGCTCAAAAAAGGCCGTGCTGCATTCCCAGGGGACAGTGACTAACATAAACTAATATCTCAGAGCTACGATGGAGCAAGTGGAGAGCATGGTGGAGTCCAGGGGAAGATAAAGGATGTATACCTGAACGCATACTTTGTTCACTGTTTTGCCCATCAGCTGAACCTTATTATGCAACAAGCTGTCTCTCAAATAAAGCAAGTAAGGATGTTCTTTCAAGATCTGTCTGTCATTCCTGCTTTCTTCACTTTGTCTCCAATAAGGACTGAAGTTCTGGATATGGCAGTGAAGAGAAGGCTCCCCAAAGCACCTAAAACATGCTGGAACTTCAACGTGTGGATGGTCAACATCTATTATTAATTATTATTATTATCATTTATATAGCGCCAGCGATGTACCTGGCGCTATACAGAGAATAAGATAGACACGGTCCCTGCCTGAGAGCTTACAATCTAAAAGACAGGGGGAAGGGAGACAGGGAAGGGGGAACAGAGGGAGAGACAAGGGATGCAACAATCATGAGGATGCGAGAACTCAAGTACACGTTCTTGGCTTGGTTACAGTACAATGAGAGTTTGCAGATAACAGGTGGGGGATAATTCTGGGTGGGGATGATTAGTAGGGGTTAGGAATGTAGTGATAGAATATAGTTTTATTGATATCTTATCTTCTCCTAGTCTGGACAAAGGAAGACAGACCAACTCTGGTTAAGCAAAGGCAAAGAGCAGAGAGAGGGTCCGGAACAGACAACAGGTCTGAGATTGTGATGGAATTCAAGCTGAAGAGACTCAACACGTAGATAAGGCACCATCAGCATACTGACAAAGGGACAAAAGGCATAGCCAGACACTTAAGTGCCTGCTCCTGGCACCACCACATATGCATAACAAGCATCATGCTGAACACCTGGAGTTGGAAAACGAAACCCATTGTGAACAGACAAGTGGGACATTTGCAACTCTGCTACCAATTTCCAGGTCAGGAAACAAACAATCAACTAAAGATAAAGGTGCTAATATGCTCAGAGCCCTTCCTTCCAGGAAGACCAACTTCTGATGTGCTAAGAATTGTGTGATGTCACCATGACATGGCATTTTGCTATTACTGAACTGCACTCCAGAACTGTATAATGGACCTGGTCATGCAACCTGGCTTTGGGTGGGGGCTTGTGGNCCGGCCCTCGGCTGGTGGGAGAAGGAGAGACCTCCGTAGGAGAGGGTGGCAGGGGTGACAGAGTCAGTGGGGGAGATCCAGGTTTCAGTAAGGGCGAGAAGGTGAAGGGAGTGAGAAAAGAAAAGATCATGAATATAGGGAGCTTTATTAGCAGAGGAGCGACAGTTCCAGAGGGAACAGGAGAATGGGAGATGAACATGGGGGAGACAGGGAATGGGGATAAGATTAGGGGAAGGGGCTGATAGGATCGGTGGGAGACGGGCTGTGGGGCACGACGTGGTGGTGGGGAGGAGGAGGAAGAGGTGTGGGGACAGTGGAGAGAGAAGACAGGTTTGGTGGGAGGCAGGAGGAGAGGGGACAGAAGTAGGGAGAGAAGCAGGTGAGAGGGAAGACGGAGAGGGGAGAAAGGGGGTGGGAAGGACAGGCATCTTGGTGGGTTGGTTACAGCTTAGTCCTCCTCCACAGTATGGTGGCGGCGTGTCCTCTTCACTAGGGATGTTATCTTGCGAACGACAGGGGGTAGGGCACTGCCACTGATGTCTCACTAACATCTATGAGCACAGAGAGGATCTCATTGAGTGCTTTAACGAAATGAGTAGAAAGTTGGGATTCCAAGACTGGTATTGAGGCCAGGTCATTCATGAACATGCTGGAATCAGATGGGAAGTTCCTCTACTTCTTGTACTTGTTCCATAGAATAATGTTCCATGTTGATGTGCTTTACAAGGTGCTCCCAAAAAAAAAAAAAAGCATTGACTCCGTAGTTATTCAAAGATATACTACAGACTTCATAAGAAGCATAAATAGAGTTAGGGACTCCATTAGAACCCTGCATCAGAGTTGCCAGAGAACACTCGGATGGGCAGAAGTGCACCTACCATAAACACGCTAGACCAAATAGCTGTGGAAGTGTGCGACTTTATAATGTCTCATGCACGTGAACGATTTCAATTCACAAAACCTCTAGAGAGTGCAACTTTGGTTCAGGGGACTTGTTTGAGCGACACAGTGAATGCTTTCCCCTCCAAACATTTAATGCAGCAACGGAAGCTTACCCAATGCTGGAGAGAGACAGACTAAGGAGTGAGCTTGGGACTTTATATGACAGGCCAGAATTCCGTTCTGCCAAAGATGCCTCTGGACTACTTACTATGTTGACAGAGGACAATTTGGACAAATCTTTTTCAGAGGTTGTTAAACTTCTGAAGATTGTGATGACACCACCTCTCACAACTGTTGAACTGGAGAGAAGCTTCTCAACTCTGAAAAGAATTGAAACCTTTCTGAGAAGTACCATGATGGAGCACCGTCTGAATGCCCTAGCAATGCTGTCTATTGAGCAAGCCATGATCAGGGAAATTCTGGACTACAACAATAAGACAATTGATCTGTTTGCACAGCGCAAGGAACGCAGAGCAAATTTCCAGTACAGACATTATTAAAACTTCATCATGTCCACACAGCACCAATTTAGAAACTTGGTTAGGTTTACTGAAGTTTAATAGTGTTGCAAAGCTTTTGCACTTCTTTACAGTTTAAATGTACAGGGTTTAAATGTACAGTTTTGCAGTACTTATGTATTCAGTGTGTTCTTTATGTTGCAGAGTAATAACTGATTCGCAATCAGTAAGGACAAATGCAGCTGAAGGTTTAAAACAGAACTTTACTTAAGCTCTCTCTGGCACAGATCCTTAGTTACATCTAACTAGTAGCAAGACAAAATGGAGACTGAGACAATGAGAGAGAAGGGAAGAAGGAGTGGTTACACAAAAGAATTCAACTGTAAAACCCCATCTCCCTTCCATGTACACATAAACATAGCAGTGCCATCTGGTGGCTCTATAGTCAATTACTGTTCTTAATACAGCAGGCATTTAACTTATGGATGTTGCATATACCAACAAAGACCATATAAGAGTTTATTCAGAAGAGTATCATATTGCCACTCATGAAAGTCTTTTATATAGGGAGCTAAATATTTCTCCCGAATATCAGCATAGAATACACAATAAAAGAAAACATGTTTAAGTGTTTCAAGCTGAGATGTCAGACAATGGGGACAATATATGGCCTCTCTTGGGACTTTATGATACCGGCCTTCAATTATAGCAGAAGGAAAAACTTCAGCTCTAAAAAGAGTTAGCATCTTTTATAAGATTCCAGCTGNCACCTGGAGTTGGAAAACGAAACCCATTGTGAACAGACAAGTGGGACATTTGCAACTCTGCTACCAATTTCCAGGTCAGGAAACAAACAATCAACTAAAGATAAAGGTGCTAATATGCTCAGAGCCCTTCCTTCCAGGAAGACCAACTTCTGATGTGCTAAGAATTGTGTGATGTCACCATGACATGGCATTTTGCTATTACTGAACTGCACTCCAGAACTGTATAATGGACCTGGTCATGCAACCTGGCTTTGGGTGGGGGCTTGTGGTTACCAATGTGGTGAGTCTTGTGGCTTCACTCCCTTCCAGACCTTGCACACATGGATTACAACTTATCCTTGCTCGCCACCAGCTCTACTCTCCAGCATCAAAGGGCCCTTTTTCAGTCTTTTCCCTGAATCAGCCTGCTTGCTTCCAGGATTTGGCCAGTCACAGGACACGTAAGATATCTTTATCTGGGGATTATCTGTATAATACTGTGTGTGTAGTATAATCCTGCCAAGAATAGAAAACCAAGGTGTGCCGTTCCAATAAATTTTGTTTTGTACCACATTGGCGTGGTGTTTTATGACGACCTCGGTTCCGTTTAATTTATGTTACATTTGGTGGAGAATGCTGGGGAAGGGAAACTGAGGCAGAGTTGCTAAGTGTCAGGTCCAAAGGGAAAATTTGAAGAACTCTGACTCCCAGGGTCCCTTTTGTCATCATTTTAAGGTTCATGGGCACTGCTGGTTCAGTGTTTAAGCATGTTGTGTTTTTGGAGACATACCTGGTTTCTAGATCTTTGCATTATTATATTTATCACTCTCTATATTGATATCTATGGCTTGGTTCAGAAAGAAATGTACTGGAGGGGTCCCCTCAGAAGGGTGGGAGAAAATTTAAAAACTGCCAGCTATCTACCGAACTGTTGCAGAGAGTGGTTTTTGTCCATGGGTGAAAGATGCTTTGTGCTCCCCAGTTACACAAGAACAGCTCTGTGACACGTGGGAAAATTTTTGCTGTTGTACAAACCTAAATCTAAAGATAAACTCTCAGCCTTGTGGCTTTTTCAACAAGCTACAGAAAAGTTACAAAAAGAATGCTCTGATTTAAGAGAAGAAAACAAATCAATAGAGGCTGAGAATGGTCACTTGAAAACAAATTGACAGAAAGCCAAAATTGGAAAAACGAGACAACAGCCAAAAATCTCCTGCAAATCCATCAGCTGATCAAACTTGAAAACCATAACAGCCAGTTACAGCTTGAGAGACAGACACAGGTAAACATGATGTCATATCTTTAAACATGCTTGCAAGAAAGTCAAGCTGCCACTAGGGCTGTCATGCAAAGATTAAGAGAAATAAAAATGGGGGAGGGAAATTAAAATCATTCTGCTTGTGAAGCTAAAATTTCAGCTCACTAAACAATTGGAAATCAAAAAAGGATTAGTAGCAGCTGTTCAATCTAAACCTGTTGCCATGTGTCAGTTCATTGATCCTGAGGAGGATGAGGGATTCTTAAATGAAATATTACTTCTCCACACCCCTGAGGAAATTACAACTCCCCCGCCTCCCTGTGATTTAGACCCTCTAATAGACACTGCTGACACAGACAAAGTGGCCACTGTGGTTGCTAACCTGGAGCCCACAGAAGGCAATGCCTCCCTTAAGGAGCACTGGTAACCTTAGCCAAAGGGAAATGCCCGGCATCAAAATCACACAGGAGGGAAAAGTTCCTCTGGCCAGCCCAGGGACTTTTCTCCCTTCCCCCGGAATGTCCAGGGTCCTGTAGGATCCCACAGGAGTCCCCCTACATGGCCAGGTTTCCAGGACAGGGCGTGGAGTGAAATACTGACCAACTTGTTTTGGGGAATGTATTTCACCCATCTCTGCATGTGGCTCCCCCATTCTGCCCTAACTAGCAACAGTGGTCCCTGGCCCCTGCACACGTAATCCAGCCTGAAGCACCACCCCCCTTTTGTGTGTTGAGGAATGAATTATTTATGCACACCACCCCAGACACTGGATTAATGTTCATGTGTAATGTAACTAAATTGTATAATAATTATTAGTTTTGGATGTTGGGCCAAACACACAATTGCTATGCTTCAACAAAGAACAATCTATGACCCAAGAGTCCACCCTTAAGTAGATATAGTAAGTTTGTTATACATTAGTGGGTTTTATTTAATGTATTCATTTGTTTCCTGGTTTGCTGTGTTTTGGGTCTTGTTGTTGCACCTCATCCTTGTTTTAGTTTTATAAGTTGCGAAATGCAGTACGTAATTTTTGAAGTATTGCTTTGACTCCTGTCAGCCAACCTTTCTTGTTCCCAGAAAGGAACTGCATTGTGCAGTTGATAAAAACGTGTCAGATGGGCTTGACCATGCTCATATTGATGTTAAGACAGGTACAGCCAGGAAAGTTTTAATATGGCACCCTATCCCTTTCCCTCAACCAATGTCCCAGTGTTGTTTTAATGAGTAGGCTGTGTTTTAATCATTGGTATAGTTATTTAGTCATTTGTTATAGTTATTAATGATCTTAGGCAGAATAATTTATAACACAATGGTTTTAGTTTAAACAGTCATAGCAGCTTTGCAAGCAGGGTAGCGTCCCCTGCTGCGCAAAGTCCATGCCAGAAATGGTGTTCACCTCATCTGTACTTTCAGTGCACGGTCAGTACTGAATGATGTGACCCAATCACACTGCCATGAAACACACTTTTGGCAAAGAAGTGATGGTAAAGGTCACTTTTCCAATGAGGGTTAAGTGCTGGTAACCTCTGACCCTGCCTTTGATCATGAATCAAAGATGTATCAAACATTCTCTGTTACAATACCAATTTTATGCCATGATTTCCATTTCTCGCCATTATTCAAATAATCCTGTTAGATTTTCTATTGAACCACCTCATGTAATCTGCACACCAATTTTTCTAGACTTGGCAGTTGCTTTTGTAATTTTTTATGATACAGTTTTACCGTATCAGAGTGAGGAATGTAGTGATAGAATATAGTTTTATTGATATCTTTTGTTCTCCTGGTCTGGACAAAGGAAGCCAGACCAACTTTGGTCAAGCAAAGGCAAAGAGCAGAGAGAGACAGACAGAGCAGAACAGACAACAGGCCTGAGATTGTGATGGAATTCAAGCTGAAGAGACTCAACACGTAGATAAGGCACCATCAGCATACTGACAAAGGGACAAAAGGCATAGCCAGACACTTAAGTGCCTGCTCCTGGCACCACCACATATGCATAACAAGCATCATGCTGAACACCTGGAGTTGGA
>QEPC01011807.1:1090649-1127804 GCA_003113815.1 Sphenodon punctatus | reverse complement strand
GGCTCTTTGAACTTCTGCATAGAACTTCTCCCAGAACTTTTGTGTGTAAAAAGTTCTCCTGGTAAACTGCTTTGCTCCAGGCAGCTGTGGTCACTTGGTTTCCATGGCAGCCCCTCAAGTCTACAGCTGTGGTTACTTTAGGCTGCCTCAGGGCAGTGTGTGTATGAAGAATGCATCCGGAACTTACCTGTGGACTTGTAAACCCAGAAGATTGAAAGACCAGCACTTTAAGGTGTGTGTAAAAATGCCCAGTGTTTAGTAACTTATAAAAAGAGTTATTTAACTTTGAAAATTTAGTTCTTGCGCATGTGCAGTTGAGTGGGGACAACTGGGGCTGGGCTAGGGAGCAGTGCTGCGAGCAGAGGTATTGTGCTCTCTGCTTGGAGTACAACATTATATAAATATAATGAAATAAAAAATAAAATAAAATAAATAACTGGGGAGAGGGTCCCTGGAGTTTCTTCCTGTCCAGACCGCAGTGGCATTCTGCTCTTCCAGGCAGTTGTGTGGAGTTCCGACTTCCCCTCCTGCCCAGAGAGACTGCACTCTGGCAGGGAAGTGAGTGTAGGGAGCCGCTGGGAAACAGCTCAAACACTCAAGCTATTTATTTAAACACCATTAATCCTTGGAGATCCCTGTCTCTTCCCTGCTAGGGCACAGTGGCTCTGGTTGGGGAAAACACTTGTTATACTCCCTGCATCCTGCTGGGAGAAGCCAACTCGCTGCTTGGAGTTCAAACAAGAAACCTTGAACTCTCAGCACTGTCTGCAGGTAGTTAAAGTGACCCGCTAAACTACATGCAGGTAAAACTTCAAACTCCCTGCAGCGGCTGGATGTGTGGAGTTCAGATTCCCTTTCTGTCCCGCCCCCGAGACACTGTGCTCTGGCAGGGAAGGGAGTCCAGGGAGCGGGGAGAGTATCCCGCGCGAGAAGGAGTGTCGTTGAACGAAGAAGGGGAAGAACTTGGTGCCGGGGAACTGAGGGAGGAGTGGGAGACTTTAGTCAGTGGTCATCAGAGGTCTGGCGAGCGAGGGAAGGAAGGAGACGTAGGAGGGAGCATTAGCTGTCCAGGTCACCTTCCCCAACTCAGTTACTACTCTGCGCTGCCTCATATAATTCGTCCTTCATATAATTAATTAATTTGAACTCACCAACTCGCAACCTCACCATCAAAATTAATACACCCCCTTAAACTCTGTCATTTCAAGTACATATGAGAATTTGAGATTATACAACTACTTTAAAAATTAAAATAAGTTAAATTTATTAACTACATAAATTTATATTAATAGAACTGGGTTGAAACTATCCTACCTAGAAGGACAGATTTTGAGGGGGTGTAGTAATGTTGAAGTTGAGGTGGTGCATTTGCGAGTTTGAATAATTAATTATATGAAGAATGAATAATTAATCATTGGAATAATCATTATTTATAAGGAAGAATTTACACCAATAAGTGTAATGTTAAGTTTAAATGTAAGTAATTGTTGGAAGAATAACTAAGTATTTTATTGGAACAATGTAGAGAAGTAAGGTTAATTATAAGCATAATTAGAATTAATGATTAGAACAATAAATAATTAGTTATTGCAATAACAGAGAACTATGCATAATTCATTTCTATGATTTTGGGCATTTTAAGATTTTTCATAGTGCATGTTGTTAAATAGTTTTGTTATTAATGTTTTTGAAATATAGGTTTTGCTTAGAAATTATCCTGCCTTTAACGTCTTTTTAAACTGTAGTAGAATTATATACCAGCATCATATTTTCTGTTTTATTCTCTATCCCTTTCCCAATAAACGCGAACATTATGTTTGCCTTTTTGACTGCTGCTGCACACTGAAGTTTTCAACGAGCTGTCTACAATGGTGTTTTCAGATAGACAGCAGCGGCAGCCTCGATCCTACTCCACTGCACTGTTGGGCCATCTGTTTCGCGCACAGCTGGATATGCAGGCGGAACAGAGGCAGAGGGTAATTTCAGATGTGCTGGGCCTCCTGGCGCAACACGCTGAAACCCGGACCAGGATCTGTCTCAGATCCTGGTCAGCGATGAAGCCGTCCGTCCTTTAGACGTGCCGGCTTCATCACACAGGGGAATCTTGGAGGGGGCGGGGCCATGTGGTGCAACATGCGGCCGCACAGCCCCACCCCCTGCGCGCCCACATCCGCCCACCCTCGGGGAGCTCCAGTGCGACCGCTGTGACCGATCCCGTACCGCGGTCCGGACCACGGTCAGGAACAGGGCAAGGTAACACATGTTACTTTGGCCCCTTTCCTAGTAATCGTGGTTCAACTAACCATGGTTCTGGGGGTGAGGCCGGTCTCAACCCCAGAACCGTGGTTAGCTTTGAACCCTGCCAGTAATGCTAAATCCTGTCGCTTCTCCCTCCAAAACATTGCTAAGATTTGCCCCTTTCTCTCTGTCTCGTCTGCCAAAACTCTTATTCATGCTTTGGTCATCTCTCGATTACTGTAACCTCCTTCTCACTGGCCTTCCCCGGTCTCACCTTTCTCCCCTCATCTCTGTCCAAAACTCTGCTGCCAGGGTCATCTACCTCGCCAGTCGCTTCGACCATGTGCAGCCCCTCCTCTCTTCGCTTCACTGGCTTCCCCTTCCTGAACGAATCCTGCACAAGCTCCTAGTCTTCACCTATAAAGCTCTTCACAACCTTGCTCCCCCCTACCTCTCTGCACTTATCGCCCTCCATACTCCAGCCCGTGCACTTCGCTCCTCCTCTGTCCCTTCTCTCACCCTTCCACGCCTTCCCTGCTCCCCTAAGCGCCTTCGTCCCTTCTCACTTGCTGCCCCCCATGCCTGGAACTCCCTCCCTGTCCACATCCGCCTTGCCCCCTCCCTTCATACCTTCAAATCTCTCCTTAAAACTCACCTCTTTCGCTCTGCTCTGTCTGACTCTTTATCCTGCTGAGCCACTATTCCTATACCTACGATCGGTTTACCCTTATCCTTGCCACATGGACCTGCCTGCTGTCATTCTCATCGTAACCAAGCCAAGTACGTGCACTTGAGACCTCACATCTTCATGAATGTTAGACCCCTTGTCTCTCCCTCTGTTCCCCTTCCTATGTCTCTCCCCCAGCTCCTGTCTCTCAGATTGTAAGCCCTAAGGGCAGGGACCCTGTCTATTTTGTTACTTTGTAAAGTGCCAGGTACACTGCTGGCGCTATATAAATGTTTGTTAATAATAATAATAATAATAATAATTCACTGTGGTGAACATCTGGTGGGGCTCAAACAGAAGTGCCACTCATCACAGCCACCACACTGGATCCACTGTAATCCAGTATGGTTGACTGTGGTGGCATCACATCTGAAATTACCCAGAGCGGGCTGTCCCTCCAAGGGTGGCCCCACTGGCAGTGCTCCAGAACATTCTGGAGTGCCGCCAGTGAAGCAGGCCAGCCAAACCTAGGGCACAGGCCAGAGGCGGAGCTGTGATTTGTCTTCTTGGTGAACGGCTGCTGCAGCTCTGCTCTCGGTGGGGATTGCCCCAGGCAACCCCACACCATGGAGTTGTGGGTGGCAGCCCAGAGTGTCGGGCAATCCGCCTGCAACCCTATAGTGTGGGGGAGAGGGTGCTATGTGGGCAGGTGGTGGGCCATGGCAGGTGCCAGTTCTGTTTAAACCCAACCCAGGAAGGGCTGCAAGCAGGCAGATGCGGGAGTGCACCCCTGGAGCAGCTCTGGGAGTGTCCAGCCCCGCATCTGTCTGAAAACACCCAGTGACTCCAAGATCCTTTTCTTGAGTGGTTTTACACCTAATTTAGAACCCAGCATGGCATATGTATAATCAAGATTATTTTTCCCTATGTGCATCACTTTGCACTTCTCAACAATCAATTTAATTTGCTATTTTATTGCCCAGTTGCACAAGATTCTTCTGTAATTCCTCACAGTCCACCCTGGTCTCCATTATCTTTAATAACTTTGTGTTATCAGCAAATTTGGCCACAGCACCTTTTACCCCCTTTTCAAGATCATTAATAACGAATATATTGAACAACAGCAGTCCTAGTACAAGCCCCCTGAGGTTTACTTCTCTCTGTTGTGAAAACTGACCAGCCGTATCCTTTGTTTCCTTGCCTTTAATCAGTTACTGATCCATGACAGGACACTGTCTCTTACCCCATGACTACTTGGGATGACACGGAGTGGATTGCTCCAGGGGCTGTGAGTAACAGAGGGCTGTGCTCTAACAGGCGCTAAAGGCTGGGAGGGACAGCACCTATGTAAGGTATGGGACTAAGGACCTGAATGGGGCCAGCTGGCTGGGGCATGTCCAGGCCAGCCCAAAAGTTGAAAGACTAATTTGGGGGACTAACCAGAGGCAGAGGCAGAGGCAGGGAGCTTTGCCTCTCTACCTGGGTGCAGGAGGGATTATGCCTCGCCAGGGGATCCAGTATGTGTTTTTTTTAAATGAACAAGGGGTGGGGTGGGGTGGGGTGTCCATGGCCGCTGACACTCAGGTGGAGTGCATGGGGAGGGATTCTAACAGGCGGCTCCTAGTGTGGCTACCTGCCTCACGCTCCCCCTGCCACGGACTATGGGGGAGTGGGAAGCACACTGGGCTGGCTTTTGAAATGGACATGTCCCAGCGTGAGTGCTGCGGAACCCGGACTTCCCAGTGCTCGTGGCCAGTTCCTGTGACTTGCAAAAGCGGTGTCCCCTGCCCACAGTGCCTACAAGTGTGGAACTGGTCTGCTGGTGTGGGTGGCTGCCTCAGTTCATACAGGCAGGGAATGAGCGGCCACCCATTGACACTCACTTTTTGTGCTTGCCCCGCACGGCACACTGGATTTCTCAGCAGTGCATCATGAGTGGCCACGAGTGAGTGCTGAGTAGCTCCCAGGAGCGCGCATCCCCCCACAGCCCCTTCAGACAACCAGTAAAATGAGTGGCTCCTGGGAGTAGAATCTCGTTTAAAAACACCCTGAGAGGTAGTTAGGGGATTGACTGCGCAGAGCCTGACAGGGAGAGATTGTGCCAGTGAGGGGTGTGGCTCAGATGCTGAGGAGCTGCCCCAAAGCTCAAGGATGAGAACCAAGGCCCTTTTTACACGAGATGCACCCACACATGCTGACTGCATGGACATATGTGTGTGCCTGCTGTGTGACTGTCATGGCGGGTGGGCGGATGGGTGCGCTCCTGTGACCCACCCATCTACACCCACCTTCACCCATCGTCCATGCATGGAGCAATTGGCCAAAACAGCAGTTGCTCTGTGCGTGGAGGTGGGTGTCCGTCCATGTACGCATGCACCCACGCACCGTTCCTGGATTGGTGCACACACCAATCGCCCCGCAGTTGCAGCCCATTTAAAAAGGACCCTAGATAGTGCCTAGCTAGAAAGGACTGCATCTAGCCAGAGGATACCCAAAGAAGCCTGGGATGAGGTCTGTCGAGGCACGCAGACAAGGGGCCTGCGAGTATTATATAGGCCTTTTTGACGCGAGACAGACCCACACATGCACACGCAGGTCTGCTGCATGTGCAGGGGTGGGTGCGGCCCATGTAAACCCCACGGCAGGTGGCGGGGCATGCATGTGTGCTCCCGCAACGCACCCATCACCCATGTACAGAGCAACCAGAAAAAGGCAGGTTGCTCTGTGCGTGTAGATGGGTGGAGGTGGGTGGAGATGAGTGTGTGCCCATCTACACCCTCCCTCAACCCATCGCCCCCACAACAGCACTCCACCCACCGCACACTGATTCCCCCCCCCCATTTAAAAAGGGCCATAGATGTATGGACTGTATGGTGATGGAGTTTGATATAGAGTACTGTGGCAAAGATCCCTTGTAGGCCAGTCTCACTGGGACTGCTGATCCTGGGAAGACATAAACCCAAGAGCTGCTCTGTTACAATGACGAGTACCCATTATTCTTTACATGGAAAAGATTTCTTATCTCGTTTCACTGGCCCTCCCAAATAACCCCCTGTAAGTTCCCATAGGAGCCAGGCCTTAGTAGGATAGCAGCAGCACCCTGAGCAGGGTGGAGCAGGGTCTTACATGGAGCTGTGTTGGAAACGCAATAGGGAGATCACCATGGAGAGCTCCAGGGACGGAGCAGGAAAGAGGAGCTGATTACCTACAAGTCAGTCAGTCAATACAAATTTATTTCTTAGCAATTGTGCTGTTACAAATATAAAATTCTCAAATAAAACATAGAACATATTAAAATAATATCATACAGACTTTTCTGTGCTAAACAAGTGCTCAGCTCTAATTTTATCAGCCAAGAAAGCAATCCTTATGTCATTATAGGTTATTTTAAAATCTTTGCTGCCCAAGAAGAATGCCCAGGCAGCAGCTCCGCAGACCTCCTTGGTTTTCTGAGGAGCTGCAGTTGCTGAAGTGAGATGGGCGCGGTTGGAGCGACGGTGTTGTTGCTTGTGTGCTGAAGCCGATAGATTGCAGCATAGAGCCAATTTACAAGCCTATGCCGTGGCTATGCGGGCAGCAAAGAGGGAGATCTTTGCTACCTTCATAGCGTCCACAAAATTCCGTCCAGCGGAGCTGTTCTGGGTAGTGTGGGGGATGGTCAGTCCGGCCTCCCTCAACCTTGGAGTGGAGTCATCTACTGCCCACTGTGATATGTTTGTGGATTATTTTGTGGACAAAATTGCTCGTATTCACCACAATTTCGATGCATTTATTACACTAGGGGAACCAGAGGTTATGGAAGTCCCGTCATGTCCGGTTTTCTGGGATCAGTAGTCAGTGACACCTGTCGATGCGGTGGATGTTCTTGGAGCGGTCAGGGCCACTTCTTGTGAATTAGATCCTTGCTCGTCCTGGCTGGTTAAGATCTGCGGGGAGACAATGGGTGTTTTCA
Source organism: Sphenodon punctatus (assembly GCA_003113815.1). NCBI lineage: Eukaryota > Metazoa > Chordata > Lepidosauria > Sphenodontia > Sphenodontidae > Sphenodon > Sphenodon punctatus. The sequence continues at coordinate 1,120,947 of QEPC01011807.1, read as the reverse complement.
GACGTGATGGGGCCAATTGGCCCCGTCATGAAATCAATGAATTAATCCCCCGCTGGGATGACCCGTCATGCCCTAAGAGACGTGCCAGGGGATCCTGGCGGGGAATCGGGGAGGGGGCGGGGCTGCGCGGCGCAACATGCAGCCGCACAGCCCTGCCCCCTCCATGCTCCCCGCCCTCTGGTGAGACGGGCAGCTGCCACGGCCAATGCGGCCGCAGCGCTCGCCCGCTGTGGCCACGGGCCGGAATCCCTGCGGGGATTCCGTGCCGTGGCCACCGTCCAGACGTGACGGCGGGGGTCACCACGGCGGGGAATCGCCTTCACCACATGACGGCCTCTGGCCCCGCCGCTTTGGCCACTCGCGTGGTGAATGTGATTCCCCACCATGGTAACATCTGACGGGGAACATCTGTTCCCCCCAACAGACGTTACGTGGTCCAAGCCACCACAGGGAATTGACTGTGGTTGACATTGACCACGTAACGTCTGAAAATACCCAATGGGGCCGTTGTTGGCTGGGGTGATCAGCCCCTCCCTGTGGGAGGCAGAATGCCAGACTGTCTCAAGGAAGCAGTGCGGCCTCTGCTCAAGAAACTATTGTTTGATGCTGGCTCCCCTGCCAGCTATCGGCCTGTCTTTACCCTTCCTTTTTAGGAAAGGTTATTGAACGGGTAGTGGCTTGGCAGCTGCAGGGGCATCTTGATCAAATCAGTTTTCTTGATCCCTCTCAGTCCGGTTTTCGTCAGGGTTATGGCACTGAGACTGCACTTGTGGCTTTGGTAGATGACCTGCGCCGAGATATGGATTGCGGTCACTCGACCTTGCTGATCCTGTTAAATCTGTTGACTGCATTTTATACCGTTGATCATGAGATGTTGGTGACGCACCTGTGGGACTGTGCAGGACTGGATGGGACTGTTCTTGAATGGTTCCGCTCGTTCCTGACCAGAAGAACCCAGTGGGTGGTTCTTGGGGACTGGTTTTCATCATACCGAGACCTCTCGTGTGGAGTTCTGCAGGGTTCTGTTCTGTCCCCTCTCCTGTTCAACGTGTATATGCAGCCGCTCGGCAAGGTGATTAGGGAGTTCGGTGTACGGTGTCATCAATATGCTTCCTCCTTTTTATGATGTGTTTTAATTGTTTGTTTTTATTGTTATAAGCCGCCCTGAGCTGCCTGTGGCAGGAGAGGTGGAGTAATATGTTTTTTAAACAAGCAAACAAACAAACAAACAAACAAATAAATAAATAAATAAATAAATAAAATAAAAATAAGTTTCCTCTGGGCTGACAGAAAAGACCAACTTCTGTGGGAAGAAAATAGGCGGAAAAGCCACTTGATTTTAATTTCCTTAAATAATAAACAATCTAAACTATAACGTGGAAGAGATTCTACAACGCTATCTTGGCATGGGCACTTCCTAGAGTCATATGGAATATTAAGGTATCTCCCAAACAGCACATTTGTTATGCATTAAAGCAAAACAAAGTTTTGCAAAAGCTGTCCTAAGATACGGAGGAAGAAAATCCAAGTAAGGTTGATACGCGGTGGCGTGGGGGGCTACAGTGGAGAGGGTGTTCTTGGGGGCAGCGCCCAGGCTGTAGAACTCCCTTCCAGTGGAGGCCTGGGTGGCCTCGGACCTTGCCTCATTTCGGCGACAGTGAAAGACCTGGCTGTTCCACCAAGCCTTTGGTGAGGGAGGTGGGTGAAGGGAGGTGACGATGGGTTTTTTATTTTTCTTATTCTTACACTTCCCTTTGATGTATTTTATGTATTTTAAAAAATATTTTAACGTTTGCAAGCTGCCTCGAGCTGCCTAGGCAGGAGAGATGGGATATAAATGATGGAAATAAATAAATAAAATAAATATTCAAATTGCACTTTAAAATAGACCAAATTAAAGGGAGAATTTAGTGACATTTTAATTATTATTATTATTATTATTATTAACAAACATTTATATAGCGCCAGCAGTGTACATGGCACTTTACAAAGTAATAAAATAGACACGGTCCCTGCCCCTAGGGATTACAATCTGAGCGACAGGAGCTGGGGGAGAGACATAGGAAGGGGAACAGAGGGAGAGACAAGGGGTCTCTCCCTCTGTTCCCAATTGCTGCCAAATCTTTTTGCCTAGATATATCTATGATCCTTTGCCTGACCTTAGATTTAAAGGAGGAAAGTGTGAAGGATTTCAAAACCTCCATGCTAAATCCCAGAAATTGGATATCATTCTTGATAGCTAAGAGCCAGAGAAAACATTTAGGGGAAAATAAATTCTGCTCTTCAGACACCAACAAGTTCAGGAGCAGACCTTCTGTTGAGGAATATATCTATTTCCAAAAACTTTATTCTAGCCCACAATTAGCTAGAAACCACAGGTTGCTAGGGTCTCAGAAGAATCCAGAGTCAGTGTAGTTACTGGATGAATTCACTGGGTGGCCTTCAGTAAGTTACACTCTCTCAACCTCAGTTCCCCATCTGTAAAGTGGCAATAAATAACTTACCTCACAGGGCTGTTATGAGGATGAACTAGATAAGGATTATAAAACACTTTGAATACTGAAAGTACTATATGAATGATTAAAAAGAAAAGAACAAATAGACAAAATATAGACTCCACCTCAGAAGAGTATAGAAGCCCAGGGGGCAGGTTTGCTTTAAATGAGGGGACACAGGTTTGTGTAGTGGTGCAATGAGTATATTTCAATAAAAGACCAGAAGGTAAAAGATTCTGTCTATGAATCTGCTTTATAGGAGGAAGTAGGAGGGCAGTCCTGACCTTACAAATATCTGCCACAGGTAGGTGCTCTCCTGCAGAGACCTGTTAGTCTGGAATCAGACAGGCATGCCTTTTAATTCATGCAATTGCAAATGGGGGCAGCAGATATTGCTAAGCCTTTGTCCTTCCCATCTTCTGTGTTTCTTAAGCTTTAATAATAATAATAATAATAATAAAGCTGCAATTCCAGAACTACCAAGCCAAGCCCCCATGCAAACAGATGGGGGTAGGGTGGGGGGGGGGGGGTTGGGGCTGTCTTACAGCAGCTCAGTGAAGAAGACAGACGGTCAGCACTCCCCCCACTCCCCATCCCTCATGTTGGCCTATTTCAGCTGCGCTAGTGATAACACCACAAAGAACTGAAGCTCTTTTTTGGATTAATAATAATCATTTTCAAAAGCTCTGCAAGCACCATCCCTTCCCTGACTACTCTATCCAGGGAAAAAGAAATGATCCCCTCTGTGGGTAGAATGAGGCATGAAACAGATTGACTAGGATAAAGTGCTTGGATCGGGGTTTTTCAAAATACAGATGAATTAACAGGAAAACGCTCAATCAGCAAAGGGAAGGTGTGCATTCGCTCTTTAGTCAATTCCCTACTGTGTCTTTCTCTATCCCGTTCCCTCCTTGGGCAAAAGATGCTTTAATTGCAATTACAGTCTGAGAATCCTAAGCATTAGAGATGGAAGAGGCCTATTAGGTCATTTGTTCCCTCCTGCCAGGATTGCTCTCAACAGTATAGTCTCCTGTATAATCTCTGTTCTAGTTTTAATTGCCCCAAGCAATGGCCCTCCAACTGCTTCCCTTAGGGGGCTGTCCCACAGCCTGTTAGATCTCACCATTAGGAAAATGGCTCATAATCTCCAGCTACATTGTCCCTTTCCTCTGTTGTGGTTAATTATTTCTGGTTCCCCCACCATCCTTGGGTACACGTCATAGTCTGCATTGTTTGAATGATGCCTTGATAAAGACCTCCAAAAGAAAAGAGAGGAATGGTGGGGAGGAAGGATGGATGAAGAGGAGAGAAAGATGAACAAAGCATTTGCACCCCAACAGGAGGAATCATTCCTGATGGGTGTCTGCGTACATGAGCAGGGTCTGACCACCAATAACATGTCTGACAGCAATGTTTCTGAGGGATATTTAGCTGTGCTGTGCTGCTTTAAGCTTTCTACTGTTATTGTTGCCAAGGATTTTGTCTTTCTAATCCATTTTGTCTGCTTTGTTCTTACAAAGGCTGTAGCGATACTGTCTGCTACACCCTTTGATTGTTCTAGTTCTGGATTTAAATGCCTCGTCCCTGTTTTCATGTACTACGCCCATCTGTTAATACAGAAAAAGGGCTTTAGCTTTTGTTTCTTTTGTTAGTGGCCTGACAATCTGTCCTACATTTAACCAATAAAAGGTTTTCTCTCTCCCTTTCTCTCTTCCTCTGTGCCATCTCTTCTCTTTCTCTCTCCCTCTGTGTTGTCTCTTCTCTGTAACTTATCATTTCTCTTTCTCTGTAGCTTCCTTCATTATCTATCTGCCAGGAAATCCTGGCTCCGTGCCAGTTAGAAAGAAAAAGTAAATAAACCAGCAGGCAGCATCCTTAGCTCTGATGCTGCCAACAAGTAGAATTAAGAGCCAGGTTCACGGCCCACTCGCCAGGCATTCCCTTTACACCACAGCATATCCCAGATTACTTTCCCTCTGTGATAAGTGGAAGGAATATTATGAACTTTGTCCAACACTCCTGGCAGCAGAACTAGTTCTAATTATTTGCAGGATCCTGTACAATGACTTCGGAAAACAACAGAGATGGAAGGTGTGGCCTCATGCAGGCGATTGTTACTGGCAAAATTCCCTGGAAAGGTGGGGAAGGAAGATTGCAGGAATCACTGACTGAGGCAAGGAGAGAGGCCTCTGAAAGCTTGTAGGGTTTGGGCTGGAGGTCCTTGTCAAGGAGAAGGTTTGACAAGGATCAGTCCAAGTTTACCTTTCCGGTAAGTTTGGATGGAGGCCACCTAAGCAGGGAGACGTGTACCAGAATGAGGGGGAATGACAGGGCCTCGGCCTCTCACTTAGCAGATACCTGGTAAATGCCTAGCTTGGCAGCCTATTTTGAAGGGACCATCTGAGAATTCCAGAGAACCTAGGGGAAGGGGAGGAGCAGTCTGGACAGGGAAGATTTGTGTCAGAGATCTTTATACTCCCCTAGGTGAAGGCATGACGTGAGACAGGAGGTGTGAGGAGCATGGGAGCACCAATCACAGCTATCTTCTCACCCTGCTGAATTTATCACTAACCTCATACTTAAGTGGGGAAACTGTACCACTACTTAGGATGGCCATACCTTCCCTTTAAAGGAGGACAATTATGAAAAATACATGGTGCAGGGCTACACTGGAACTAATGCAGCCCTGCAACATGTATTTTTCATAAGTGTCCTCTTTTAAAGGAGAGGCATGGCCACCCTACTACTACTACTACTACTTATCATTTCTATACCGCTACTAGTCATAAACAATTTGGGGTTAGGCTGGTGGGACTGGAAATCATTATCTTCTGACATCTCTTCAACAGCCCATGCAAAACCAGTTGAGAGGACACACATCACAAAATCATATAGGGCCAGGTTTTCAGTTGCTCAAGCCAGAGGTAGACTTTCAGGGCAGCCCACATTCCCATTTAGGCACCAAAATAAGGAGCAGATATTTGGCAGTGCGGAGCACTCAGAAGCTCCAACTGTCTCCAGGGGGCTGATTCTCAATGGAGCCCAACATGCTAAGAAAACGGGAGCCGAAGTCATTGAAAAGCAAGCCCTGGTTGCCCTAGCCTCAGCTGACTGTCCTTCAATGAGCAGGGAACCAGACCTTCTAGCTCTGCCAGGGCAACCACTTCCTCTCATACCCAGTTAACTTCCGCAAATAATCCCTAGGCAGATGCTATTCACCGCTGACCTTTTGAGAAGAGAAAATGTACAGAGCAAGTTCTAAAAAACTGTTCAGTGAGCTCAGAATTTTCCATCTGCCAAAATGAGGGAGGGACGTGTGGGTTGTTTAGGCTTTTTGGCTGCCAAAACAACAAGAAAAGTGAAATATGCCAGATAAAATTAATCACATTAAATGTCAGCGTCTGGAGTGCAAAAAACGCCTCAACACTTTGGCAATCTACAGGTCTGCTCGATCTTGATTAATTTCATTCACTGTCAAACAACCGCACTTGCATTTAGATGAGGAGATCAAACCCCCTCCTTTACTAATACACCAGGAAACCTCTTTCCACTGCTTTTCCTTCCATACACTCTCTAGAACCTCTAAGGTACAGAGGAAAGGATTAAAAGCTAATGTCCAATGCACTGGAAACACTAGCAGCGTAGGAAACATCAGCTTGGAGCTGGCCACTGTTTTTGCTAAGAGGCCGCTGGCAGCTGACTGGGGTGATTACACTGCACAGGGGGACAGGGCATGGTACTGAGGTCCATGCAGAAAGCTTAACTGGCATGCAGGGAAGAATTATAGTTCTATTTTAAGGTGTACAAGCGCATAGCAAGAGATGGTCTTTTACCCCTTCCTCGCCTCCCTTGTGGAAAGAGGCCTCAGAATATTATGAAGTTTGGTGGTCCTAATATCTGCAGGTTTGTGATGGCAGGTCTATTTGTTTATTTATTTATTTAGATTTATTCACTGCCCCCTCCTGCCACAGCAGCTTGAGGCACCTCACAACATAATTAAAACATATACAATATTACAATAATAAAATGCTTCAATAAATAACATAATATAAAAAATATAATAATATATCAATAGCAAAAACAACTCAGGCAAAGCCAAAAAAAACCTGTCCCCCTCCCAACCCCTCCCCCCCCCCATCACCCATCTCCCTCGCCAAAAGCGAGAAGAATTATAGTTCTATTTTAAGGTGAAACAGCCAGGTCTTACACTGTCTTCAGAAAGAGGGGAGGTCTGGGGCCTGGCAGACCTCCATCAGGAGAGAGTTCCACAGCTGCGGTGTGGCCACCGAGAATGCCCCCCTCATCGTTGCCACCCGAGCTACCCGGGGGACTCCAAGGGAGGCATCCTCGGCCGACTGCAGGGGTCAGTCCAGGACCCGGGTGGGTGGGTGAGGTGATCCTGCATATAAGTGGGCTGTTTAGGACTTTATAGGTCAAAACCAACACCTTGAATCAGGCCCGGAAGACTATAGGCAGCCAGCGCAAAGAACAAAGCATTGGTGTAATTGCTCACGGTGACCTGTCCCCTTAAGGAGATGGGCCGCCACGTTCTGCACCAGCTGCAGTCTCTGGACTGTCACCAAAGGTAGTCCCACATAGAGCACGTTGGAATAGTCCAGACTAGAGGTGATGAAAGCATGGATTATGGTGGCCAATGCCGTGTCCGAGACATACGTCCGAAGCTGTCATACCAGATGTAATTGGCAAAATGTTCCCTTCGCCAGAGCCACCACCTTGGCATCCAGGCGGAGCCGTGAGCCAAGGAGCACCCCCAGGCTACAGACCTGAGAAACCAATGGCGGACAAACCCCATCAATGATGGGTGCCACCACTCCCTCAGCCTTGCCCACCAGCATCACCTCCATCTTGTCGGGATTCAATTTCAGACAGTTTGTCTTCATCTGGTCTCCCACAGCTGCCAAGCGCTGGGTAAGCACTGAGACTGCTAGGTCTGGGCCAGTGACTGCAGCAGTCTGCATACAGCACCTTAATAGCCATTCTGCAACCTGTGAGGGAAGATTCCTTTTCTCCTGTGGGAGAGTCACCACCTCAGCAGGTTTATCCCATGGAAATAGCAAGAAATCTCTCCTTCCAGAGAGGTTTGTTAGACTATGGAACAGTCTCCTAGGGAACATGACAGAAGCATTTAGATCCCTTCAACCTAAACACGGTGAAGTTGTAGAGCACACACAGCAGAGAACAACTCTGCAGGATTGATGGGGCCTGAAGAGACCAGACTGGCAGGAGAGGTCTTTTCCATCCTTTTCTTCTAGGCCTCTCTTAGTTGGGGACCCAAAGTCCCAGCTTTACCACAAATTGAGATGGGTGGTTTTGTCTGCTTCTCTCCAGACTCCTTTATGACAAAGTGCAGCAATGGTTGACAAGACTGGGCCACTAGTTTCCAGTGGCAGCATGGCAGTGATACTGTTTTGTTCTTGTGAGGGGTTTGTCACAGGATAGCCCTCAGAGCAGATGAGTTCCCACAGGACCAAGCCCAAGACCCCATCTGGCACCACAACAAAAGGACTCCCAAGCCAGGTTCAGCCACCACAGAGTTCTTCATTTACAGTGCTTTTATATACATGGTCTCCCAGGGCCCCCAAAAGACAACCCAGCTGATAGGCAGCACTTTCACACACAGCTTTATGCTCTCCTCAGGCCCTGAGAGAAACATACACAGTCCTTCAGGGCACCTGAGACAACAAGACCCTGTATATCCTGTATATCCCCTTTACCTCAGGGGCAGGTTCTAGGCTTTCCTGACTTGTGCACCTTGGGACTTTCGACTTATATATCCTTAATATGGGTCCCAGCTGCAGCAAGCCATGCACTTAGCTGCTACTGGTGGTTGGTCTTGTGGTTTGACCCTGAGACTCCCATTTTGGCCTATGGGAGTTTCAGGGTCAAGCCATGAGAAGTGTGACCCCTAGCTGCAACCATTAGTAGCTGGGTGCTACTAATGGGTCCATCCTGCCAGGACTCACCCAGGCCAGTGTCCTGCCACAGGGCTATTTCACTTACAAAGCTCTATATTGGTGTTGTGCTCCATTTCCCCCTCATTTCAGTGTATTTCAGAAAGGGAGAAGTTCCACAGCAGTTCACTGGATGGAGGTGGTATATTCCCCCTTCAGTCACTCCTTTTGGGTTGTGATTAAAAGAAGAGGGTGCATCTGGTGGCGTCACTGGCTTCTCAAGGCAATATACATCTGAGTATGAGCCTGTACATGGACAGAGAGCCATGCAAAGCAAGGGAGGAAAGAGGCAGAAAGGAAGGCTGTGTTCTTACAGGAGACAGGGACGCTCAGGTGATTCAGAAGTCTGTTACAGAAACTTTCCCCTGTAGGTGTCAGCTGGGATTTAGTGTGAGTCTGGCAGCGTCAGGAAAACGGTTCCTCTATCTCTTGATAGCTTTTGGGTGGCCTGTGGGAAATATTCTGGCAATCTCATTCCATTCCCTAGTGAATGCATGTCTGCGTTGCCCACACAAATAGGGTTGCCTCCTCTTACGGTTTGGCCTTGAAACTCCCATAGGCCAAAATGGGAGTCTCAGGGCCCAAACTGCAAAAAGTGGCAACCCTCCACACCTGCCACTAACTGTCCCTCTCCCTTCTTCTTTGCAGTCTCAGCACAGAGACTTGGGAATGGAATGGGCCAGCAATATCATCTCTCCTTAGGTAGAGCCTCACTCAAGACCCACTAGAGTTAATAGAAAAAACTCCCATTGACTCCACTGGGTTTTGGGTGTAGACTCCAGAGCAAACCCAGTGTACAGCTGGGAGAAGGTGGGTGTGCTGGTGAGTATTACTGCTGCTATCCCTGTCCATCCGTGCAGTGCATTCTGCCGCGGCTAAATCACTTGAAAGAAAATTAAGAATAAAACTCCTTAATAGGTTTTTCAAAGCCATCACTAAATCCTATTATGTCTCACAGTCATGCTAATAACACACAGATTATACTAATAATCTTCTTTCAAATCCTTCTCCAAACTCACTTCTCCTGCAGAACTGGTGGATGATACCTAGTTAACTCACGTCAATAACAACAACAACAAAACATCAGCCCCCCACCCCACCCCCAAACCCAACCACTGCTACCACCCGGTGCCCATTATCAGAGGGATGCTCTTTAAAATTATGGGTCTCCTGATGCACTTAGTTTTGTCTGTCTAAGCAGACAGAAGCCATAACTTAGTCGCTGCAAGGTGCCAAGCACAGTCATTGTTTAACTAAAGATCTCAAAGTATTGGTAAGGCTTCTAAAGTGACATGTGTCCCCATCAACTGGTGCTTTCCCCTTCCAATCTCCCCTTTCCCAGTCCCCACAAAAGAATTTTTAAATTTAAAAATAGTTTTTTAATAGAAATATCATAAAAATGGAAACTGAAAAGCAAACAGACCCAATCTGGCCCCTTGCTCTAAATGGAAGGGGAAAATACCACTACTTTATCACAGAGCATTTCACACATTCTGGGTAGCTCTCTCTCTGGCATGGAGGACCCACACAGCACATCTTTACACAAAATGGCTACCCCAGGATAACTATGGACAGACTTCTATGGTAGCCCCATAACCTACCTCAGGGCATCCAGATGATGGGAAGTGGGGTGCAGTTCCCCAGATGTGCCTTTTCCCCATAATAACCTTGGCAAAAGCACATTCACATGAAACTCTCCTCCTGGGTAACTGCATCCTAAGCTATCCTGGAGTAGTGTGGATCTGTGTACACACTCCATGGCGTAGTTCTCAGGAGTACTTTACCACACTCTGGGTAATTCCAGTGCCTCATGTTCACATAACCTTATCCCAGATTAAGCAGGGTAAGCCAGAAAAGGCATGGAAATGCATGTAGTTACTCTGTGGTGGCATGCACACTGCCAAGCCCGGTTGGTTACCTTCTGAGAAATGACCCTGGGATAACTGCACCATGAGAACAAACCCTTAGTGTTAGAAAAGACATAATAATATATCACAGCCTGTTCATCCTACCCACCCATTCCCAGCTAATGCAGAATACTTCCCCTATAGTGTATTCTTCTATGACATGGCCAAGCCTGTTTGAATTCTCCCCAACATAGGAAATAGAGACAAAGTAGTACAGTGAGATCTTTTATCGGACCAACTCCAGTTGGTGGAGGTGTGCAAGCTTTCCGACCTCACAGGGTCCTTCGTCAGGCAAGCCAGGAGTTAGAACTGGAGACTGAGCAAAGCAGAGAGGTATAGGCGAGGTGGGGGGGACGAGAAGATGAGAATGTGCCCCAGGTAGGAGGTCCACAATTCAAAAGGATGGAATACAACAAGCTGGGAAGAGTAAGAACCACTGACAGTAAGTAAACTTAAAGCTTCGTCATTTCTGTAATGGCTTGTGGAACCCATATTCCAAATGAATCTATTGTTCTTTTTATCTAGTACAGCTATGAATCCTTTGTTCCCAGGGTCACCTTTAAAAGGTGCTGCACAGGTTCCCTTTTAAGACAAAGACAGAGAGGTCAGAAATAGAGTGGTAACTTTGTGAAAAGTAAATGCCAACAGTAGAATCGGTGCTGTTGTCCATGATATTTTTTTCTGTGCAAGTTTGTTTATTTTATTTATTTATTTATTTATTATGCAGCCCTTCACGTCAAAGACAGCTCAGGGCGGCTTACAATATTAAAATACAAGTATAAAACAAATAAATATAAAACAAACCAAAAATACAAAAACCTAGAACACTCCACAACCCTACACCATCCCCCAACCCCTCCCCACTCCAACCTCCTACCTCCCCTGTAATCCCCACACAACTCCCTCCCTCCCTAACCCCCACTACCAAATGCCTTTGTAAATAAAACTCCTTTACACTGCCTCCTACAGGTGCTCAAACCAGACATAAGCAAACCTCCCGGGGGAGGGAGTGCCACAGCCACAGGGAGGCGGGCAAGAATGCCCTCTGCATTGTGGAGACGAAGTTAAAAACAGATACCACCAGATGGGCATCCCCAGCCGACTGTAAAGGCCATGATGAGACATGGTAGGCCAGGCGATCTTNCCCACACAACTCCCTCCCTCCCTAACCCCCACTACCAAATGCCTTTGTAAATAAAACTCCTTTACACTGCCTCCTACAGGTGCTCAAACCAGACACCTGCTAGGCCAGGCGATCTTCCAGAAAAGTGGGTCCCAAGCCATTTAGGGCTTTAAAGGTCAAAACCAGCACCTTGAATTATGCCTGGAAGACAACAGCCAACCAGTGCAGATCCCGGAGCACCAGTGATATGTGCTCCCGGCAATTTATTCCTGTAAGCAGCCGAGCCACCACATTCTGAACCAGCTGCAGCTTCTTAATAGTCTTCAAGGGCAGCCCCATGTAGAGCACGTTGCAGTAATCTAGCCTCGAGGTAATGAAGGCATGGATGATGGTTTCCAGATCCGAATCAGAGAGAAAAGGCCACAGTCTTCTCAGCACGTGGAGTTGGTGAAAAGCACTCCTGGCCACTGTCACCACCTGAGAATCCAGGTGCAGCAGCAGATCCAGGAGCGCTCCAAGGCTGTGAACCTGAGTGACCAGGACGGGCCAGACCCCATCAATAACCAGGGTCCCAAGCCCCACCCCAAGTCACAAGGCCAGCTAACCATCATCACCTCAGTCTTGTCAGGATTCACTTTCAATCGACTCACCCTTATCCAGTCCCCCACAGCAGCCAGGCAGTGGATAAACACTGAGACTGCTGGACCTGGGTCAGATGAAAAAGAGAGGTAGAGCTGGGTGTCATCAGTGTACTGATGACACCTCACTCCACACCTCCAAATGATCTTGCCCAGTGGCTTCATATACACATTGAACAAGAGAGGGGACAAGATAGAACTCTGCGGAACCTTACAGGGGAGATCATGGGGCAATGGCAAGCAATCACCCATCACCACCCACTGAGACCTCCCTGACAGGAAGGAGTGAAACCACTCAGGAGCGGTTCTGTGCACCCTCGTCAGATCCCGTAGTCAAGTCAACAACACCTTATTATCAACAGTGTCAAAAGCCACTGATAGATCTAATAGGATCAACTGTGTGGAATTCCCTTTGTTGATCTCCAAGTGTAGATCATCAACCAAGGCCACAAATGCAGTCTCCGTGCCATGTCCAGGATGAAAGCCAGACTGAAAGGGGTCCAGGAATCCGATAGCATCCAGATAGGCCTGGAGCCGATGTGCCACCACCTGCTCAATTACCTTCCCTAAGAATGGAAGGTTAGAAACAGGCCAATAATTGGCAGGGGAGTCAGCGTTCAAAGATGGATTTTTGAACAGAGGCTGGACAATCACCATTTTAAGGGACTCTGACATCCTGCCCTTCCTGAGGGAGGCATTGACAAATTGACATCTCCAGCCAGCAACGGCCCTAATGTTTCCTAGCTGGCTTTCACCATGCGTTTGTGCAAGGTTTGGTGGGTTTGTAACAGAATGAGCTATTTTGACCTGCTTCTTGTGATTTTTTGAGATAGCAGTCTGCCCTGAGGGGCAGTGGAGTGGAAGGTTACTGTCACTGGAGAGGCCCCCTTCTTCTAATGATAGGGCTCCCATCAGTTCCCATGCAAGACTGTTTCACAGTCAACTTAATCACCATTTGGAAATGTTTCTCCACAGGCAGCTGAAATGTGCCTTTTGCTCAGTTCTTTCCTCCTGTTCCTTCTTTTGAATACTACTAGCCTGTTTATCATGTTCTTTGGTCCTTTAGTCTCCCTTCATAAATCAATCTCTTCTGTCCCCCAAAATATTGATTGCTCTTCTCTAAACTCTATCTAGTTTGATCTCCTCTTGCTTGCACTGGGTGCAGTCTAATCCAAGTTGTGCAGAGATGAACCATATCTTCTTGCTTCATGATGCGAGAACAAGTGCAACGCCCACCATGTGTCCATCACCATGAACTCACTGTGAAATCTAATTGCTTGAGATGTTTCAAACTGAAGCGGACAATGCACTGTAGGGGAACAGCCTGACACTGCAGAGCCTGGATTAGACACAACCCAATAGGCTCCCTGCTTCCCTGGCTTCTAGATTGTGGTTTTATTTTGCACCACAGCATACGGTAAATTATAAAAGACATGCTCCAGGGAAGCATTACCCCAGCCCATCCTGTCAGTGACATACTACCTTCTGGACTCAGCTGCTGGATCCTATAGCAGCCAGCTCTTGGAGCTCCTGCGAATCTGCTGCAAAGCACTGAGGACTCTCAAGCACCCAGGAGAGATAATCTCCCTACATCGACTCTGTTGCCAAATCCTGTTGCTTCTCCCTCCATAACATTGCTAAGATTTGCCCTTTTCTCTGTCTCCTCTGCCTAAACCCTTGATCATGCCCTGGTCATCTGTTGCCTCGATTACTGTAACCTCCTTCTCACTGGCCTCCCCCGCTCTCCCCTTTCTCCCCTTATCTCCATCCAAAACTCTGCTGCCAGGATCATCCACTTTGCCCATCGCTTCGACCACATGCAGCACCTCCTCTATTCTCTTCACTGGCTCCCCCTTCCTGAACGAATCCTGCACAAGCTCCTAGTCTTCACCTATAAATCTCTTCACAACCTTGCTCCCACCAACCTCTCTGCACTAATTTCCCTCCGTACTCCAGTCCATGAATTCTGCTCCTCCTCTGTCCCCTCTCTCCCCCTCCCACGCCTCCCCTACTCCCCTAACCGCCTTTGTCCCTTCTCCCTAGCTGCCCCCACACCTGAAACTGCCTCCCCGCCCACATCTGCCTCGCCCCCTCCCTTCGTACCTTCACATCCCTCCTCAAGACCCACCTCTTCCACTCTGCCTTCCCTGACTCCTCGCTCCCTTCTCCTAACTCCTGCTGATACCTACCATCCAGTACAATCTGTTACTTGAAGTCTGTGTACTCATATCCTCACCACATTGACCAACCAGCCATCATTCTCGATGTAACCAAGCCAAGCACGTGTACCTGGGACCTCGCATCTTCATGAATGTTACACCCCTTGTGTCTCCCTCTGTTCCCCTTCCTTCGTCTCCCCCCACCCCCTGTGTCTCTCAGATTGTAAGCCCTAGAGCAGGGTCTGTGACTATTCCAGTACTTTGTAAAGCACCAGGTACATGCTGGCGCTATATAAATGCTTGCTAATAATAATAATAATAATAGTAATAATAATAATAATAGAAAGGCCACTGCTCAGGGGTATAGCTATCATGTGTGCAGGTGGTACAGCAGCACCAGAGCCTACAAACCTGGGGGTCCATGCACACCACATGCACATATATTATAGCTATATGGGGTGCTCCTGGCTGATGCAGAGTGTGTGGGGGCGAGGGGGAGTATTACATCTTTTGCATAAGGGTCCATCCAAACCTAGCTACACCCCTGTTACTGCTTGGTCCACATATCTCCATCAATATTAGCCTTGTGCCCTAAAGTGGACATTTTCTCCTGTGTTTGTCTGAATCTCTCTCTCTCTCTGCCACATACTGCTTTCATTGGTTGCTACAGGTTTCACTAGTGTAAAAGCGGTGTAAAACTGGAGTAAAACCGGAGAGGAGAATCTGGACATGTGCATCTGTCTGTCTCCTTCTGTTCCAGAATATACAAGCAGAAGAAGGGAGGCCTTCCAGTGGCAGTAACCTTCCACTCCACTGCCCCCGAGGGCAGACTGCCATCTCGAGAAATAACAAGAAACAGGTCAAAATAGCTCATTCTGTTACACATGTCACTGGAGTGGAGAGCTTCTTTGGTCTCAGACCATTGTGAATGATGGCATAGCCCATTATCCACCTTGTCATCTCATCAACCTCAATGAAATAAGTGTACAGTGACCATCCATCATCACATAGAAGATGCTGCGTGCGAGGGTTTTTCTGGGGGGTTTGTGTGCCGCTCCATCCTTCAATATGTCCTTCTTCTTTCCTAGATATGAAACTCTTTTGTTCTAACTCTCCCTCTGTTTGTATAACCATGTATGTGTGTTACTCCTGGGTTTTCAGATTTGTCTCTGTCTCTGTGTGCTTCTGTATGCATTTATCTACTTTGGTGTCTGTTTATGAAGTGTCTGCCTCTCCCTTTCTAAACACGTCTTTGCATCCATGTACATGCATCTCCATCCCTTTGTGTGGTCTTTTTTAAATGGACACACACACACCAGCAGTGGTCCATGGTCGTGCCACTGCGTGGGCAGTGCAGGGGGGTGGGGAAGCAGATGCATGCACACCCATCCCCCTGCATGGAGGAACCTGTGTTTTCGCCAGTTACTCAGTGCGGGGGCAATGGGTGGAGGAGGTGTATGTTTTGCGGGAGCATGCACACCCACCCACCGCCACTTTCAAACAGGACACACCCACCCATGTCCACTGCATGGGCATGAGTGAACATGAGTGGGAACCCAGAGTGTGGAGGAGAAGAGGGTCCTAGAGTGTACAAGCCTCCCTGCAGATGGTTCTGGAATATCCTAGTCTGAGATATATGTGGGTCTTGAGAAATCCATATATTCTGTGGAGCAGCCCCCATGTTCATTCCACATGTGCAACACTGCTCCTCCAAAATAGACAGGAGACTCTGGAAGCAAACAACAGAGCCAAACAGAATCCCCCCCCCCCCCCCCCCCCCCTCCTTCTGCTGCAGGATGGAGTGATCTGTGCCTCATGTGTCTTGTTAGCCAGAATTATTGCCAGGACTCTATTTTGTAAAAACTATTAATTTGCTTCAGTGCTGTGAGAAATATGTCTCCACATCAAGTCCCAAGACGATATGCTACATGCTGTGATTTCTTTATACAACCAACTATGTCGTCCAGCTCAAAAATCACACAACTCACGCTCTAAAGTGCACATAATCACCCCCAGTCACTCAAAACACATTGGTGCAACATGGGAATCTGATTTTCTGACACACACACCTACCAAGTGGAGTATTCGTTGCAGCTCCCCTCTATGTGTAAGCCTTGCTATCGTCTGCTTGTAAGTAAGAAAGGAGACTGGAACTGTGGACCTTGATACCAAAATGAATAACATGGAAAATACAATCACTGCAGGGAAAGCGAAAAAGTCCCAGGGTGAATTTCTGGAGTGTAAATTAGACATTCTCTTGCCTCACTTTCACTGTTTGCTATTGGTTATGTACACAGCACAGATTTACCATAATAATTAGGGGCAGTGGAATAACCACAGTCCAAAGTGAGTTGGGAGAGCTCCACTGTTTTGACTTATGGACAATTGCAGGGAAGAAGGGGACTGGTGGATAGGGCGCATTCGTCTCTGTGTTTGCGACATGGAGGCAACTCTGTTCTTAAATTTGGCTCCTCACCTCAGACTCAGGCTCAACTATTCCCCTCCATGTCTCCCACACTTTTCCCGCCCCTGATTAGGAGCAGATTCTGACACCTGTCCTCTTATTAAGTGATGTCTCAGAGACCAGTGACATTACTTGAGTAAAGACCTCCACACTGCAAATGCAAACATCCAAATCCAGCCTCCAGGACCTAGTTTCTGCCATCCTTCCTGACACAGAGTACTCAACAGGGCTGTTTCTGCTCAGCTGCAGAAAGGGTAGCAGAACTGGCCATGTACAATTAATAATAGAGGGGGATAAACCTAGGCAGATGAGGGAATGGAAGCAACTATGGGTTCAAAGAAACTTGAGTGGGATGTAGGTTTTCATTTATGGGACAGATTTCGTAAGAGATCCTATAGGATATTCTGAAACCTATGTGGGGAATATCCTTAGGTCTTTGCACTATATAATACACTTCCAAGGGAAGTGATGAAAGCCCTATCTCTTGGGGGTCAATTAAAACTAGGCTGGAGAAAGAATGTTCTGTAGAGAACAATCCTAGATTGCTTGGGGCCCTGGGGGCAGGGGTGGAGGATGGAAGATCCCTATCTCTATCTAGACACACACACACACAGGTGGAGAGAGTCCTGATTTCTATGACATTGTAAGTTAGGGTTGAAGTGAACATGCCTTTTTTTGTCTTTGTTAAGATAATTTGCCTATTTGTTCCTGTGAATGAATATCCAAATTCATCTTCATCACTGTTGCAAAATTGATATATTTGTTTCTTTGTTTCCTTGACTTTGGTATTTTCGCACTATTTGGCAGCACTATTTGCTTGGGGATTTTTTTATTTATTTTTTTACACTTGGGCGAATCATATTCAAAAATGTTAAAAACCTGGCAAATAGTGCCACCAAAGTAAATGATGTACCAAATACTGAACTACTGAAGTGACTAAAATACGGAATATCAAAATACCAAAACAAAGATTGAATCAAGTGAATCCTGTTTTGTATCCACTTTGCTAGAAACACATTGGAATATACCAATTAGCCAAATGGGCTATTCACTTTGACTATTCCTTTCAGCATTATTGTAAACAGAATTACAGAGCTGGAAGGGTCCATGAGGGTCATTGAATCCAGCGTCCTGCATGGTGCAAGATCTGCTAAACTTAGACCAAACCTTGTACCAAGAGCCAGAACAGGGTAGTGACAGGCCTGGTAAGGATTGGAATCCAATGTGCCCAGGTCTGCTGAATGCATAACACTACCCCAGCTGCCAGCTCCTCTCTGCACACACACTCTATCATCTATCCCCAGGTTCCAAAGCCAGGCAGTCATGGCTTGTCAGGTTGGGGCTGATTTAGCAGCACATTATATCTCTGATTTAATTACATGAATTATTAAAAGGCAATAAAAAAACAACTAGCGATCTTGGAAAGTCATGGGGAGGATAATGCAGCAAGATCAACCTAGAAAACTGATGGGCAGCCAGAGAGTGAGGAAGTCAGGTGAGCTGAAGGGAGAGGGGTTGTGGGATGTGTGGCAGAGCATGGAGTGTGTGTGGCAGGGGTGGGGGTGGGAGGGATGTGGGACAAAGGAGGGCTCTAGGGTGGGTTATGGGGCATGTGACACTGATAAGCTGTGAGGGTACATGTTGGGGGTGATGGGGTGGTCTATGAGGTGTGGTGTGTATGGGCGCTGGATAGTGCAGGGTGTTTGTGGTGGCAGTGGGCTGTGTGTGCCAGGGGTGGGCTGTGTATGGTGTTACTCCCTTACCTCTATCTTGTCAATCCGGTCTTTCAGCGCCCTGACGGCTTCCTCCAGCTCCTGGACGACGGCAGGCGAGTCCCAGGGCAGGTCCCCCATGGTGTCCTTCTTGGGACCCCACCAGATCGAGGCGCTGTCCTGGAAGCTGAGCTCCAGGCCGCTCTCGCACTGGGTAAGCTTGCCCGTCAGCTCCCGGATGGTCTCCTGGTCGCTGAGAATCTGGTCCTTCTGCTGCAGCGCCGTCTGCCTGAGCTGCTCGGCCGTGGTCTGCAGGAAGAAGAGGTCCTCGCTGCCGACCGGGGCCCCGGGGCTGTCGCCCTGCGGGGGGCTCTCCGAGGGGCACTCCACCGTCAGCGGGGTGCAGAGGAAGCGGCTGAAGAGCTGCTGGTGCTGCTGGGGTCGGGCGCTTGAGAGCAGGTCCAGCAAGGAGTCCTGGGGGCCCCCGGAGTAGCTTTCTCCGACCCCGTGGAGAGCGCCGGGCAGTCCCTTGTCCGAGGAGGCCGGCAGGAGGGCGGCTGCCGCGGCGGCCCCGGCGCTGGACCCATTGTCAGCACCCTGGAGAGCTCCGCTGTTGCTGGCCGCAGGGTGGACGCTCGCGATGATGCAAATAATTGCACCAAGGAAAGCGAGCATCCCTGCGGCCAGGAGCACCACCAGAAACTTCAGGATGGCAGCGTCCAGGGGGGGCCGTCCCAGCAGAAATCACCACCCGAGGGCTGTGGGGGAGACAGACTGCACGCGGTAGGGGAAGATCGGACTCCAGGAGCGAGCCAGCCAGCGAGCCTGCTTCCCTTCTGCTGCTCCAAGCGGGGCTGTTGATTTTATCTTGATTGGAGGGAGAGAGAGAAAGCTTCGGTCAACGTCACTGGCTCTGCCCCTCTGGGTCCCTCCAAACCCTTCCCCTCACTCTTTCAGCGCCGGGCGGAGAAAGCAGCTATCTTCCCTGTTGCTGCTCCATTGGCGAGCAGCGAGTCAAAGAGAAAAGGAAGGCATCCAGGCGCTAAGCAATGCTAATGAGCAGGAAGACCCCAGCGGGATAAGGAGGGTGGCTGAGAGGTTATGGCTGAAGTGGGGAATCTTTTCTCCTCCAAAGTTGGGGGCACAGGTACATAAGGGGCGTGCTCAGGAAGAGGAGGTCCAGATAATAGATTCGTGCCATGGATGTGTCTAATTATCTCTAATTGTCTTCCCCATATGCAGAAATATAAAGATGTAGATGCTGTCATATCGTTTCCAACATTTCTAACTCTCCTCGCACACCTGCAGTCTAAAGACAAGTACAGAAAGAATACTAACAAATAGTACAGTAGGGTAATGCAATTAATATTAAAAGTCCAAAGGGAGCCCTTGTCTGGGTCACAGGGAATCTATGAATATGCTGGTGTCTGTGGGCCTGATCTAAACACAAATGATTCAGTGGAAAGACTCGTGCTGATTTCAATGGACTTTTGACCCAGTTGTGTATGGAGGAATCTCTCTGGATGAGTCTCCTCTTGGTGAGAGTGCGTGACAGCATGAGTGAGGTTTTGTTATGTGGGAGGCCAGGACTCTTGGGCTATGAAGGACCCTGAAGAAGGGTTTCTATTCCAAAATGCATTTGGTTGGTTTGTTCAATGCAGGATTATATTACTATATTGGTTTTCTGATTTTGGATTTGTTTGTTGAATTTAAATATTGTTGATTTTCTATTTCTTCAGTATATTCATATTTATTTCATAGTCTTCAGGAGTTCTGTTTTATTTTAGCAGCCACTTGGTGGGTGTCATCAGCGATTGTGCTTGTGTTGCTTTCCTCTCCTTGTTTTGTTCCTTGGAATACGCAATGCACACCCCAGCCACCACCATATGCCACAAAGACACCACGCCCCCAAGCTGTCACAACTGGGGGTCACGTAGGCAGGTCTCCCACCAGCATGGCAGGTACACTACACACCCATATCCAGTGAGCGATGCAGGTCAATCACCCGTCACACCAGCAATACAGCCATCTCACCACACAAGGCAGGTTCCCTGTACCTATCAACATGGGTGAAGTAATGGCACACTCCTTTGCATTCCCACAGGTGAGGACCCAGCACAGACCCGGACACAGCCAGCCCCCACATCCGCTATCCAGCAGAACAGGAACTCTGGGCCTGTAATTAACACTTCAGAAAGGACATGGGAAGGGAGCTAGTTGGGGAAACCAGGCACATGGTGACTGAGATCAGAGATAGCATCCAGGGGGTGATACAGGAGCAGTGAAGGGCCTGGTGCCAGTATCAGGTGGACAGCAAGGCTCTTGCTGCCTGCAAAGAGCACATGTTGAAGTGGAGGAACTTGGCCTGGCACCTGCAGAAGCTGGAACGACTCCGTAAAATGGTGGCAAAGGTGAGCATGGACATGAGGGAGTTCATGAGGGAGTCACTGCAACTGCAGCACTCCCTTGCCCACCACGTTGCAGTAGCGAGTGCTGTTGTATTTGCCAAGGGCCAAGTCCATTATGCCCCACAGGTGCCTGCCCCTTGGTCTTGGTCACCAGCCATGGTTACCCTATCAGCCACCCCTTGCTGCCCCAGACCACCTGGGCCCCTTCCTCCCTGTGCTACCTCACCCACCAGGGGACGTGGTGCCCAGAGCACCCTCATGGCCACCCTATGCCCCACCAGCCATGGTTTGGGAGCTAACACAGCACCAGCCACATCTGGACCAGCTGCAGCTGGACCAGCCACAGCTAGACCAGCAGCAGAAGGTGGCCAGAGCAGAGGCACCACTGGCAAAGAGGGGGCCACCAGGCCAGCACTGGCCATGGCTATGGCCATGTCTGTGGAGGATCTGAGAGAGGCAAGAAGGCCTGATAAATGTACAAATGAGTGACAAAATAAATGTACATAACCATAGTCCCTGTCTCTGTACTTTGGTTGGGCTAGCAGGATGTTCAACAGGCTGTTCTGGGCCCTGGTTGCAGTGCAGATAAGGCATGGGTCAGGCATGGTCCCCAGGGAGGAAGGGAAGTTATGCCCACCCATTTGTATGCTGCAGGGGCTGGCAACATGCATGTGTGGGGTAATGCAGCAATATATAGCATCACTGTGGGGGTTAAAGCATATCAGACAGTGATGTGCGTGGAACAACTTTATCACAGGGTGGAGGCAATGGGCCCCTGAATAGCTGTCTGCATCTGCACTGAGGGGTACAGGCAGGCCTGCCATGTATGCACAGTTGTAGTGGACACCCATGAGAAATACAGGGTGCATGGCTGCATTGGAGCCAATGCAGCCATGCAACCTGTAGTTCTCATAAGTGTTCTCTACAACTGTGCATACATGGTGACTATGGATAGAGGGGATGCAGACAGGCCCAGACTTAGGGGCAGGCCCCCTAGGCCCAGGCCTTGGGCAGCGTTTTTGGGGGTGGCAATCCTGGTGCTGGTGCCCCATTTCATGTTTTTTTATCCTTTTCCCACTGCACAGGATGGAGGCTGCAGCCCACAAAGCCTGCTGCCTGGGAGGCCCCTGGGGGGCTGCTGCCTGGCCCCGTGCCTGGGTTGGGCTGGAGGAGGCCCGGGTGCAGGGCACCCCCATATCATGTGGGGTCCCCATCCCTCACCTGCCTCTGCTGTCTGCCTCCTAGTAGTGAGTGATCAGAAGATTGTTGCCTTGTAAAGAAGGTTCTTCGAGATGGCTCTAAACACATTCTCACAACCGGATTGTGTACGGCATGCTCACCCTATTCAAATAATAGAACATGTGATGGTCTTGAGCTCCTCCAGTATAAAAAGCACTCTCCCTGTCAGAATAACAGTTCCTTCCAACCCTTTCTAGGAATATAACAAAATTCCATGCGGGGCTGGAAGGGTGGGTGTTATGAGAATGTTTAGAGTCATCTCAAAGAACCTTGTTTACAAGGCAGGAACCATTTGTTCTTCTTTGAGTGGTTCCTCACAGGTCATTTTTACATGGCTTCACCAGGTGGGGGATCTGTGGGTGCACCGGTGCGTGGGTGGGTGTGCACATGGCCACACATGCATCCCCACTCACCCCCCACTCATCTGCACCCACAGAGCAACCACTGTTTTCCCTGGTTCCTCCATGCATGAGGACGAGTGGAGGGTGAGTGCGGATTCATGTTAGGTGGGTGTGTGCACGTACCCCCACTTACTGTGGGCATGCATGCGCACCAAGTCATTCACACGGGGCTCCCCCACCCATGAACACATAGTGTGGGGGTGGGGTTTGGCTTGGGGGAAGCACCCTGAAAAGGGCCTAGGGTGCAAAATTCCTAAGTCTGGCCCTGGATGCAGAACCTGTTGGGAACATGCTTGTGCTGTTACCATGGGGGATGTTCCCCCCCACCCCCATTATAAAGAGAATAGGTGTTCACAGGTAGTCCTTTCTGGTGACCAATGATGGCTATCCCTACTCAGCAGCCATGTGGGAAACAAACCTGCACAGGGCATCAGTTCTCATTGGCCATACGCCACTCTGCCCAACCCTGGCCCTGCTGAAACAGAGACACTGGTTCCTCGCAACAGGGTGGGAGTGTATAATCAAGAGCAGCCCCACCTGTCTTGCATATATTGTGGAGCACAGAGGCAGCCACAGTCAGAAGAGGGGAGTTGTTGAGCTGGAACTCATTCCGGCTCCCTCTAGTTTTTCTTGAGAATCCCGAACGCCCTCTCCATGATGCATCAGGCAGAACTCAGTGTTAGGGATGTGCGAACAGACCAGAGTTTGGATGTTCAGACTAAAAACTTAGTTCGGGTTTGTGGGTTTGGTCCCGTGGAGTTTGGACCCCCCTGAATTTTTAGAAAGTTCGGCCACAGCAGAGGCTTGGGGTGCTCCAGGGGTGCCCATGGGGGCATATCAGGCCATCAGAGACACAGCAGCACCACCAGAAGCAGCAGTAGCAGCAGCAGCAGCAGCAACTGGGAAGGCTTGGGGCTTGGCACCCTGGGTTGCCCAGGAAGGCAGGCTCGGTGCTTGGCCCTCAGGGGTGCCTGTGGGGACATGGCTGTCTGTCTGAGACCCAGTGGCAGCAGAAGAAGCCAGGCGTTGCAGGCTGCCAGGCATTGGTGGAGCAGCGGCAGAAACCTGGCCAGGGCTTGGTGGCTGGCACCCCTACTTGGCTGGGCATTGCAGGCTGGCATCATACTTGACCGATCTCAAGAAGCTCTACTGCAGATTGGTCACACCTTGCCTGGTGGTGAATCCCGTGGACACCCAGCCCCTGCCCGTCGGCGTACTCATCCGAGCTTTGCCCGTCTACAAGAGGGAGGAGCAAATGGCCGATGTGCAGTACCATCAGCAGCAGCAGACATTGGATTACCAGAGCACAGTAACTGCATCTGGCACCCTTATGCATTTCAGGCTGGCTGGCATCGGTGGAGCAGCGGCAGAGGTCCAGCCAGAGCTTGGTGGCTGGCACCCCTACTTGGCCGGGCGTTGCAGGCTGTCTGGCATCGATGGAGCATTGGCAGACAGTGAAGTGGAATTACAGCTCTCCCTGTCTGGAATGTAGACCCCAGAACCCTGACAGTGGGTCCTGGAGCTGGAGTGGCTGGCTATTTCTTGATGTGATGGATTGATGGCTCCCTGTGAGCAGAATGATGGCCCTAGAACCCTGATGGTGGGTCCTGGGGCTGGAGTGGCTGCTTCTGGTTGAAGTGAAATGACAGCTCCCCGTGAGCAGAATGACAGCCCCAGAACCCTGATGGTGGATCCTGGGGATGGAGTGGCTGCTTCTTGATGCCATGGAATGACAGCTGCCTGTGAGTGGAATGATGGCCCCAGAACCCTGATGGTGGGTCCTGGGACAGGAGTGGCAACTTCTGGATTATGTGGAATGACAGCTCCCTGTGAGCAGAATGACGGCCCCAGAACCCTGATGGTGGGTCCTGGGACAGGAGTGGCAACTTCTGGATTATGTGGAATGACAGCTCCCCCTGCCTGTAATGTAGGCCCCAGAACCCTGGGGGTGGCCTGGGGCTGGAGTGACTGCTTCTTGATGCCAGGTCTAACACCTAAATCTATCTAATCTAATCTAAATAAATGAAACTATGGAGGTAAATGTGTGGAAATGGGTGAAATAGGAAGAGGATAGCAATGGATTGGGAGGAACACAAACTGCTGGGAGAGGGAGAGTTCTGAAAACGCCTGCTGACAGGATCAGTGGTTAGCTCAGAATGATATGGAAGGGGGGGGGAGGGCAATGACTTGTGTTACTTGCTGTTCCCGCCTTACCACCTGTCTCTTATACACATCTAGATGTGTATAAGAGACAGGCCTAGCCCGTGGCCAATCGCAGACTGCCAAACCAGTGGTCTGAGGAAAAGAGGGATGGTGATTGGGCAGACTGGCTTCTAGTCCAAGCCTCTCTCCACTCCTGGGGCCAGGACGTCTGCTCCTCAGCTGCCCCCACACCTCCCTGGGCCTTCCAGCCACGTTTTTCCCACCCGAACGCACCTGAACTCATCTGAACGCGGCCGAACTGTTCAGGGCTTCGGGCGTACGGTTCGGCTGTTCGGTTCGGCCATCCAAACTAGCTGAGTTTGGGCTGAACCCCGAACGTCCGAACTGCATTTGCACATCCTTACTCAGCGTCTGATTGAAGAACTCCTGCTCTGGTGTGCATGCCACTGTGTACGACTTCATGAGCCATGGTGTTAATGGGTAGGCTGGGTCCCCTATGATGACTGCGCCCATAGGTACCCCCTGAATGAATCAGATGATGATCTCTCCCCAATATATGTGAGACAGGTAGGGCTACTCTTGATTATCCACTCCCACTCTGTTGTGAAGAACCAGTCTCTCTGTTCCAGTAGGGCCGGGGTTGGGCAGAGCAGCACATGGTCCATGAGACCTGAGATGCCCTGTGCAGGCTTGTTTCCCACATGACTACCAAGCAGGGATAGCTGTCGTTGGTCACCACAGGTGATGGGGGGCGGGGAACGACTACCCGTGAACACCTATTCCCTGTATGACACCCAACTTTACCTCTCATTTTCAGTTGGCCCAGGTCCGGCTGTTTTGTTGCTTACTCGGTGTCTGGCGGCTGTGGGGGACTGGATGAGGATAAGCCATCTGAAGCTGAATCCCAACAAGATGGAGGTGATGCTGGTGGGAAGGTCTGGGTGTGTGTGTGTGGAGGTCCCTGTCATTGATGGGGTGCAGCCCTCCCTGGTCCCTCAGGTTCATAGTCTTGGGGTGTGCCTCAACTTGCAGCCTCTTGTCTGAGGCGGCCAGGATGGCCAGGTGGCGGCTGTGGCAAGGAGTGCCTTTTGCTGCACTGGCTGCCTATAGTCTTCCAGGACCGATTCAAGGTGTTGGTTCTTACTTATAAAATCCTCAACGGCCTCAGTCCTGCCTATCTGTGGGATTGCTTCACTCCCTGGGTTCTGGAACAGCCCCTGCGGTCAGCTGGGGATGCCCGTGAAGTCCCCCCTGTGTGGCAGGGGGCGACGTTGGAAAGGGTGTTCTTGGCAGCACCGCAGCTGTGTAACTCCCTGCAGGTAGGGGCCTGCCTGTCCCTGGATCTTTCCTCCTACAGATGCCATTATAAGACCTGGTTATTCCACCAGGCTTTTGGCGGGGGAGATGGGTAGTGGGGAGGGGAGTTGGAGGATGTTTTCTTTTGGATTTTGAGACCTTTTAACTTTGACTTTTATATTGATATGTATTCTGGTTTTATGTTTTTATTGCTTTTATTGTAAGCCACCCTGAACTGCCAAAGGCAGGAAGGGGTGGGATAAAAATGTTTGTATAAATAAATAAATGTACATTCAGGCATAGAAAGGTGATTGGCAGAGAATCCAGGCATCGTGGATCCTCCAGTACACCCCAGCATACACATCGATTAACAGCTCTTGCTGGTTATCCACACCCTGCAGAGCCATGGAAAAGAAGCCCTTCTGGTTGAGATAGTCATCCTGGCTATTTGGAGGAGATATGATGGGGATGTGTGTCCCATCTGTTGCCCTGAAGCAGTTAGGGAACCCCATACAGGGAAACTCCTCCATGACCTCTGTTTGGTTTTGGAACTGTATGACCCTCTCTAGGAGGATGTCTACTTTGGCCGTGCACACCTGAGCAAGGATGGTGGACACTGTGGAGGTGCCCACCACAAATTGCTGGGCCATGGACTGGCAGGAGGCTGGGGTTGCCAGTCTCCAAATAGCAATGGCCATATGTTTGCCAATGTGTATTGGCTCCTGCATTCCTGTGGTCGCCCTTTGGAGATGTGGTCATAGAATCGTCGTGATATGGGACAGCAGGTTTTTTGGCATCCAGAAGTACTTTTTCTCAACAGTCCTCACTGTGTTCTATGCCCCCAAAACCTCCACTTCATGGGAACAGCCAGGCACAGGGCATAGAGGACAGTCTTGGCATCACAATACTGAGGTATCTCACCGCCCACCTCGGCTCCCCTCGCAGGGTGGTTACAGACTCCCTCAATGTCCTCTGGTGTTCCAGGAATTTCCATCTCCGGAGCTGTGTCCTGAGCCTGTGGGATACCACTCCCTGTGTGACCTGTCTGAGGTCTGACTCAAGCACGGCTATCCAGTGTTCGAGGATGGCTGAGAACCACCAACAGCAGTCTGTCTGCAGCTTCTGTATCGACCTGGCAGCAGCCTCAGCACCTGTGAGAATCTGCTCAAGGTTGGCATCCCTAGCAGCCTCCATCGCTGTACGGCAAATCTCGGAAGGGTTGGTTGCCACAACTCATCAGGTATTTTACATGGCTCCCTTGTTGGGGTGTGTGGCAGATGTGATTGTCTTAGGTGTGTGTCTACTAGGGTCCCGCTCTGTGTTTGAGTCTGAGTTCCCTTCCCCCTCCCTGCGTAACATGGGTGACAGCACTGCTGCTGTGTTTGCCCAAGTGGTCACTCTGTGGAGCTTTGCAGCTGCCACCAATAGGTGTCTGTGCACATGTTGCCTCACCCTTCCCCCCTCTGCTGCTGTGTGCACAGCCTCCATGTGCCCTAGGCCACACCCTTCAATGTGCTGCCCAATGCCCTGGAGGTGAGGAGTAGCACGACAGTCAGTGGGGACCAAGGCAGAGGTACTTTCTGGGTGTGCAGCGATGCCCCATTGTGGGATGGATTGGGGTGGGGAGTGTTGCCGATCAGGTTTTGTGCACCAGCCCTATATTTCCTGATGTTCTCCCTGTTTCCCTCTTCCCACCCAGAGGTGGAGACCTCCCTGGGCCTCATGAGGGACATATCCTGCAACCTAGCAGAGGCCACAGCAGCCATGATGGAGACAGATTGCGTGCTCCAGAATACTGGTAAGCCTCTCCTGGGAACTGCTACCAACCCTGACCCTGCTTCCTCCAAACGGTTACCTTTTGCGGAGGGAGCATGCCACACGGGGATGAACCAGCAACCATTGTCCTGTCCTTTAAACAGCTCACAGGCCAGCGGGGGGCTTCCCCTTCCGCTGTACATTCCAGCCATCATCTCCTCCTCTGTGGGAGCCGGTGGAACCCCAAGGATTTCCTTCCCTTGTAGGGTCAAGCTGGGGTCCCCCTCCTTGTCATGGTCTCTCCCCCACCCCACCCCATGGTTTGGTTCCTCAGGGCCTGTGCTGTGCTGGGTCCTTGCAGAGCCGTGATGCTGCTCCCGGTTCAGCTGTGGGGTCTCTGTGGTTTGAGGTACTGGGGCATTGGCCTTGGCCCCCAATGGTGTGACCCCGGTGTCTGTTTCCTCTGTTACAGCATGTGAGTTGAGGGTGGCCCTTGAGAGGGAGCGCAGTGAGGAGCGCCTGTTCTTCATTGACATCAGACACTGTTGCGTACCCAGAGTGCTCAGTGGCACTGAGTCCCACAGCTGCAGGCCAACCTGACCTGGCCTCTCCCATTCCCCTGCAGTGAGTTACACTGTTTTACATGTGGTTTTACATATAATTACCTGTTTGCTGTTTCAAACTGCTTTAATAGTATATAAAGATTTGTTATTTTTTTATCCTGAGCTGTCATTGTGCTTTGATTGGAGTGTGCACTGCTCTTGGGCCAAGGGGTGGGGGGACGGAGGGAAATGTGGCCAGGGGATGGAGGACGATCATGTTGTGTGCACCATCTCAGTATTTCATGCCCATGCCCTGGCTGTGTCTCGGCCCGTCCCTGGGTGGGGGAGGGGGAGATTCATTGACGGGGGTTCATGCCCCCCCAGACAGACTGTGTCAGGTGTGCTGCTTCACACACATGGTGGCCTTCCCTGTCTGTGGTTGGCTCTGTGGGAGCGGCATTCTCCTGATACTGTACAGTGGCTCCATTGTGTGTCGTGACCTTGGTGTATGTCCCATCTATTGTCAGAAGCTGTGTGAGCAGTGGTCAGCCGGTACAGTGCCAGGCTCCTGCTATATCCATACTACAGGATCAGGCTGCCATGTCTGGTGTTGTGGACCCTTCTTTGAGGTGTGGCATGGGGGCCAGAGGTGCCGTGACCTGGGATGTGGGGTTAACCATGACACTTGCTGCTATTTAGCTTAGGGGTGATGTCCAGCAACTGATTTCTGACCTCTCCACCGTGACTATTGGCTACAAGCTGATTAGCCAGCATATGGGTGTGTGTGCGTGTCAGACATCATGTGAGCAGACAACAGTGCACGCAGCATGCAGGGGAGCTTGGCTTCCTGGTGCTGGGGCACCCTGGAAGGTACCCCACCCTACAGGGGGCCAATGAGAGTGCGTGTTTGCAGGAGATCTGCACGCTACCGGAGTTCAGTCAATTTCTTGTAATGGATGGCCCTTCCCTTGTCATTCACCATGGCCCTGCTGCGCACATGCAGATACTCCCTGCTCCAGCACAAGTGCCTTAATCAGTTGCTGCAGCGGTATCACCTTCCTGGAACACCTGGGACTCCTCACTTGGCGAAGGAGCTGTCCAGAGTGGAGCTCCATGACCTGCAGGAGGTCTGGACGTGCCCAGATGTTCAGTCGGCTTTGGCTACGGGAGATCGTTTGAGCCCCACTATCTGGTGTCCTTTCACATGCAGGCACAGGGCTACTGCCAGGGAATGTATTGATGGTCCTTGTATGCTGAGACTGCTGGTTTTGCTCTTCCACTCCGTCCATGCCTTGAGCCCTGCTTGAACTTTTCATTCCCTAGACCATATGTCCCACTCCCCTCCTGTGTTTGGGTGCACCCTCCGTGTGGTGGTGGTGGTGTCTTCCCAGCGCTGGACCTCGGATACCGAGAGTCGTTTGTGGAACATTTTGCTCTAGACTTCCATACTCTGAGAGTGACGTCTGGGCAGGCATGTGGCCTGCTTCCTGGTTCCCGGCTGCCGGTGCCCCACTTGAACGTTTTATTCCCTGGACCATATGTCCCCCATCTCCTGTGTTTGTGATTAGTCTGAAACACCATCTCCTCCTCTGTGACCCATCTCAGCCTCTGAGGTCAGATGGAAGGTGGGTGGTGGGGGATTGTGCCCTGGCCCCCCAGTGAGAAGGAGGGGTATGGGCACAGGGGAACAGTGGGGGAGGGGGGAATGTTGACAGAGCCTCCCAGTGAGAGGGGTTATGAGCAGGGCCCCGATTCTTCTGCAAAATATTTTCCAAAATTCTGCGACCCAAAATGGAAAATTCTGCGACCCAATAAAGTTACAAAACCAGTCTAGTAAAATTAAAAATGAGTTCTTTAATAGCAGTAATGACATCCTTATAATTCAAACAAAACATTTATTTACATATTTGCATTAATTAACACATTTTACAGTGTTGTAAAACAAAACCACATGGCAAACCAGGAAGCCCACCCACAAAAACACATGGCAAAGCAGCAAATCCACCCACAAAAACCACATGGCA